>VZRR01002979.1:661668-858740 GCA_013398015.1 Oreocharis arfaki
CTCCTGAGAACCAAAATCACTCCCGGTTTCTCCCCTAGTCCTTTTTCTGGTCTAGAGTCCTTTCTATGAGGCATGCTAGCCCTATTTCGTAGGAATTCAGGATTTCATACACATGCCTTTCGTGAATCCTCTTTCCATGACTGCCTCCCTGCAGCTAGTTTCTCCCAGATGTTCTCAGGTTTGCTTTTCTCAGTCTTTGCTTTGCAACAAAAGCATGGAAACTGCTAGACTGAACCTGAAGGTTCAGTCCACTTTGCAGGTAGTCGAAGAATGGTTTGGATTCCAGTCTGGAAATATTAACAAAAATGATATAATTGTCTTAAATGCCATGTGCTAAATTACAGCAAAATCCCTTTTGTGCAACAGTCGCGACAGAATAAATTAATTTTTCCAGAAATGTCTTTTATCCTGATCATTTATTTTAGACCCCAACCTACCAACATTCAATGCAAATTTAGCTTCCTTTTGTACTTTTGAAAATTGTTACTTTTAAAATGGCAGTCATTTATGTCGAGCGCATGTCTTCACTGAAGAGAGGGCACACACAGAATTCTAGTTGTGCTGCTTTGTTCCCTTCAGCACTGCCCGCTGTCTTAGGCTGAACTTCTGCCTCTGATCACAAGCTGTGCCAATCTAAGATTAAACTGATGTTGTGGAAAGAGCTGTAATAAAGTGAGACAACAACTAGGGATACACTACCGTGGCAGTGAATGAAAGTCATTCCAGGAGAAAAGGACACTGACGGCATTTTGCATTGAAGCAGAAGCATGTTATGTTGTGAAAATGCAGGCAGCGGAGACAATCAACAAAATCCCCCTGAGCTGGTCAGTTGTTATTTTGCAAGGCATCCTTGAGCTCACATTGACACAGGGTAAAATGAAAATAATCGTCAGTAATACAACCAGATACTAGTGACCTGTGAAGTGCTGAGCTGCTTTCTTTAGTCATCCTGAACACATTTTTCAGTATTCAATTTATTTCCCAAGCTTAGGCTTCTCTTTTGGGAGTCTTTTTGTTGTTGTCTCCTTAGCAATTTCAGAGTTTCTGATTTCTGAGTTTTTCCGAAGTGATGAATTTTACTGAACTCCTACCAAAACCCTGGTGCACGAAAGGTCAGAACCAGGCATACAGTTCCTGTTCAAATGTGCTTCAAGGAAGGCAGAACCACAACACAGGATTGGGAAGGAATTGTTTTTTAAATGATACAATGATCTAGGCAACTTGCAGTGCCAAAATAAGGAGTTAAGTGGGCAAGAAAACAAGGCCCCTCTATGAATCTGTGGGAAGGGGCAGCAGAAATTACAGCTTTTAAGTTCATTTGCAAAGTAGATATCTGTCAGTCCAGGCCAAAGCCAAAGAAAACCTTGAATCCTCAGCTCTCCTATGTGCAAGGCAGAGGAAACCAATCTTTGAGCAAGAATCCAGACTAACACTGCAGCAAAGACCCACCCTAAACTAAAGCAACAATTCCCCCAGAAGGACAGTTGGGAGAGATAGTGAGTAGAGGACAGGAAGGTACGTTTGCAGACCTGGAGCTCAAATCATGAACAAAAAAAGTCCGAAATAACTCTCTTTAGTTAACAGTCCTGCAGAACTCTAAAGTGATATATTGACAATTTGTCCCCATTTTAGGCATCGTTACACCCTGTGGCTGAGTGACAGGTGTTATTTAGATACACCAGTAACATGCTGTGTTTGGGGAGCCAGAAGGGTGCACAGCGAGGTCAGAAAAGGAGAGGGATGTGTGCATTGTTTGCTCTTTTCTGACCTGCTCAACTCACTAAACATGGATGAACTTTAGGAGAAGGTAGAAACATCAAAACTGATGGAACAGGGTCCATGTAGAATCTTAGAGATGTTTTGTCCTACAGGTCCTCTGAAAATGAATGAGTTGACCAGCCCTGAGATTCAGGCCGGAGTTTCTGGGGAGGACTTGCACGCAGCTTTCTTTTTGGAAGAATAAATTCTTTAAGTATTGGTCAGGGTACATTGAGCAAATAATCAAAGTTGCTGATATGAATGCAAGGCAGTATTGCAGATGGTTGGAAACTAAAGAGCTTCAGACAAGCTACTTCACTTTCTAGTGCACCCTGTTGCACCAGGAGGATGTAACTGGGTCATCCTGAACCAGATGTGGCATGGGAAGAGCAATTGATTATTCTCTGCTGGCGATAGACCCAGGACACCGTGGTGCTTCTTTGTTTCCCATACCTACCAGATTGCACTACCTCTTATTTTTATGCCATCACAAAGGTATTTCTTTCTCTATTTAAGTAGGAAAAAATGGATTTATACTTGCTATAAAAATATCTATTATTCAGATTTTTCATCATGACTGGAAATATTCTTAGTGTCATTCACCTGTGCTAACGTCAAGAGCCTCAAATTTAGTCATCGGAGTTTGAACCAGTCCCACAGACATCCCTTATCTCTGATGCAGATTGGGCACAGTTGGGTGTGGATGGCATGGAGGTCTTTTATCCTTCATCTCTAGTCTGACGTCCTCTTTATCATGAGAGTTTCTGCAGTTAAACCTCGTGCATCCTGTATAGGATGTCTGTCCTTTGCCTGCCATGAGAGCAGTGGACAGACTTGCTTCTTCAGACTGTTAGTTCAACATTTTGGACATTTATGGTTAAATTCTCCTTCCCTTTACTTATGTCAACCTGTCATTAAATTGCTTTTCCAGCTATTTTAAAGACTGGGGAAAGCTTTATTTATAGCTCTTGCTTCACCATTAAGTTGGGAGATTTTCATGCATCTTAGAGTCTGTCACTCCATATTTCAACAATAACAGCGTGTTAGATGGTAACGAGGTGCTACCTGGAGTTGCAAAGGGAAAAAACGTAGCACAGATAAATGACTAAGCTCTGTGACAGTACATAAACTGCATCCTAGACTCATTATTACGTGGTGTCTAAAATGTTGCCATACATGTAGTTATCTTGAGTTTTCCTGAGCACCTAGACCTCAATCTCAGTTTATAACATGTATTAGTTGACGGGACTTAAGCCTTTTCCAGCAGACCAGGAGTTGCCTGGTGCCCTGCTACAAGTCAGTCCCATGGGTCCCTTCCCCAGTCTTTATACCGGAAGAACAATTTAATAATTTCATGCTCTTTCAGCGACTCAGATATACTCCCTGGGTATGACAATCTCTACAAAGATTTTCTGTTCATGCCATGGTCCCTGCAAAGAGAAGCAGCACCTAAGTGACTTCAGTGCAGCAAAACCTGGTTTAAGAGGAATGCACTCCTGATTACTGCCATGGGTATATGCCATGGCTGATCTGTTGTATTATTTTAGTGGACCTGGTTCTCAGAAACAGAACAGAACAAATTTGTGCATAATTAGAGCTTAAAATCACCTGGAATTCATCCACAGTTACTTGTGAGTAACAATATGTAATCAGACATTTCTCCAGGGATGTGTCGTGTCTGCACTGGTATTTCCAATTAGGAAGTCATCACAAAGCATGCACACACATTTCTGTAAAACTCAGCTCTGTAGTAAAGAGAGTTGGTGTTGCTTGCTGGCATTGCATGTAAAGCTCTTCTGAAAATAGCTGATTGCATTGTGCTCTGAGTATGTGAACTGAAGAGGTTCAGTAATGAAGGTGCCTAAGCTTATTGCTTTAATAATATTAGTATTTTCTGTTAACAACACTGCTTATAGTTGGTGCAATGCAGCCTTGTTTTTCACTATATTACTTTACTGCAATTTAGTTCAGTGAGGCTTAAGCAGATCCTTAGATGTAAACTATTCCAAAAGTGTGGGGCCTCACTGAACAAAATAAATATGCAAGAACATTCCAGAGCATTCAAATCAACCTGAAACAAAGAAATGGGAAGGTGTGTCTTTGCTGGAGCACTACAGGACTTTCTTGTAAGGAAGGATTTTAATTACAATCCCATGCTCCGTGTTTTGAGAGGTTACAGGCGTCAGTTTGGCATGTGGTTGTTTTCTGTGGAATTCAGCAGTTCTCTATATTTGCACTCCTGGAAACCACAGGAACCCTGATTTTCTTCAAGCTGAACTAGACAGACAGACATCAAAATGAAGAAAGCAGAGCCCTTATGAGTCAATGCTTCGTGTTAAAACATGTTTTTGACAATTTTTTTACTCCACAAAAGGAGTTACTGTAACTAACCTAGAAACCAGTCTAGAGGGTTTATTATAGATTAATGGTAGTCTCCCTTGATGTTTGCAGAGCAAATTGATGAGCAGCCAGACGAGGAAGATGAACTCAGTGTTCAAGTCGAGTATTCTGTGAAAGGTTTGGGTAGTTTCCAACACAGTTTTCAAACCATCTGAGATAAAAAGACATCGGATTAGATCGTTCTGTCCTCACTGCATCAGCCTGAAGCTCAGACATAAATGTGATATAGTCTTGGTCTCTTTTCCAGTAGTCCGCTGATTTCGTGCTCTTACAGGACATTCTCTGTTTGGGTTTGAACTCTACTAGCATTTGCCTTCCTGAATATTTGATCATGATACTAGATTAAAAAAAATTGTAATTGGTGCTTGCCTGTTCCCGGAATGCTGACAGCTCAGTGCAGTATGCAGGGGTTCATGTGCCAGTAGATTTGATATATAAGAAACATTTGTCTATTTAGCTTCCTGCATTTCATAAGGCTATGGATTTCCTTGTTATGCGTAGGAGCTGTCACCCTGGATCAGAGCTATGGTGATTCATTGGCTTAATGCTACTGGAGCCAGAAGTAACATTCACAAGGGAATTTAAATTAAAACTCAGAAGAGATGTAAGATATACACTTTTCACAGAGAGGGTGATTCATTACTGGGAGGGAACTAGCCTTGGAAGCAGCTAATTTTTCATTTGTGTTTGCAAATTAGAACTGGAAGTCTTTCTGGAAGATATGCTGTAGCCAAAACCAGGTTATTGAGTTCAGTAAAAGCATAGCTGAGTGAAATTAGATGACATATGCTAGAAGAATGGGCTACATGAAGAGACTGTTTTTTCAGCTCATTTGTCCCACATGCAGAAGAACAAAGTCCCTAGGAGCAGAAAAGACTAGCTTTCTTGGCAGAACAAGGGCCGTCTCTGACTTCTTCTCCTCCAGTCACCTGAAGGTGAGAAAGTTTCATGCTGCTGGCTTGGTGCTTGCCTTTGACAAAGACCATTGGCACAGCACTGGTTCAGTGCTGAAAGTGTGCATTTCTACTGAGGGGCTGGGTTTAGAAAATGTAAGGTTACCTGCAAAATCGGCATGTATTTTGCATGGGAGAAAAAGGATGTTGCAGGGTGTATGCATGAGGAGTAAGACAGGAATATCAAATTCATAATTTTCAGTTTCTAGAAACTGTACTGGGAAAACTGTTTTAGGAAATGCAATTACCTAGGGTTTGGTTTTTCTGGTGCCTTTGAAATATTCAGTAAATTTAGAACACATTGCACCATACCCTAGTACATAATTGTGCATTGGGGCCACAAGTAGCACCTCTTTGTTTCTGAATTTTTTATTCATGCAGGACAGAGCCCAGTAGGTGCTTTTGTTCACAACCTCCTTTCTAAGACCATTGTGATGTCCTGCTGTTTTCTACATTGGAAAGGGTCATATTTCATCTGTAGCAGTAAAATAAATACAGACGTAAATCGGGACCCCACTTACTGCTGAGGGACAACATCGGCAAGGTGATATTCTTTCATGCCCTAGTTTTTTTCTGGGATGGTATAGACACTTTCATTTGGGTATAGTTTTTCTTTTGTTTTTCCTGCTCTTGCTTTTAATTTATCCTTCAAGACTTACACTGCTTGACAGCTACCAGTAGACACCAAACTGCAAAGAGAAATCCCACAATGCGCTCTAGAGTTCAGGTCTTATAATTCGTGGGTTAATGGGAACTGAAGAAAAGATCAGGTATTTGCAGCAGCTTGAAGCACATATAGTTGCAAAAGTAATAGCTCTTGTCTCAGTTGTTTACAGTCTTTGGCCAAAGTGGTGGCAGCTAGCTGCCAAAAGCTTGTAAAATCAGCCTATAAAAGTACACTACCAATAGCGCTGTGTTTCTCAAAGTTACTGAGTATTGTCCCACTAGGATTCAGAGTGGCTGTAGGGCTGTAAAGGATGTAAAAGACAGCTTTGGATACAAGCAGCATGCTGTGTCATCTAACTTCACCATGCCAGATCCTAGGAGCAAAATCCAGCGAAGTGCATTCACTGGTTCTGTGCTGCACACGAGGGGCCTGATGTTATTATTAATTTCATGTTACATTGCTTCACGTCCCTGTTCCAGACAATGCCAGAGAGTTCTCTTCAAGACAATGGCAAGATGTTGCTGGTG
Source organism: Oreocharis arfaki (assembly GCA_013398015.1). Classification (NCBI taxonomy): domain Eukaryota; kingdom Metazoa; phylum Chordata; class Aves; order Passeriformes; family Paramythiidae; genus Oreocharis; species Oreocharis arfaki. Next base: position 667,974 of record VZRR01002979.1, read on the forward strand.
AGGATGATTTGCTCCAACAACCTTTTCCACAAGCAGCAGGTATGAGATATAACCCCACCCAAGGATTACAGCTCTACCCCTTCAGAAGTACCTTTGTGCCACTCTCTGTGACCTGCTACATACACTTCTGGTTTCACGCTATAGTAAGACCACTCAGCTTGGCTGAGTTTTCAACTTTTCAGATACTTGCTTTTCCCACTGTGAAAACATTCACAAAGGAGAATAATTTTGTCTGAGTGGGGTGGAACATGAAGACTAGCTGAGTGCTGGGTGGTCGTGGTCATTCTGATCCACAGAGGGTTATATGAAGTAGGGATCCTTCTCTGGTCCATCTTAATGAGTTTTACAGATGCAGGTTAAGACATGTTAGGAGGAGTCAATACAGCAGCATGTTCAGTAGATGTTCCCTTATCGCAGAACGCCTGGAAAACGGCATTCCTGCAGAAAACTGGCCTGAAACTGTACACTTGTCTGGAGCTTGGACATCTGACTTAAAGTTTCAAGGAAGCCGTTTTGCCAAAGTGGTAGCTACAGGTCTGATTGATCTGAAGGCGTCTTTCTTTAGAAGATGATGTGACACTTAGGGTCTTCCCTCAAGATGATGAGACAAGCTGTTGCTGCTTCTTTTGACTACCATGGTGAGATATCAAGCTCCTAGGCTACAGCTAAAGTCCCAGCAGGTTCAATTTCTGCCTTTGCCCTGTAGGGTTCAAAGAGAGCCCTGGGAAGGAAAGGAGTGTCACTTGCATCTCTTCCTGAAGATGTGCCACGGTGCAGCAAAGACATGCTTGATGCTTAGATTTTTCCCTTAGACCAATCTAAGCTGAGGTGGTCGTTAGCAGGACAGGGAAGAGTCCTGCGCTGTATGTCAAATAAAGTCTGAAAGCAAACTGGAAAGTTGGGACCATGAATCTCTGTCTGGAGGTGGGCTATCCCAGCCTGGTACAGCCTGCACTGTGCACTGATGGGCTCCCTCTGCCTTCACTCTCCTGGAAGGAGGGTGTGAGAGTGCCCACTGTGCCTTCTCCATTAGCCTGTCACCTTGTATTCAAGTGATAACTGCCTGCAAGATATGGCTTTGAACCAGCTCAGGTTTCCAAGGCTGGCCTGGTGCCTGAATGCTGAATGATAGGTAAGTAACAGGTAGAAATTGACCAGAACACTCCCATAGCCTTTTGGCTTTTGATAGAGGGAAAGAAGCAACTAATGTATTTCATAAGAAACTTGATGCTGTCTGTCTGGCGGATTTTGGGAGTTGTGGAACATGCGCCATGTGAGGAGATCTTGGTCTGGCTCAGTTCTTGGGCTGTGTAGGCCTGGTCTCACTTAAACATGAATTAAAACTCTAGGTGCTATGAACTTTATCAAATATAAGGCACAGTCGGAAGTCGGGTGGCAGAGGGTCTTCACTCTGGCAGTGGGATACTTCATCTCCATCTAAGTACTCTAAACACAGAAGTTCTCTTGTGTTCTGGCTCTAAGTAGCCACTTGTCTGCACTGATTTTCTGCAGAGAAAAAAGTGTTTGACCTTCTGTTGGATCCTCATTCTGAGCACTGAAGAATTGGTGCTTAATAGCTCATAATTCTGAGTGAGGGTTAAGTCTAGCACGCTAGTACCAAGGGTGTTAAAATGTCAAAAATCAGACAGAAATCTAGTCAGGGTGACAGAATGACACATTCAAGATGAACTCTGAAAATTTCTATGGTCAAGAAAAGGAAGACTATGTCAAAAAGTCTTGCTTCTAATCCCTCTCTCTCACTGTTTTCCATGAAGACCGAACTGGAGCATGCCGCACTTCTCTCTGCTGCATTTCCTTCACACTAGCATTGGTCTGTGTATGTATGATTTTTGAAGACAGTGGCTCTTACTGAGTTACTGAGCTAGTCTATCAAACAGTGTTCTGACTTCATTGGAATTTCACATCCTGAGTTTTTTGGTTGCGTTACCTTTTGTTATATTTTTCATAAGGCTGTCATAGCAACAAAGGGAGAATGAGATTTTCCTTCAAATCCTCCGTGTTTGTTATCCAGATGAAGTGATGGTGTGCCTCTGGTTACTGACTGTAACTGCCCTTACGAAATACCTTCTGCGTGGTCATGTCTAAACAGGTAATTGCTCATCTTCACTGTCTCCTCTGTTTTCCGCTTCTGTGGACAAGTATGAAAAGGTAGCTTGTCTTAAATAGTCCAGTAAATAAACCCCAAAATAACAGGCTTTCCTCCATGTGCTCTGCAGCTTGGACATCAGCACCTTGCCTCCAGCATGAAATTCCTCCTTGTGCCACTTGCTGCCATTTCTGTCCCAAGCGACAAGAACTGCTAGCAGTAAGGGAAACATGGTTTAAAAATGAAGGGATAAACTGCTGCAGACTCAGGTCTGGAATATGTCAAATTAAAAAAGAGAGATAAACCACCCCTGCTGCCAAGCACTGCAGTGCATTTGCCTGTGAGATTTTGTCTTTTGCTTGTGGCAATTCGGCAGCTTATTCTTAGAGTCTTCGCAGTCAGCTGCTTTATCCCTGATATTTATATTTCATTTTTCACTGCCTAATTTCTTCTCCTAACTTCTAACTTCTACGTCCTGTGTGGCTGAATCAATGCCTTTCCCTCTTTTATAGCTAAACTGAAGATATTTGTATTGGTGTTAGCTGCACAAAACTACCAATCTTCAAAAGTTGCTCATTGTACTAGTTTCTCTCTGAGTTATTAAAAACTGATCCCAACCCTAATTTTCTTCGTTTTCAGACAGCCTTTTTATAAGACATGGACTTAAAAACCTAGTTCTTAGTGACGTGCTATAACCATGAGACAAGGATCTGGCTATTGTTGCATTCAATTAATTTTAAGATTTCGCATTACTAGTCAGGGAACATAGGTGCAGATCGTGAACTAGAAATTCCGTTTTGCATGCTGATGCTCCCATGAGATTGCTATTCTTTGTTGTATGCTTTGTTGTATTTGAAAGGCATTTTGAAAATTCATGCACAGAAAAAATTTCCATTATCCTGGGGTATTCAGATGCATCAGAGGATGTAAAATATGTTGATAATACATGAAAATTGCACCAAATAAATTAACCCTAAATCTACCTGTAATTCCCAAGGTATTGCTAGACAAACATCATTATGGTAATGTGAACTGTGTTTATTAAAAACGTTATCATTGTGGATTTCTCTGTTAAGAAAGGATGCACTTGCAAAGACTGTTTCTTCTCGTTACTTTTGCACATGCAAAAGCAAATATGCAACTCTTGAAAAGTTGCATTGCCCATTCAAATAAACTTCAGATGTTTGTCTATAAGTAGCTATTTTTTAGTTTGTGATAAACTGGTAATACCCTAGGGCCCTTACAGAATATATTTGCAAAACAGATAATCAGCCAAGCAGAAATTCAGCTCTCTTTAACAATCATTTGCAGCAATTTCAAGAACAAATCTTCATTCTTCCTCTGACAGATGCTATTTTAAAATAACTTTTATTTTCCTTTTTTCCTTCAGTTTCTGCTGCTCAGGATTAAGGTTTGCTTAATATTTTGTATCATTTCTTACCTTAATTCAATTAAACAAATATTCAGCAGTGACGCTTTTTCAATGATTCGGATTTTCTTTCACTAGTCATTTAACCTCTACTGACTTTACAGCAATTGACACTTTCTGTCTATAAAAATACCTTGGAATAATGTCTAGTATCAGTTCAACCTAGTATCAGGTTGTAATATTCCTGCTATCACCTTCGTCTGCCACCACCTTGCAGAGTTTCTGTGTTGCTTCTGTCTCAGAGTCGTAACTTGCCCCTCATTCTATGTCCCTAAGCACCAAATGTACCAGGGTGGAGAAAAGGTGTGACTTTGAGCTGGCAAGATGAATACTGTATGGAACAGTGGCTTAGATGTGCTTTGGCCTGCCCCCTACTCTCGCCGTGTTTGGAGGCCATGGAGGGACTCAATCTGCTCCTCTCATTTACATCATGGCATTCACTCCTGCATGTTTATGTTGGGGTGAAATTCGGAAATCCACATCCTGCAGAGCAGGAGAGCAAGAATAGCAGTCTAATTTACTCTCCTTGAGCTCGGCAGATCTGGTCTTCCCGACCACAAATTGATACCATGAACTGATGCCAGTTTTTCCACACATCCCAGATTAAGTGAATGTCAACCAGCCATCTTAGAGTGTGCAAACTGGAGTGGTGTTGGTGCCAACACCATGTCACAGTGCAAGTTCACCCTCCAGTGTGGAGTCTCTTGGTATGCACTACAGGATAAACAAGCCTTTCAGGAAATTGTAGGGAGCTTGTGCTGTGGACAGCCAGCCATGATCACCACAGGCTGCACATTCCGAAGCGGAAATGTTTAAAACAGTCCTTGGGCACTTCTGGACTTTTTGTCCCATGTGCCTTTGGACTTATGCTCTGCCCTCCCTGCTTCCACTGTAATCTTTGTGGCTGATGATACTTGGTTCTTCACATGTCCTACTTGACAGAATCATGCCCAGGTGGAGCAGGGAGAGATAGAGATGATATAAAGCTAAAACAAAGAGGAAAGATAAATTATAGCACAGTCAGGAAAGTCATGGTACAATACTGGTTAAAGGCATAGGACTTAAGTACTGATGAAGAAGCAGCAGAGGAAAAAACACCTACCTCTGAAAACAATGGGGAGAATAATCCCATGGGATTTTGTCTTCCCAGACAACAGGACAGCAGCAGCTCAGTTTTCTGTCTGCAGAGAAGGCATGCTGGCAGGGGGAAAGCATGACAGGTGTGTTGTCATATTGCCCTCTGGGCTGAGTCACAAATGTTCATCTAAAATCTTACCGATGCAAAGCAGTGTGAGAGTAAGAAAAGGTGGGAGAGTGGCATTCCCAGGATTCTGAAAATATGTGCTGCAAATGAGCAACAGATGGAGCCTCCAGCATCAGCAGCCTTTTCAGGCAGGCTTGCTCACATTGCAGGCTTGTCAGGTGTTTGAAACTGTGGGAAAGGCTCTGAGGATGAGGTCCCTGGTACCCATATGCAGCTTAAGTACCACTAATAGTTACCCCAGAGAATGTCTGAATGAATGTTGGATGTCTGTTCTTTCATGGCCTCTCTTAACACTGCATACATCCCTCATTTTATTACATACAAGAGGTTTTTTTTGGGAAAGGATGGATGAAATGCCTGGATACATGAAGATGCTCTCTAAGCTTTGATACACCAGCTTTCCACTGGACCAATGCATCTGACGGTGGCTGGAATCTCTGCCCTGGTGACAAATGGAACTGTAAGTTGATTGTCCAGCTAATGTTTAATATCCAGCAGCTAGTATCCATCCTTGCTGCAGTTGCTTCTATAGTGCAGCAGATAGTAACGAGATGGGAATATGGAAGGGGAATCTGTCCAGAAAAACCCACATGCACCTGAATTAGAGATGGCGGGTGGAAAGTAGAGACACAAAGCTCCTCTGGGCAATGTGGCAAAGCACTTCTCCTACACATGAAGGTTTGTCCTCTTCACTAATAAAGAATAAGTTGAAGGGCCTACCATTTGCAAGGCCTCATTTTGAACCTGATGAAGGGATGATTTTGACCAATTTATCATATAGTGGGTTTTTTTGTTTTTTGTTTGTTTTGTTTAAATGTTTACAACTTTGCTTGATTTACTGTCTGGTTAAGAGTTTATTCTTCTATTAATTCCCAGACAGAATGTCAATGGCTAAGATGCTATTCTAATGAGCTATCAGTTCTAAAATACTCCAGACTTATGCCCTTATTAAACATAAACACGATACAAGGTTGTGAAATTGTTCTGTAAAGGACTGCCTACAGCTATAGCTGAAAACTGTTCCACAGGAGTATTAAGGAGACAGCTACTGTCTGCAAGACATCTGCTGAAGTCAAAAGGAATAACAAAAATCAAGCACATTTGTGCTTTTACAGTTAACAGTTTGCTGGAGTTGTGAAACAAATAACTCCTGACTGTGGCAGTGTGCGCTTGGTGGCTGCTGAAGGGGAGTGGCAGGGCTTGGTCATGCCGCTGGAAGTGGCACCAGCTCACCCGAGTGCTTGGGTGTTCACTGTCACCACGTCGCTGGGCCATGGCTGTCACCAGGCCATGTGTTTTCAGAGCTATTGCCTTTTTTTTCCCTGTGAAAAGGAGCACTGCTGTGCCAAAAAAACCAGAATGAACAACGATTTGCAGTGTTTGCTGAAACGCAAATGTTCTTGTAGAGGCTGAAGTGGCAGAGTGGGACAAGCAGCAGCAGATTAGTGTTCAGAGGAGTGATTTCCATCGCATACTTGAGACTGACCTGGAGGCTTGTGCTAGCCTGTAGAATCTCACAGTCTCCAAAAATATTTTGTGGATCCATTCTGATTCAGAGATGTTCTGCATGTGCTGTGTTAGTGTTTGGAAATTATTTGAGAAGGGCCCAGAATCCTTCTTAGGGAGTAGAAAATGAGGTTGTCTCAGGAAAGAAAACAGGGCATAAGGATTGAAGACTTCACATCTCTGTGCTAAAATCAAATGATGATCAGAAGGGTGGGAATTTGTGCATGCAACTGCCTTGTCCTCTCCGGAAGCCCATCCTGTGTCTGGGGCAACCCTCCCCACATGTCAGGTTTGGGTTTTCTCAGGTCAGCTTGTGGAGAAGGCAAGGCTGAGAATGTGAGGATGGCAGCATGAAAATAGCATCCCCTGAAGTTTTCTACATTGGTCCTTGTAGAAAAACCCATTATTTGATAGCTCGTACACTGTCCTGTATGTGCACATGCTCAGTGTGTGTCATCTATTCTTTTGATCCATCTTTATCTGAACCTGTCACCCTGGCATCTCCCTGTGGCCGGTGGAAAGGAGAGGGTACTTCCAGAGCAAAATTTTCCTTGTCCAAAGATAGATGTTGAAGACAAGACCCAGGAGTAGCAATCATTGAAATTTAAATTAAAGGAACTGCGTTCTTCGTTTCTCCGCGATACAAACCTGGGCAATTTCTGTTCCTCCTTCCTACACCGTGTAATCAAAGAGCTGGGGTGTTCACCAGTAAATACCTTGGATACTTGGAACGTGTCTCAAGTGCCATTGGTGGACATTATTTTGAGGCGGTTATTCAGGTTGCCAGGCTGTGTGTTCCTGGGCCATTTGGAGTGACAAAGGTGCCAGGCCGGGGGAGCAGTTCACCCTTGTCAGACTTGCATCCTTTTCAGGTAAGGCTTTGTAACTGCCCGAGCTGCTCCTGAAGAGACGGTAGTTATTGCAGCAGCTCTAGCATTGTTAAAGCTATAGGCTCATTGCTTTTGGTAGTTCTGGGCTTGAATGGATTGAAAAAGAAGTCAAGTGTTCAAGTTTATTTAAATTACATGAGGAAAAAAGTTGAAGAAAGTTTTTTCACTGCCTGTATAGCTCTGTACAAGCAAAACTAACTTCTGGAGAGAGGATGAGAACTGTCTTGTAAAGAAAGAAAGGAAAATACCTTCTCAAATACCTCATACCTTCTCAAAGGTTTATATTTTTATCATTTGTCCTTTACGAAAGTCTTCAAAAGCACTATGAATATATATGCAAAGAACTGAAAAGTAATGGCAAAATGAAGAAGGCATAAGCTCTCCCATTTCTGAATGTCTGTGACATGGTCAGGTGCACTGGGCTCTAGAGCAGCAGGACCGGCACTCCCACAGGGTTTTGTGCTGCAGCCCTGGAGCAATTTGAACATCCCCATGTCCCTCCCTTGGACAGCCTAGATTCTCTGATCCCAGTTTTTAAGCCCACATACAAAGTGGTTCAGCTCACAGTAGCCAAGACAAAAAGCTGGCAGCCCAGAGGCTTTCCCAGGCCATCGTTTTGGTATTGTGCATGACATAACATAATTCTTAAAATGGCAGTTTGGCCATATGACCTGGGGTTCTGTTTCCAAAAGGACAGCAGATGTGCTGGTGTATGCTTCCCCGCCCTAAAGACAATGCCCTTCTATAAATTGGAAATTGCATGTAAACTGCCATATAATGCTCATAGTATCCAGAGACTATTATATTTCTATTATATTTCTATTATATTTCTATTATATTGTTTTTTGCTTAGTAGTTTTCAGCAGTGAGCAGTGCTGGGCACTACATTCCCTTTGCTCTCTGTTCTGATTAGGGGGACTGTGTGGACAAGTTACCTGGGGAAAAGGCACAATGAAAGACAGATCTTCATCTCCTGGTTGACAATACCCGCTGTGGTGTGTCCCACCTGCATGCCTCTTCATCACAGCCCCGCCAGATTCCACACAGTTAAGGCAGAACTACCTCAGCTGTACCCTGGTCTCACATAAAAGAAAAACTGGGTCCACTGGGTCCTTACAGCTTGATCCTACCTTTTGCGGGCAGAGGCACTGAAATGAAGGGAAAAGAGAGAGTTCTCTGCAGCCTGCCAGCTGCCTCCTGTGCAGTATTTCTTTACTGAATAGGAATAAATAGAACAGCGCCTAGATGGGCTACTTAAGATTGACAAGTGTCAGGATGCCTGTACAGCTTTGTCAGTCAAGCTGCTCCATGTTAATTGAACATCTAGATGGTTCAAGGTTCCACTTGTTTTCCCAGTTTGAAATGCTTATTAAAATCAAGCCAGAAGATATAGATTCCAGTATTTAGCATTTTTAGCCGAAGCTATTTTCTCTGTCATATAAATTCAGCCAGATCCTCAGTAAATTCTCTTGTGTACAGTTTGGGTTCATCTGTGTGAACAAGGATGTATGTGTGAAGTGTATTCACAAACTGCATGAGTATCATTCAGCATTTTTACTGCCTCTGCAGGCGATTCCGGAAAAAGAAACGCGTTTCGGATTGCATGTCTTTCCAAAATTTGCACAAAAAAATAATCAATACTGCTCTCACTGCATATTTGTTATGATTGCTGTGTTGAGACTAACAACCAGCTTTTAACTTAGACATGCAAAGATGCCATTTTTGCAAGTGCTACTCAGTGCTTGTTCGAAACAGTGTTTATATCTAGCTGTATTAACAAAAAGCCAGTTGTTAGCTGGGGGGGTGTCTGTCTTTTTTTGTGTTGTTTTTTTTGGCTTGTTTTTAATAATCATTCATTGTTCTTGTCTTCTAGAAAATGTAGTTTTCCAGGTAGGTAACAGAAAGGATATTGTCATATATATGTGATATATGGCGTAAGAAAGGGTGATCAGTGAGTTGAGGTAAATATTGGTAAAGCCTGCAAAGACACTATCCAACTTTGATTAACTCCATAGGAGACACTCGCAAGTAACGACCCACGAGTAGCCAATGGCTTTCCCTGTGTACCACATTCAAACAGACCAGGTCTTTTTTGTGTCCCCCAGATGTCTGTGTTGTATTTTTGCACATGTTTTTTTTGTTAATTCCTCCCATGAAGTGAACAAAAAAATTGTTGTTGCCAAGTTGAGTTGTTTTCTAGAAAGGAAGCTTAGAATTTATCTCTGTAGCCTCAGAAGGTCCCCTGCTGTCCATTTTCTCTGTTTGTGTGAGGTTATGTATGTTTTTGGTAGATGTTGCTTGTGCTCAGCAAGGTAAATAAAATGTTGTATTAAGAACTTTTGTCTTCATTCAAGTCTCAAGGCAAAAAACCAAATAAACGTTATTTTTCTTGCATGCAGCCAGTTCACCGGAACTCCCCTGTGGAAACACACACGTATACTTAAGGCTAGAGAATAAATGCTCTGACTCAGAGTCCTAAGGAGTAAGCAGCTCTCGTTCCTGCAGCAGCCAACTGCTGCCTTACAGCTCAGCCAGGCTCTGTTGCCTCCATCAGCTCCCTGCCAGACACATGTACAAATCATCTTCTGTCTCATGTCTTAGGTTTTGTTTTTCTCTGATGATCTGTTTTTGCTAGATACGTGTTTATTCCATGACTAGGAGAAAAGAGCTATTCCTTCACCAGGGGTGACACAGCTTGCACAATTACCTGTGTATCTCATCTTATCTTAGTGCCTTCTCCTTTCAGCTCTGTGAGGAGGCTATTTCTTTTGCAAAGAAAGAGAAGGGTTCAGTGAAAGGGGATGTGACTGAAACGCGATAGCACAAGTCAGGATTTATAACATCTTTGGCTAAATTTGGGTGGCAGTTTGCTCTAGTATTTCTTGATCGCTTTCTGACCCCGGTGTTTATTGTCATGCCATCATTCCGCCAAGCATTTTAGCTTTATGTTGGTGGTCTCTTGTCCATTACAGGAGCAGACAAACCCAATAGTCAGATTTCATATGCAGAACTGAGGCAGTTATTGAAAAGATGTGTATAAAGCTTAAAAGCTGTTTCTAATTGCAGTGCAGTTCAAGAAAAGTGTCACCCAAAAGCCCTCCTCCTCAAACAGCCACATCATAGAGCAACAACCAGTAAAGAGTCCTTTGTTCTTTGTAACTACCACTGCACTCATCTTTGAGTTGACAGGGTCTAATAATAAAGACAGGTTAATATCATCTTGCATTTGTAAAAACCTTTTGCTATTATGAAAGAGTAATTAGGTCATCTCACCTTCAATATTAAATTTCAGAAATTTGTACAAGTTTTCCTAAAGATTGGATAAGGAGCATGCTAGATTTGTTTGAACCATAAGAAAAATGAACTTGTACCAAGGTCTGACCTCTCTTCCAGTGAGATAAGTGATATGCTTCCAAAAACTCACTTGGCTATGCAACATTTGCCCCAGCCGTTCTGCTTCATGAGCATGTACAATTTCACCTTTTTTCTTAAATTAAAGAAGAGTGATATTCAGGACTTGTCCAACTATTTTATTTCAGGGAAAGTGATTTTTTTAAACATAGACATTTTTTACCAAAAACTGAGTTGTTGCTGATTAAGTTTACATTTTGTGTATGAATTTCAAAAAAAAAAAAAGTTTGTTTTTAGGAAGACCATCCCAAATCTATACACATGGGGAATTGAATATTTCTGTGTGTTTGTATGAGATCCAGTGGTGATCTATAATTATAGACCCAATACTTCCATGTTCTCCGAGTCCCTTAGCACTTTTTCTTCTTGACTGAGCTATTCCACCAACACCAAATATTTTACACAAATTATTTGGCCATCCGTAGTACAGCCTCACTGGTGATCTAGTTTAAAGATGACTCTAAACTTTAGAAAGAATGGAAGGCTAAAATGTGTGGATTAAAGTCTGCATGAAGTTTGCGATAGTTTAAAATGCACAAATAGCTGATACTGGCTTGAAATAATCTGGTTTTGGTGTTTTCACAAGGAAAACTATATGGAGATAGCACACTCAGAGAAAAATAAATGCTGTTGAATTCAGTGTAATGCTTCTCTGTTAAAAGCAACTACCTTAATATCTCAGTTTTGCTCAGGATGTTTCCATTGACCCAACAAAAATGCAATTTTTGGAATTTGAAGCTCACTTGGGAGAAAAATAATCCAGGCGAATCGTATTAAAAATATAAGCTGTCTTTTCTGAAACTGAGTGATTTTCGTCAGCTCCACAGGGTTTTATGTACATTTGAAAGTGAAACCACTTTTATAAACATCATATCTATGCTCAGAGGCCTAGAACGAAATATCCAATTTTGAAAATCTTGCTTATTACATTTTTTAATGTTCCAAGCCCATCTATAATTAATGACACACTTCGTTGCTCTGAAGATTATGAAGTTTTTCTGAGATATGCACTACATTGGACTGCTCCAAGCTCCCATATCTGGGATAATTTGGCTGTGTGAGACCTGTCCTAGGACCTCCCAAAAGTCTTCAGCTCCATCCTTATTCCTAATTGCATTCTAGGACAGACTAAATATCGCATATCTGAAATGAGGATGGCAGCAGTACAGCCTAAGTCTTACCTGTGCATCCCATAGTATTCCAAAAGTCTTGTCAATAGATTCTCTACCTTGCTAAGTTTTGATTTTGTCCTGATTCAGAAAAACATAGCGAAAATTCACAGGCTGAAGAGGATGCTGAAGATTAGGCAGGCATTTGAAAAAATTTGCAAAACCGAGGCTTGCGGTGTTGCCTCCAGTCAGAGTTATGTTTAACAGTGAGGAGAGCTTTGCAGTAAAAAAGTAAATGTAGTTGTCAGAGTGTAAGGTAAGTTTGACCATTAAGCTGGCAGTCATGATTAACAAACCAAAATATTTTATGGCTCATAAACCCTTCATAGACAAGTTCCTTATACGAACAACAACCCTTTAATCCCTTGCCCAAAGCAAACTTCCTCTGAGATGATAAAATAGTTTAAATAATTGAGCTTTTACTTGTAACTTCTTTGTACTAGGGGGGTTCTAGAGCAAACTCAGCAAACATACTGTGCTTTTCAGAAGGCCAACAGTCTGAATTTTATGTGTGACTTCACTTTCCCGAGATTCCCAACCAGTTTTGCAGGCCTGGGTTTGGATATGTTCTGCAGAACTTCTGCCTGTGCAGCTCCACAAAAACTGAATATCACACCTTTGTTGTTGTCTGTAATACTGATGATGCTTGGGAAAATGCAGTCCAGGCAGGTGAATCACAGACTTCCAAAATGAGCTATAACATATTAAGAAAATAGCCTTTTTGAACATTTATTTTTTTAAAATTAGTTTTTACTTCCTAATATTTTATTCATAAATTTTAACATTTATCTGGTGCTGGCGTGTCACTAATTAGACGTTTATCCAGGAGAGAAACATTAATAATCTTTCTTCCCCGTAGTCAGAAACTTTCCACAAGGCACTTGGATACAGTTTTTGGACAGGCATGCAGAATCTGTTCACAAAAAGTCTCACCTTCTGGTAACATGGGGGTTTGTTTTCCTCTTCTGTAGGCAAAGGTGATGGCAAATACTTTCTCTGCCTCGTTCAAGAAGTTTCTTTGTACGATACACTTGAGTTGTTCGTTAAAGATGTCATCCCTCAGTGGGACGTGAGCATGCAGCAGGGCAGGCAGTAATTGTTCCTGCCTCAGCCACTGAATAAACTGGAACAGAGTCTTGAAGAAGAGGCACCTGGCCAAACTTCTTTCTTCCACTTTCTTCCAGACTTTTCTTCTGCTTCTGATGTAAGGCAAGAAGAGCGGAATGTCAGCCAACTGTGTTTTGTCCCTGACTACCCTCAATTTAACCAGCACATTAAAATACATGTCCCCACTCCTATCCCACTCACAGATGGAAAGAAAATAAATATCTTGTGATCTTCTTCAAATGAGAGTCTCTTTGTCCTCCTCCGAAGTTATTTTGTGCCATATTACAAATCCTTAATTAGTGTAATGAGCTGGAAACATGTAGCATCGTAACTGTGATTGACCCCGCAGTAGCTGCAAACTTCCATCTGGAAGAAAAAAAAAGAAAAAAAGGACTTTCACAGAATAGAAGAGAAAGTGCTTATTAGATCTGAACTAGAAACCTATTTTAGGAAGATGTGCCATTAGGAAATAAAGTAACTACATCAGATAGATCATTCCAAACCGGGAGAAGATATGAACGCTGTACTGGATACTGCTAAGCAGTTGCATTCTTCAAGCAGCCCAGAAGCACAGGACTGCAGCAAATGGGCATCGGGTCTGCAACATGTTGTCCTAACTCAGATTGTTCCTGGCAGGGCAAGGGAAAGCCCAAAGTGGCATTTGAGCATCATGAGTGGTGTGAAAATGGAAACTTTGTGAGGAAAGGACCAGTACCAAATGTAGCACAGAAATAAAGCCTTTGTTTTAAAGGTCCTTTCCCACCTGAACTATTCTATGAATCTACTGGAGTGCTGGAGCACCTCTCCTATGAAGACAGGTTGAGAGAGAGGCTTGTTCAGCCTTGAAAAGAGAAGGCCCTGGGGAGACTTTGTTACAGCATTTCAGTACCTAAAGGCGGCATAAAAAAAAGATGGGGTCAAGCTTTTTAGCAGGACCTATTGCAAGAGGACAAGGGGTAATGATTTTAAACTAAAAGAGGGTAGATTTACAGTAGATGTAAAGAAGAAGTTTCTTTACAATGAGCATGGTGAAACACTCGAAGAGGCATGGGTTACTCGAAGAGGTATGGATGCCCCATCCCTGGAAACATACACGGTGAGGTTGGACCAGGCTCTGAGCAACCTGATCTAGAGCGCAATGTGCCTACTCATTGTAGGGGGGTTGAACTAGACGGCCTTTAAAGTTCCTTTCCATCTCAGACTTTTCTATGACTATGATTCTATGTTAAAGAGAAATATGCACCAGATAAAGTTTAGAATTTCTGCCTCTGCAGCAAGAGTCATCAACCACACACCAGAAAAGAGAGGTATGCAAGGCAGCTAAATACTCCAGACTAATTGAAATTTAAATTTGGATTACACTGAAAATCCAGAACCATTACCAACCAGGACTCCGAATGCCTCTCTGGAAGCCTGCAAATAAAGCCAAGGACAGAAGACAGCAAATGACCTAACATGCAGAGGAGGCAAGAGTCGATCTTTATTTGTTTGCAGGCAAGTGCTTTTGCAGAGGCAGCGCAGGAGTGCTGCAGGTTTGGCAGGAGGTGAAGCTGAGCAGAAGTGCAGCTGGCACATGTCCCCAAGGCAGGCACAGAACTGACGCCCTGAGCCATACGAGGGCAGCACAGCTGTGCTGTCATGAAGCAGCAGCTCATGCCTCTGGTGTATCCTAACAGCAAACCAGCACTCTGGAAGAGGGAGAGGGTGCCTCATCACTACATGATCCATGGCAGACGTGTTTCAGCCCATGTGGAGACAAAAATGCTGTTTGAGAAAAAAGCTACATCTTTCAACACAGCAGGAGATAAAATTAGATGTTAACAGGCTCCTTACCTCAGCTACCCAGCAACTAGAAAGGATTAGATCTTCTCTGAAAATCTTCATGATAGCAGCACCTGCTGAGATCTGGAAATTCCTGTCTTTTAGCTCATTAAAATGCAGACACAGCCTGTTTCTGCTTCCTGAATTACAGTTGCAGTACAAAGGGGCCAATCTCACAGCATTTAACCCTGTACACATTCCTTTTGCTGAAACCGAGTTTGAATAACAACTTCAGAACCAATTCTCAGGGAAGTAATTGCCAGGATAGAGAACCCTTGAACCCTTGCCTGATAGAGACAAATGAAGGGGTCTCCACAAATGAGAAGAAGATTGTGCAGGCGGAACATAGGTGCTAAAACTGTCCTTTGTGATCGACACCATAAAGCTTGCTGCATGAGTGATCTCAGAGTCTTGCAGCAGTGGAATATATGAGTGCCTGATGACTACTCCAGCCTGCCTAAAGACAACTTTCCAGCTTATGTTGCTGAGGAATTCGGACTATGTGATCGCAGCTGTCCCTCTGGTCTTAAAAATCCAGGAAATCTGCTTTGACTAGAAAGTTAATATTCTTCCAGCTGTTTTTTGATTGTAAATGTGAGTATATGGTTGGCGAAGCGAGGATTGTTCCCATTCTGAACATCACTCCATATTAACAGTGTGATACAGGAGCTATATGAATAGTGTTAATAGCATCTCCATCCTTGGGGACACTCAGTAATCGACAGGAGAAGGTTCTGAACAACTTGATGCAATCACAGAGTTGATTTTCTATTAGAAATACCGCCAGAGCTCCCTCCCAATCCAAGTTATTTAGAATTTTATTATATTCTTGCCTAGACTATTAGGAGGTTTGGTCTTGTATTATTTAAGAGGATACATGGTCTGTTAAAAACGAATCTAATTATTTCCTGGAATCAGATTGTCCAGTGTTGGCTTGTGTATCTATTGGACTTGCATCACATTCTGGAAAGAGAGCACATCCGAAAAAACAAGTGGACTGTTGCAGAATGAGAAAGGAAAAGCTGAAACTCAATTCCAGGAGGAGACTAGAGTGCATAATATCGCTAAGCAAACGAAACAACTAGAGCATTCAAAAATTTGCCAAGTAATTCTTCTGTACACAGAATAGCTAGGTTTTTTGCTTGTAATTCTGACAGAGGGGTTTTCAGTTCTGTTTGTATAAAGCTCTGAGCCTGAGTTAAGCCCTTTTCATTATGCAGGCTGAACACTGCCTCACCCCTTCCCCCAAAGGACAAACAGGCCTGAGCTTAAATTTGTTATTTGAAATTTTAAAGATCTTAATTCTTAGAATCATCAGTCCTCTCTCATGAGGCCAGGACTCATCTCTTGAACTATCAGCGCTTGCTCTTGGCTGTGTACGAGTTTCATATTGATCCAGGGGATCACTGTGAATTCCATGTATTCCAAGCCGCTAAGTGTGTTCAGAATACACACTGCAGAAATACTAAACCAAACCTGCAAATTTCTAAGGCAGACATTCTTAGAGGAATGCTGAATGAGAGCTGAAGTACCCAGCTGGAGGGATACATGTATGTAGTATACCTCACGTAGTTACCCATACAAAGTAGCCATATGAATGAACTGTATCTTACTAATTCGAGAAAGTAATATTTTTCTGGACACGACTTTTGGTAATGATCCTGGTAAATTCAATTAAGCTTGTGCCCATTGTTTTAGTGATTATATCCACGAGTTAACAAAATGTGTTTTAAAAACTAGACTTGCTAATAGTTTCAGTAACTGCTTTGTAATTTAAATGTCAATCCGAAACAAATAATCGTGGTGTTTTACTGCCTACATACATTATTCACCGTGTATGCATTCCAGGGCTTACACACGTACTCTGAATGTGTTTGCTCTGCTTTCTAATTTCACCTGATATTTTACCGGTCATGGACAGCTTCTGGCAAATTACGAGTCAGCATTCTCCTTCTGCATTATACTGTGAAAAATTTAACTTAAGTCCGATATAAATGCTTGTTCTTTAGAATCTACATTGCTGTGGGCTATAAACCACTTGTACACAAAATGAACAGCCCGATGGCTGAATGGAGTGTCAGTGTGCTTCAGCAAACACATTAGAAATAAATTTTCTTCTGGACATTCTGAGAGAGTTACAGCATACTGAAATTACTGTCTCTCTGTAAGAGATGATGTGTTCCTTCTACAAGTAGTTCGTCCTGGTGGCTTTGGGCACTGCAGGGGACAGAGTGAAAATACTACCTAGACTTTCCCTGCTTCTTGGTTTCAGAGAAAGAAAATGCTATTTGGACAAGTTCTTAGACAGTGTGGCTAAAATTTGCAAGAAGGTTCATGCCCAATCTCCCATACTTCAGTGTGTCGGATTTACCTATGAATTCTGTCTTGGCACACCTGCAGATGGGACTGAAACCCAGCAGCGAATTACACTGTGTTGTAATTCACTATTTTGGGGGGGTCTTAATCCATTGTGCCAATTTCTAGAATTGAGTGAATGGTACCACATAGAAGGACTGCTGAAGGGCCTGTGCCTCACATCAGGCAGGGCTGGCTGACACAAAAAAACTCAAGTGGCGAGAGTTTTGCCACTACTGCTTTGCCTTTCCCTCACCACAACCTCTACCACTTGTTTCTTTTTTTGGGAACAATTATTAGAACCATTTAATAAAAGAGTACAAGAAGACTGAGGGCATGCAAAACACACAGCTAAAAAACTCCACCATAATCATTACTCATTCCCTATAGGGGAAGTATGGGAGAAACATGCTTTAGGGAAAGCAGCTCATATATCTGGGAAGATAATTCATTGTAAGTTAATCTAAGCGTGCCACAGAAATATCTCTGTTGGTGACTGTTTTGCATCGATGCTATTCTTGATTTGTGAATAGCCAGCACCGGGGACTGGGAAAGCGTTTCATATCGGCTCGTGCATTCCTTCATGGGTTATTCATAAATAAGTAGTGCTATCTAATTCTGGCTAACAAAAATGCCTTACGTAAAATTAATAGAAGCAAAACCCAGAAGTATCTTTCTGCATTAAAAATCCGTCCCTCAAAAGCAGTTGTCTGATAAAGCTTTAAAAGAAATGTTCCTGACTACTCAGGGTGCCTGCAAAGGGAAGGTGCTGGGCACCCACGAGCGAACTAATAACTTTTCATTCTTTATTACTGAGGGCAGAAGAAGCAATACTCCAAACAGCAAGATTCAAGGCATTTTTTTCCCACTGTCTGTATGAAATATATCAGCTACCAAGACGTTTTAATGTTTGCTTCCTTTTACTTTTATGTGATTTACAAGAAACATTAAAGAATCCAAAATACCAATGAGGTTTTCCTTGTATTAATAATAGGAATATTCAGTGCATCTCCAAGAAAAGCTGACAGAAAGCAGTCAGGGTGAATCAGGCCTTGAGTAATACCAAAACTGGCGCATCTCTGGGTCAAAGGGGATTGATTTCAAAAGCACAGACCTCAATGTGGGAATCACCTTGGCAGCACCTCTTGCTTTTGATACTGAACTCAAATCAAAACAAGGCATCTATTCCCTACAGAGGAAGTCCACTGAGTGTAAAGACACCCTAATGAGATCAGCCTCTGTGACTGATTCTAGCCTTCAATGCTACCTCTGTGACTGGTTAAGATCTGTTTACAAAAAAAAGAACCCCAAAACCAGAGATTGGAAAAGCCACGTTAGATGATGCTGAGGACAGAGATCAGACATATCTCTGGGGTCTGCAAGCCGGGTGCTGTCAAAGCATGTGAGAAAGGACATAAACTTAGGTCTTTCACAGCTCAAAGAGGTGATCTTGTCATTAGCTGAGTAGGGGGTTCCTCTCTTTTGTAGTACTGTGAACAGAACTCCTGTCCCATCCCTGGCCTTCTACACTACTTTGAATAAAATGTTTGTGAGAAAGAGTACAATGCACAACTTACCACTTTTTTTTCTCTTTGATTTCACTTGAAACTCCAGGAAGGTTTGGATCTGAGTTTTTGTGTGCACATGCACACATGCAGAGATTATTTTTCCATTTTGCTGCTGGGATGAAAAATAAATGGTTAAGACAGCTGTTGTACAGACCAGCTCCGCAGATGGTCAAGGTGCGGTTTCTGCTAAGTGTGTGGACTGATTGCAGCTGAGGCAACTGAAGGCATTGAATGGCCAACACCTGAAGGAGATGTTCCAGGAACCAGGCTTGAATTCTTTACCAGATTGAACCTGAGTGAAGCTTACAACCCAGTCTCCACGACTTTGTGAAACTAATAAACTGGGTGGACTGCATGAACAGGAATTCAGAGAGGAGTTAACCCACTGATCACTGGGAAAGAAAAGGATTTAACCTTTTCACTCATCACTTGAGTAATCTATTCTTATTAGTCAAGGTCTAAAGAAAGCAACAAGCCATTTTCTGAACTCTAATGGATAAACTAAAAACTGTTCCAAGAACCAGAGGACTTCAAGGAAGAATTGAATTCCCTAAGAATTTCCTGTTACATCCTGGTGTCCATGAAGGTAAATATGGTGAATGAAGGTGAAAGTTACTTATCTGTTCTGGCAACACAGTCACACAACAATACATCTTAGAGATGTCACCTACAATAGGAAAACTACCTGTCATTTGATGCTGTCAGCATGAAGAGCACTAGAGGTAATTATACTTAACAGTGCCAGGTGAAGAGGTACAGGGAAGGCCAGCCTGTATTCACTACTGCTTCAGAAAGTGCTTTTAGGCCCATTTAAAAACAAGCTCTGATAGCATCTTCCCAAATGACCTAAAACTCCGTTCTGATTTAAACTTCCATGATGTTGTTCTGCACCATAACTCCCGTAATTGTTATCTCTAGAGGGTAATTTTCAAAGGCTCCAGGACAGGAGCTTTGCAAACAATTGATTTTTTCAGCTCTTCAACTAACCTGAAAAATTGAGATTGAAATTATTTGTAGCCTCTGTCAAATGGCAACTTCTCTTTTTATTTCTCTTCTCCTTAAAGAATAGACAAAATAATTGCAGAGCAAAATCCATTTCAGGATTGCAATTTTTTGCTTTGGGTTTTGAGATGTTAATTTGTTTAAAAAGCTTTAAGATAAAATTTTTAGTATTTTGCCTGTCTGTTTTCCTCCTGGGGGTGGAACTACTTGCTGTATTTTACTCGTATGTGCAAGTAGCTCTAGTGCCCTTTATTGTCCCTTTGTCTTAGTTACATTTTCAGTGTAGAGAATGCTTGCGCCCTCTCCCCTTGCCAAGTTGTCTGTCCTCTTCAGGGTGGACAGAAGCCCATCACACAAGGCTGTGGTCATTAATCTAAACTGAATCTCCTTGTTTTGTCCTCTAAGAATGTCTCTCCTAACCACCATTTGGGAGAGGGAAGATGCAGTCCAGCCAAAGCTGTCAAGAGCTTGTAGCTGGCACAGTCAGCACCATGATATCTTGATAGCACCCTTCACCTAAGGAAGGGAAACTCCTGGGTATAGCTAGCTGAGAAAAATATTTTCATGTGAGCTGAGTCTAATGGACCTTGCCTCTGTTAGCTTAGCAAACAGACTGCAATGCCTGGATGACTCCACTATCAGAGACAGCTCCTGGAGACTGAGTGAGGCACCAGAAGAGTGGAAAAAGACATATGTAGGGCCTGTCTCAAAAAAAATAAAAAGGCAAAGAGATTGAAGAATCAAGAAACCTAAACAGTTAGCCTAATTAAATTCTTGGAAAAAACTCTGGAACACAGCAAGCAAAAAATGAAACTGTAAGCCTCTGAGGAGAGACTGAGTAACTGTCAGTGTAGATTAGTCAGTAGTTTATAATTATATTATATATAATTATATATTATAATATATAATTATATATTATATATATTATATTTTTAAAAAAATATTTTACTCCAGAATAAAGTATTTTGCTGGAGTCAAATATTTTAAACCAGTGTACTTCATGAACTAAGAAAACTGGGTGGACAGCCTTTCTAAAAAAAGAAACTGTTGATGGTTCATTGTCGAAAGGAAGAGTGTCTTGGAAAACTTTCATGGAGTCTGAGACAACCTCGGTGTTGTTACTGTCACATGTTTTGCTGGTTACTTTAATGATAGAGGGGAGAATACAGACATTAAGTTGGCCTATAAAACAAGTTGTCAGAGACTATGTGACAGGCTAAGACTCCAAAATAAACTTGAGAAATTGAAGAAGTGGTCTCTGAAATAAAAAACCCCCGCAATTTAATAAGGACAAGTGCAAGCTACCATGCAGGCAGAAATGCTTCAGTAAATACAGAATGGGGGACAACTGAGGGAGTCAATGGAGTTATGATTTTTTACATCCTGTCCAGATGTGACCTTTTGCTGACACTGAACACATTATTTCCACTTCTGTGGAAATAATCCACAGAAGCGATTATTCAATGGTTGAGCAGGAGGAGTGGGTATTCGTCATTATGTTGCCGTTGGATTGAAAGTCTGTAATTCCAAAGCCAGTAAGACGCTGAGACTTCAGCTGGACTGCAGATGGACCCAATTTCACCACTGATACTGCAATACAGCAGGAAATGCCGAAACTGTTAGACTGAGACAGGTGATGGCTATTTTGGTGACTACAGATTTCCATAGGGAGTGAAATGTCACCACATTAATTTTGTGGATTTTTGCTCTCCGCTTAATGCAATCCAAGTCTAAAGGAAGCTCGCCAGCTGCCAGCATGCAGGAGAACTTACAGTCTGGACTGCTGCAAAGTTTATTCCCCTGCCCCAAGACTGGGAAAGAGATCAGCCCATGCCGCAATGACTCCACTCTTACTGGTGGCTGTGGGATCACGGAGGACCCGATGTACACCATCCCTCTGCCCCTGCAGCTGGCAGGAAATGCCTGTCAGTGGAGGAACAGGCTGTACAACTGTATTTGTAACATCTTGGAGCAGATGAATTTAACTACAGCTGCCATTACGTACTATGACACAGCTTGTATGAGAGCAAGACTCCTTTGCTGTGGTAGTAGGCACTACTACACCTTCCAAAATATGGCTGGCTTTTCTCCCCAGTTCATTCAACAGCAGTCTTCACCTCACCAAGCCCTACTTTTCTGGCTGTGGTGGCAGGATGGACGCCACCCTTTGTCCTCAGATGTCTGCGACCCTACACAACTGGCTACATTGCCGAGACATGGTGACAGGTTTGTTGGCTAATTTAATCTGCTGTCTGAAATTCTTGGTAGCCAGTGCAAGCACAGGTTGTGTCTATTCAGAAATCCTGCCCGAATATTTTACTGAGAGCTTTATTTCCAGCATGGAGAACACTGCAATCAAAACTGATCATAAGAAACAAGTAGAAACTCCTGAGAACAATAGACTGCATTTACTGACAGTAGACTACAAGATAAAATGCAGCAGTAGTAATGAACAGCAAGGACTGCAGAGCAGGTAAGACCTGCTAATTGAAGGTACTGATGAGAAAATGGCAAAGGGAGTTGTGCTGCATAGCACCTGTAACAAGAGATTCCAGTGGTATCTAGAGGTTTTAGAAAAAGTTGGTACATGTTAAATAATATGAAATAGATCTATGAAATTTACAGACTCCACAGTATTTCAGTATCTGCCAGACTTCCCCAAGTCTTTTGAAGATTTCTCAGTATCTTTCCCCTTATTTCCGCTATTTGTGGATGCCCTACTTTACAAAAGCACACGTGGGAAGCTTAAGGTTACACGCTGAATAATTTCTAGAGGAAGAATTCACTCATATATTCTCATCCTTGCTTTTCAGGCCTGAAAAAATGACATTGTGGGAAGACTGGTAACAAGGTAGTTTCCTGGTGTTGCAGAAATACCGATACAAAGTGTTTCTCAGGAAGAATTTGTTGCATCAACACAGTCCTAGGCGAAAGGACAGCTAGAATTGCAGGCAGTAATGTCTGGGGCTTCTGTTTGTCAGACCACATTGAGATAGACAGAGTTTTTTTTGCTGCTGCCTCAGCAGAAATGACTCTCAATTCAGGGACTCTATGCACTTAGTGAGGTGAACGTGTGTTTGGAAGAGAGAATTCGTTAAATAATGCACAGCAAAGGAAGTTTGCAGTAGAAGCGAGTCATGTTTGGAGAGCAACAAGTGTACGGAAGAAAATTTTTTGACAAATACCTTCCAGATGCCGCAGCTTTCACATTTCTGTGCTCATGAGATGCTGTCTACAAATGCTGTCTACACCAGGTCAACCCCCCTACGGGCTAAGACTGGGTGCTGAACCGCCTAAAGCTGGGGAAGGCGGAAGAAGCAGTTGTTCTTCAGCTGCTGCATTCAGTGCCTTGATAAAACCGGTGCAAGCCTGGCAGTGGGGAGCCTCACAGAGGCTGTCAGGTGGGAGCCTGGCAGGGCTCCCGCTAATTAAAGCAGTCAGTCATTTTCAGCAGAACTCAAGGCCATTATAGCTTTACATTCAACATCCTGCTTCCTCTCACTGCAGAACAGCACAGTCGCACAGAGGCACAGCCTGCCTTTGGCAGGGCAGCGCTCTTCCTCCTCACTTCATTTTGCTTGGGAGAGCTGTTTAAAGAACATGAGGAATTTTTTAACCTGATGATCCTCTCTACATTTTCACAGGCAGAGCAAGCTGTTTGGTGGTGCTGCCTGACAGCTACTACCCCTCAGGGGCACACAGGGACTGCATCCCTCAGAAAGGCAGCAGAAGGTAACGTTTTAATGAAAATGCAAAATGTTAAACCCGTGTTGATGCTCTTCTGGACCTGAAACTTGAGTGTTTGGGGAACTGATGACATTCACACACTAAAATAGGCAAATCAGCATTTTGCAACTCATACCCGTGTCATTATTGGCTGTTAAGTTATTTTGGAACACCTCTTGTGGCAATGCAAACAGGAGTGAAGGTCAGGCTTTGGTCCGTGTCATGGTTCTCACTTCGCCAGACGTGGGCTTACGTCCTCAGGGGAATGGGATGAAGGCAATAAACACAGACACGGAATCATAAAGAGCTTAGGTTGAAAGGGACTTTTAAAGGCCATCTAGTCAACCCCCTTGCAATGGGCAGGGACACCTACAACTGGATCAGGTTGCTCAGAGCCCTGTCCAGCCTGTCTCCAGGGCTGGGGCATCAACTCCTTCTGTGGGCAACTTGTGCCTGTGTTTTACTGCCCCCATCATAAAAAATGTCTTACTTATAAAAGAAATACAGGGCAACTGGCCTGCCAAAATGTCTATTCACATCGTTCTTATTAAGCCCCTTTAGGTAACGGAAGGCTGCAATAATATCTTGCCCGAGCCTTCTCTTCTCCAGGCTGAACAACTCAACTTTCTCAGCCTGTCTTCACAGGAGAGGTGTTCCATCCTTCTGATCAGCTTTATGGCCCTCCTCTGGACTCACTCCAACAGGTCCACATCTTTCCTGTGCTTGAGACCCAGAACTGGACACAGAAGCCCAGGTAGGGTCTCACCAGAGCGGAGGGGCAGAATCCCCTCTCTTGACATGCTGCCCATGCTGCTTTCGTTACAGGACATGTTTGGCTTTCTGGGCTGCAAGTGCACATTGCCAGGTCATGTCCAGCCTCTCATCTATCAGCACTCCCAAGTCCTTGTCCTCAGAACTGCTCCCAGTCATTTCCCCCTTCACCTTGCATTGATACTGGGGGATGCCCCAACCCAGGTGCAGCACCTCGTGCTTGGCCTTGTTGAACTTCATGAACTTAGTGTGAGCCCATTTCTTGTAAGTTGATATAAGTGCACATACATGATCTTATTCATAAGACAATTTTTATACATCCCTTTATTCTTTTAAGTGGATATTTAAAAGAATTTGGCAACTACCCAGGACCACAGTAATGAGGTTGCATGCTCACAGACTGCTGAAATATGTTAGTAGCCCAGTGACAAAAGGCAGCTGAGCCATGAAATAAAGGAGCACACAAAGAGCTAAGCAAAAGGGTCAGAACAGTAGCTGCAAAGGTTTTAGCTGCACTGTGACGGGGTGATGCATGTGAACTGAAGCAAATAGAGCTGGAGGAGATGTTTGTGGGACTATTAATTTTAATGCAGTGCAAAATATCCAATGACAAGGAAGGAAGTTACACTTCAATGCCACAGAAGATGATTCAGACAGTAACAAAGGTCAAATGAGGAGAATCTGGCTGAAGCTATTAAGACAGATGCCTATGTGATATCTCCTATTGACTTCTTGATCGGAGCTAAACAAAAAGAAATGAAGAAGAAGGAGCACCTCCATTTGGAGGATGTGGTTTGAAAGATTACCTAGACTTGTCTAAATCTGGAACTGATGGCTAGGAGGAAAAACAAGTTCTTGCTGTGACATTTGAGTTTTTAATGAGTACAGGGCAAGTTCAGATTAATGCCTATATCTATAGAGGTAGCAAGTCTAGATCTAGAGTTCATCGCAGCCAGCCAACTAGGGTGTCTGAAATATATTTGTCTAGATGAATTTGGGATTTTAAGACTATTTAATAGCAACCAGACTTGAATGAATGTCCATGGACACTGATGGATTAAATAAATACAAACACAAGGGCCCCTGGCATACTCCAGAGTTATCCTCTGGGGAGGAGTCAGAAATAATGCTCAAAACTAATATATAGAGATTGAACATGTGCTTTGTTGTCAATATTGAGAGTGGTGTTCCTGTATCTGCCACACAAGCGAAAGAAAAATAGTCCATAGAAGCAGGAGGCGTGAGAATAAAAAGAAATGAAGGAAATGCCGTGTACCTTTAGACTGTATCATAAACCTTCTGTGTGGCCTGATGTCAGCTAAGTTTCATACCAGTATTTCACCCAACAGTACCATCAAAACATATGGCACATTTGCAAAATGTGGGTTGGGGGGGTTTTTGTGTGTGGTTTTTTTTGGTTTTGGGTTTTTTGTTGCTGGTTTCCTTATCCTTTAAGCCTGAGCATCTGTGTTTTACGGAGGGTCTGATTTAAGAGTCAGCCTCAAGCACTTCGAGATTTCTTGGTTTTTTTCCATCAATTTTTTCTATACAATAGGAAATTTGGCTCTTTTGTCAAACTATGTCTGTTTCATTCAGAATAAACAGATAGCTTATTCCAGCTGTCAGGTGAAGGTTGTCCAGCTCTACCAAGTGTTACGGAAAATGGACAGCTCTGACATCTGGAAGGCATGAGGGGCCGCCATAAGATTGGAATTTGTGTTTGAATTGCAATAAGTGCCAGCATTTGATATTCATGTCTTGAGTGAGCATGCTGTAGAAAAATGATTATTTTTCTTTCTAGAGAGGGAAAGTGGAAGTCAGCAGTGGAACTTCAAATTTAGTAAACAAGAGATCTTGAGAGACTGTTGAAATGAGACCCAGCGAAAAATGAAGAAGCAGAACCACTGGTTGAAATGTATGAAATAAATAGTGCCTGGTTTATAAAAGGGGCCACAATTTGATGGGAAGTGACATACTGTGGAGCCTCAACACTGGAGCAAACTGGGGGCAGGGGGCTGGAGCAGAAGAAGGAAATATCAGCAAGCTCAGTGAACAGGCAAACTGCAAACATTTGGCACTAAACGCAGAACTGATAAGGATCAAAACAGATTCTATATTTTGAACTTTGTAAAACCAGCTGCATGACTCACTGAGTCCAAGATAAAAAGAATGGGATTAGGCACAAGCAATGGGATTATTCCCTGATTTGAAGCCATATCCCCCACCTGTATTGAAAGCTTGGGACACAAATCTGCAGTCATTCAGACTCCAGGGATATCACCCCTGAATTAACATCTAAGGCTTTCTCAGCTCCACCAGCAGCACCCTGACCCAGGGCTAAACAGAATAAATTAGCCTTTGTGATAGCCACATCATGTACAGTTTGAATTGTCATCCCTCAGCCTCTTTGCTGCTCCAGCAAATTAAAAGTCTTACAGTTTCTCCAGAAGGATTGCATTCAGCATGTTTGTCACAGAGGCAGGAAGGCAGATCTGCGTGCCAAGGAGAAATCTATTTCTTTAAATAAATGCATTTGTAATTCTGTACTACCCTTACCATTCCAGGTGCCCCTATTCATGACTTCATACAGTGTGCTGAGTCTCTCTTCTCAGTATCTGTTTGTAATTTTTTTCCACAACCTATGCATTATTAAAAATTTTTGTGATGCAGAAATCCCGCAGCTGTCCCTACAAGCACCAAAGATTTGTTTGATTCATTAGATAAATGCTGCATACCAGAGAGCATCCCAGAATATAGTTTTGTATAATTTGTTGAGGTCATTCAGGTCAATACAGAAGAACAGTTTGAAACTCGTTGAAACACGTTTTTAAGGTTGTCCTGAATCAGGGTCTCATTTCTCAATTTCCAAGTCATTATTATAAATCATTATTATTATTTCCAAGTCATTATATAAATCATAAATCACTAAAGCCAGCAGAAATGAAATGTTCCTGGGGAGGAAAAGCCCCATAAAGCAGAGAATGTGCTAGGAGTTGACTTGTCTCTGAATTGTTTTTTTTACATCTACCTGTGCTTTTAAATATACATAATCACACTACTGGTTTCAGAAGTTACACACACACATGTTTTAAAACACTTTAAAGCACCTTTGACATGCAAAGAATAGGGACAACAATACAGTCATGCTCAGGGAGGCATTTTCTAGTTCTGATAGCCTGGCTTCTCTTGCATAGCATTGCTTTCTTGATTCATTCCCCTTGTCTGTATAGATGGTTTCATTTATCTTGCTCTGTACAGTGCAAGACGTGTAATGTGAGTCACTGTTGAACTTGCTCCTCTTTCTCTAACCAGTCATATCAGTCTTGTTTATTGTCACTGCTGTAGCAAACAAGAGCTCCCAGCAACCTCAGAAATTTTTCTTCTGTGCTTCTCAGGTATGGATAGACAGTGGGAATAGCAGACGCTTCAATGTTATGGCCAAATTCTGCCTTTCTGAGTTTCTGCTCCCAACAATGACCCACCAAGAAGCCACTACCTGTTCCTGTTACACCTGAATGGGCCACAAAATCAGTAACAGGCAGCATAATATTCTGTTCCATGCTGGGTAAGTGGGATATGGAACACTGACAATGAAATTTACAAGAGACAAACAAGAAACGAATTACAAAAGGAGAAAAACCCAGCCATAGTACTGAAAGAACGGATAACATCTGCACCACACTACTAACTACAGCGATTCAGTCATAAAAATAATGTTGGTAGAAAAGCAAGATTATGCCTCATCAGGTCCCAGAAGCTCAACATTCTTTCTAATTCTCAAGACCTGTGAATACTGCCTGGGGACACATGGAGAAGTGATAGGCTTTTAGTCATGTGGGACAGAGCTTTTTTGTGGCCTTCAGCAGAAGTCTCTCAGCTTGGCAAAGAATACCAAGAATAGAAGTGGGACTGTCATGAGCAGCAATCATGGTGACAGTGCTCATGCAGCTGTGTTCAAACTACACAAAGTAAATCTGAAGGTTTCAAAACTTTTTTTTTTTTTTTTTTTTTTTTTTTTTGCGNTTTTTTTTGCTGGAGGGGTTTTCTTCCTCTCCAGTGCACTCTTTTCAATTTCTCTGGCATATCTGCAATCTGCCTTAGACAGTTTTAAATTCAATTTTTGGGTCCCATTGGCTCACCAGAGAGTCAAAGCACAAAGCACTAAAAAGTTTTCTGCTCAATCATTCTGTATTTTAGGTGATAAAAGATATCTGCAGTTGGGGCTTTGGATGCACAATGTTTCACTAAACACGAATTAATTGGAAGCACAGAGACCACTACCATACTTTGAAATCAAAGCAGCCAGGTCCTGTTGTGGTTCATTGATAAAAGGCAGCTGAAGAAGAACAGGAAAAAGGTCAAGACAGAGGAAAGAGCAATCGCTGTTTAGGATTTGAGAAATTGTGTGGAGGCAATGTTTGTGTTACTGTGGCTTAGAGAAACTGAAGCCGCAAGGGGGCTAATCAGCCGAGCTCATAAATGGAGGAAAACAGAGGGACAGAAAGTGCGCCTGCTGCTAGGGCAGACTTCTGGGAGAAGAGTCTAGAGAGCCTGGAAAATGTCATGGTGTTACTGTTAACTCGCTCCCTGCTGCCAGCAGCTGTGAGAAGCCAGTCCAGAAGAGGATCCCTATGCTGGGAGCATCTGCAAGAGCGCTGGTCCTGGTTTGCTGACTCTGTGGCAAACACAGACCCACCGGAGGAAACAAATCGTGGTGCAAAATGCTGGGGTGCCTCCTGTGCAGTGGCAGGGGAAGCTGGTCCGGAGTCAGATTAGCCAAAGACACAGGGATTGAATTCAGGGGGAGCTCACTGAGCTGCTGTATGGTGAGTTAGAGGTGAGGGGGCTGCCTGCAATCCTGAGTGTCAGTGTCTCCTATCTGGTGATGTCAAGAGCAGCAATAGAAGTGCAACCATATGACAACTGAAAAAGAGGAGGCAAAGATTTTTCTGCAAAGGTTTCCTTCTGACTTGAGTGATGGCTCTTGGAGGCAGTAAGTGGATTGCCAAAACTCAGCATGAGGTGCAGCTCAATAAATAAATTTTCGTCAGGGTACAGACAAGGTGAAGTAAAAGCCTGAGAAAGGGCAGAAAATGGGCACAAAAAAGACTTCAGTTTAGGTCTGGAGTTTAGTAGACACACAAGAAAGGCCAGAACCTAAAAAGAATGAGTCCACCACCACAATAATGTTCATATAGGTGATATATTGAACATTTGGCTGATATCATGAGGAATGCAGGGGATCAATGTGTATTTTAGTATATAGTAATGCTCTTGACTGGTTGATTGGACCCTGGATGTGCCAGCAGGGTACAACCATAAAGACTAGCTGGAATAAATCCTGAGCTTAGAGCACTGCTGTGGGAAGATATTGCTTCTTCAGGAAGGACATTTATAGGGCAAATAGAGAGAGAAATTGTTGCACTGACCGTCTTGAGTGAAACCCAAGGGAGAAAAACGTGGCTTGTTCAAGAGTTAAGAATGACGAGAGAGGGAAAGCAAGCTGCATAGGGGTGCAAGTTGGTTGCAGATTAACAGAAGGATTTACCTCTTCTCTCCTTGTCTGACTT
The DNA here is from genome assembly GCA_013398015.1 of Oreocharis arfaki. Taxonomy (NCBI): domain Eukaryota; kingdom Metazoa; phylum Chordata; class Aves; order Passeriformes; family Paramythiidae; genus Oreocharis; species Oreocharis arfaki. The sequence goes on from VZRR01002979.1 coordinate 697,670, forward strand.
CACTGGCTTTCAACATCCTCCCCTGCCAGCACAACATCTCTTAGTCGTTCCTGCTCTCTTCCTGTGCTATGGAGTGTGGCACTGAGGGAGCAGACGAACATAGAGCCAAGTCAAAAAATGGTGGGGTGTCAGTGTGTGCAGGTCACTATGGGTCAGAGAGACACGGGGAAAGTGTTTCAGGAATAAAAATTTCGGGGAAGAGTTAAAAATACACACACACACACAAAGAGAAAACAGCATATAAAAGACCATGAGGAGGGAAAGATAATGAGAGGAGCCTGAGAGAGTGGAAATAGAGGGGCTTGAGTGAAAATGGGAAAGTACAGAAGGGGGAAAGCAGAGAAGGGAAGCAACAGAGGGAAGGAACAATAATGCTCTTTGGAAAGGAGTGAGGAAGAGGAACAAACATGAAACTGAGATACAAAAGCAATGGAATCGTATGAAATTTGATTAATTAATTGAGGATTTAAATGAATACAGGCAGCTTTTTAGGCATTGTCCCCTGGAAGAAATCACATAAAACTCAATGCAAAGAAAAGTACATGTGTGATTAGGGTGATGTTACCCTTCTTTTGCTTCTAATTCCCGCTTTTACTGTCTGTGGTATCTTTCTCCTTATGCCATGCTCACACGGTAATACGACAGAATTAAATGTCTAATTAGATGATTTTGTGTTTCTTATTTTGCTAACATAACCTTCTCCTCGTAAGTTCTTGCTTAACTCAGAAGTCTGGATGTAGAAATCAGTAAAAAGATGAGGCAAAATGAATCCCATCCACCTGATGAAGTTAAGAAAAAAAGCCTTACTGTGTAGGAAATCAAGATAGCCGATAGACTGGCATGGCAGAGCAGTGGAGTTCCTCTTGCAATGTGCAGAAGCATAGAGAAGACTGCCAGGATTATGAATTCTTAGAGTGTGTATCCATGGAAATTGTGTGGGCTCTCTTCAGAGTTGGTGTCACAAGGGCCAAAGCATTTTCTAGCCAGCAGAGAAAATTTCTGTGGCTTATACAAGGGTGGTAAGCAGAACATGTGGATCCCAAAAGCCCTGAAGGAGTTTTTAACAGTTGAATTTTGCCAGTCCAAACAAAATAATGGAATAACAGAGAAAAAATGCAAAACCAAGGGCTTCTTTGCTGAGCTTCGCCTGAGAGGAAAAACGACCGAGACCTGACTTGCAAAGGGAACCTTTTGTGTGGTTTAAGTTTGGAAATGGAACGGAATCAAGCTAGAGTTTGGTGGGGGTAAGGTGTGTTTTCCATATGCTTCTAGCTGACAGCTCTGTAGAGAGAGGTTGATGAACTCAGTCTTCAGGAATGGTTTCGGTTTCCAGCTCAGGGGTGGATTCTCAACTGGTAGGAATCACATGAATTTATATTGGCAGAGGACTTGAGACCTCTTTCTCCCCAAAACAGGACAAATGAATTCTACTCCTTTTTGTGGAGCTCTTGCCTTTAATTAATTATTTTCATAAATGTGTTATCAAGCAGCTTATCCCCATGTGACACAAGAGACATTTTGTGAGGGCTTTGGCAGTATCTGCTAGGTTAGAAAACATATTACCGTTAACAAATTACCATGATAAGAAGTGAAAAGAATATAGGCAAGATTTCATTTACGTTGTTTTTAAAGACACACTAAATTTTTTATAAAATTGGTGAAAAAAACAACAGAAAAGGATGATCAGCCTGACTTGAAGTTCTGTGCAATATTTCATAAATCAAAACACACCATGAATTTGTGTTACAAACTACCAGAACTGGTGACAAGCCTCATGAGGGAATCAATACAGAGAGTGATTTTAATAAGGCCTTGAGAATAAAACAATGGTTCTTCGGTGAAAAAGGCGTGTTGAGCATAGAAAAGAACATGAAGAACAATAGAGAAGCAAAAGTAGAAGGCACTGAACTAGACGTGAAGGGTGAATAGCCCTAAATGCATTGTTCCTTAGTTTATATTAAATGGTAGTGGATGGCTATGTCAAAAATATCTTTTTTATTTCTTTACCTTCTTTTGGGCAGCTCCCATGAGCTGAATGAATCTAAATATCAGTGGATATGGTACAAGGCCATTTGCTCCCTGATGGGTGTGTGCAGAGAAGCAGAGGGCCTCACTGAGCAGGGCCTTCCCTGCAGGTACTCGTCTGGTGCATGTCCTTGCCTTGTGGAGTCCCATGGCACATGGCAGTCAGCCAGAGGATGAAGCTGGAAAGTGGGCTCCTCTTATTTCTGTTACAGGCACTGTTGACAGATAGGTTCTTTTCAAGACTATAACAGTCCATCTTATTTAGGATCCTAATCTAAATTTTTCTCCTTATTTCCTGGGAAGGTAACTATAGTTGGAAGTATGTGGCGAGAGAGACTGTTTCTCCAAGCTTCCTTCTCCTATGCTCCTCAAAAGAATATGAGAATGAGAAACACGAGGAGTGATGGATGTGTTGTCTGGTGTGACTTATGTTGTCTAGTTGTTACTTATGGTGACACGGTTGACAGAGGGCAAATATTTCTCATCTCTGTGCCTCCTGCAGTAACATCTGTGCAGAGGCTGAATCCTTCTGAAGTCCAGCTAAACTTTACTATGACCCTTACAAGACCTACTTTGAGATTTTTGGGAGGTTTTAGGCGACCATGTAGGTTTTTGACTCAAAGCATGGCTTAGTCCGTCACACCCAGAAGCTACAGGCCATGTACACTTCTGTTTCCCAGCACAGCCTCCCAGAAGCAATGCTTTGAGCCCAAATCTGACTTGGTTTGTGAAAAAATCATGATACTGGAACAATGTTCCATCTTCAGAAGACAGAAAAGATGTAGTATAGCTGATTAGTTTTGTCTCCACAATAATACTGCTAACACTCAAGGCAGGCTTTTGGTTGAAGAATTAATTTAAAATTCCAAGTGTTCAGGAACTCTTAATGTACTTGGAAGTCTGGATCCGTAAGAATTTATCTTACACTAAAGAAAAAATTTTTAGGTTTAAATATGTGGGAGAATATTACAGTTTTAGTATGTGCCAATTGCAATATTCTCTTGCATTGTTCAGTTGTGAGAAACAGACACAACTATTTTGAGATCCCATGGAAAAAAACACCTAAAAACCAAAAACAACTTCCCCCCTAAGTTTGGAAATATTAATTATTAGTTGCAGTTTCTGTGAAAAGTATTTATTTGCTTGTTCACTTTAATTTTTTCAGCTACTGCATATCTGAAATATAAATGTTTATGCTTATGCGAGAAAAACAAGTAAAAACATGAAGGAAAATCTATAGATATGTAGGGTAGGAAAAGCTGATCAGAGGGGTAGTATTGGGCAAGACAATACAACAAATTCAGACTTTTTGCTGTATATTAGCCAGGCATAAAAAGGACCCAATGTCTGTTGAAGATATTGATTTCAGTACATATTGATTCAGGCCTAGAAATGCTTCATTTGATATCAAAGAAAGTCGGCATGAAAGCCCACGAGAAGTCTTCGGCTTTCTCAGGAGCAGTCAAACACCTGAAAGGTGATTTTTCATGTTGACCAGCATTAATAGGTGTCATAGTTTTTAAAGATCTGTCTTTGAGTCCAAGAAAAATACAGCTCTTCTTGTCTTGGCTTAATGAATATGCACAGCTGTCCTGAGCATAGACGGAGCTCCCATTCCACACGCACATTTAAGATGTCAAAGACGCTCCCTTCTGGCATTATGGGACAAAATCAACATCTTTCACAGGTCTTCTGAAAAGGTAGAGAAGGTGACAATAGGTAATTTTAAACAGGTAACAGCCTGGTGGTTATGGCATCTCCAAGACTGTTTGTCTAAGTAGCAAATGAATCTGTGCTCCACTTTTCAAGAGAGTGCTGAACCACTGTTTTATTAGTTTTTCTCAGGAGGAAGAAAATTTGTACCTTCTGCCCGTCCTATTAGTTGTTCAGCACTGTACTGCACAAAAAAACCAAAAACAAAACCCCAGACAAAAAAACCCTCTCTGTTTCCCGTATTGCTAAGGGAGAAGGATTGCTTAAGCTTCTCTGTAACCCAGCAGGCAGGGGACATGCCCAGCCTGCAAGAAATACAGAATCATTTTTCTCCCTCATCTGCTACCAAATTGGTTATACAAACTGTGTAAGACATTCTTCCCGAGACAGCAGTGGGTTTTTCTTCTCAGAAACAGTGGAACAAAACAGATTGAAGATTTTGTTGAAATGCTATTTCTGAATCCTTATGCCCCTTAGCTCCTTTTTCTCCCTTGCCATACCCTTTCTTCTTTATCAGATATAACCAAATAATAAGGATTTTGTCAGAATAACACCAGACAAAGGCATAGACCAAACTCAGCGAAACTACAGCCCTGCAAAACTGAAATACTTTGTCTTTCGTATGTGTGTTCTTGCTCTTCGTTTGCTTTCTTTTGCATTGGTACAACAGTTGTGCGTAGCTTCAGGGCAAAAATGTTTTAGTGGAAAGGGAAGGTCTTCCTTCCCGTTGCACAAATTCAAAGATACAGATAGAAATCTTGTTTATTGACTTCAGAAATATAAATGCCTCAAAAGAAATAAAAAATTAACATAATGTGAAGAGTTCAAGTACTGTCCTTTGTAAAAAACTTGTAAAATGAACTTGTTCTGAGATTTTCACCAGCTCTTTATTCTTCATATCTGACTCAGAGGGACCTTATTGATGTCTTGAGAGGAACATCTTGAAATCTTTAAGTTGAAACATCCATGCCTTAGAATAGCACAGGGCATTTTTTCTTCCAGTCTTCTCAGAACTGATATGAGACAGCTATTTTTACACCACCAGATTTGCCAGCTCGTCTTCCACTTTCTCATTCCATTGCTGGTATTCTCAGAACCTCCTGACACCAACTGAATCATCAGGGAGAGAACCAAATTGCTCAAATCTTCCAGTGCCCTTCCGGTAGACCATCACTTCCCTAGCATGAGTGTCTAGAATTTCTGGAAATGCCGCTGGAAATGGGAATAACCATTTAAAGATTCTGAGCAATCATCTAGCAGTGTGTGGCTTGAGACCTTCAGAGTGAAGAATGACTGAACATGTGAAAAGCAGATGGAAGAGCTCATTATTCTTTAAGACTATGGGATCCCATGCGGTTCATACTATGCAAGGATGAGGAGCTTGTTGGAGCAGCCAGCTGTGATTATGGAGCTGTAATATGTCATACAGGAAAGCAAGGTCTAGATCGAATTGAAAGAGCTGACAGAGGCATCACCCTTCTAATCTCCTTCCAGCTTTCAGAACCTCTTCCAAGGAAGATAACTCACAACCTTTGTTTTCAAGAAAACCCAAAGGAGACTCACCTTGCTCAGGCTTCACTGAAAGAGGGAGGTTTTGGAAAATCTGCAAGTGCAGAAGGGTCTTTTCAGTTTAGAAACTTCTTTTTTTTCCAGTTGTGCAAAGAATATGGAGTGCAAATCCATCAAATCCGTGTTGTGTGATCTGCAGTGGACAGTACCCGTGTAAAATGAAAAACCTCAGAGTGCACTTAATTATAAATATTTTTCTGCCAATCAGTTGCTACCTTTAATATCAACAGCAACTCAAGGCTGTCAGGGTTCATAAAGGTCAGCAGACATTTGGCAGAAAGTGCTCCATGCACAGATGTAGAAAGGACCAGTCCCCAGACTTGTTTCTTTGTGTATATTTGTAATGGTATTTGATATTCTTCCCCTGATTTAAAGGAAGTGAATCATAATTCTCCAAAGTGAAGTGTGCTCTGCTCTTTTAAGTCACTCCTCCCTGTGTTACCCTTATTCCTGGAGAGACTGTGTGGCATACATCCTCAAAGCTCTATGCGCAATATGCAAAGCTCTTTGGTGTGAAGTTTCCCAAGCTGCTGTGAAATGTTTTCCAAAAACCTTTTATTCAAAAAGCACTACTTTTCCCTCTCTTCTTAACATGAAACCAATGCATTTCTGCTTTGTCTTTTTTTGTGCCCGTAATGAAGCCTTTACTGGCTGAAATTTCTCCATGCTACTTGTCTCTCTGAAAGGAGCCGATGTACCCATGTATACTTTATTATTATTTACCTCCCGGACCGACAAATGGGAGGAAAAAGAGTACAAGGAGTCAGTTCCCCAAATTTTCAAAGTACTTGAACACCCTAAATCTAAAAGAACTTTGCTGAACATCTTGATTGTTGAAAAAAAAAGGGAAAATAAAATAATAAAAAAGCAAATACTGCATCCAAGAATGCATGTGCAATGTAATTTAAAAAGAAAGAAAACAGCTTTAGTCATAACATTCATATATTTTTAAAGTTCTTAAAGCACAGGCCAGCTCATTTAGGATAAATCTTGCCCAAGCATTAGAATTTAAGCAGAGAGTATCAAGGTTTATTTTACCTGCAAATAAGAACTGCAGCCTGAGCTCGAGTACAAGGCCAAAAGAGTACTGCCTTAGGGCAAAGACCTTCTTAATGTAATCACCAGCACATAGTTTTAGTATACTAAACGCTCCATAAAATCACCTTGCAGATACAGAAACTAGAAATGCTTAAGCTTATTCTCCAGACAGACTAGATCTACCTTCTAACTTCCATTTTCTACCCAGCAGTCATGATGGCCAGTAATGAGCCCCTGAAAAAGCTCTCCTTCACATCCCCCTGTCTCTGGTCTATGCCTCAGCTTATAAAATAATTTACACATTCTCTGAGCCACTCAAAGTCTTCAAATATTTACTAGCACTGCTGTATCACCTCTCTAAAACGGCCTTCTCTATTCTGTAATGTTTGTTACTTGCTCTTTAGGTCAGCAGCTGTCACCTTTTGTGTGTGTGTACAGCACCAGTTCTGCAGGCTCTGAGTACCACTGATGATTTACAATTGCTTAGGCAGCTAAAAGTAACTGGTCAGGGTGAAACTCTGCTTCACAGCACCCACCTGCATGCAGCTCAGGTGCCTATCCTAGGACCACAGGCTTATTCAGGTTGCCTCATTGTCATAGCGAAGAGAGAGGGTCATCACCAGACAAAAATTCAAATCACCCTGCAGAGATGTCTTGCTTTTATAACATCTTAGGACTGAGAACTCCTGGCTTCTTGGCTTAGGTGCCCTGCTTATCTGCTTATCAGGGAGAGATGAGCCTGATCCTACACCTGCCACGGAGTAATCCCTCATGTTCCTGTGTATTGGTGGCTCATTCCAGGAAATAAGGAAGAAAATCAGTCATGTATTGGTGCATATTTTGAAGTAACTTAACAGAATGTTCACTATTTGTACAGGTTTCAGATGTAAATACTGAGTAGATGAAGCATTTATCACAGCAGCTAAGGGGCTCTCCTAAGACCAGACTGCAGGGTAAATCCAGAAGTAGAGGGGTGTTGAACAATTTCTATTTGTTATGTCTGTGGACAGACAACTAATCCAGCACAGTTTGCTGACCTCCAGTAACACTTTTGTGTGACTGTGAACAAGTTTAAGATTGCTCTGAAAACTAACAAGCAGTTTTTGGTGGTAATCCAAGAGCAGCATTGCATGCCATGGAAGCAAAAGCAATGCCCTGACCTACAGTGAGGACAAGCCAAATACATGGAGTATGGGTTATTTCCCATGCACAGCAGTATATTGATCCTCTTCACTTGTGTTTAAGCTAAAGCTAGTATTGTTAAGCCTCCTTCAGCCCAGAAAGAAACTCAATATGCCTCAACAAAGTTGTGGGCTCCAGGCACATTGGAGTACCAGCATCTGTGATCTCTGTGTACCCTGCGGTTGTATGGGCCTTGTAGCACTAGACTTTGGAGGAAGAAAATCACCATTACAGTCACTCACTTCTAATCAAGCTTTGCAGAACAGAAGTTTAAACATTAAAGAGAATGAAGGATCCATTCAAATGGAACTTTTAAATTTTTTTTTCTGGAATGGCTGTTACCCTCATAAACACACTTAGCAATATTGGGAAAATTATCTTGCTAATATCTAAAAAGATTACATGTGTTTAAATTTATGCTGTATTTAATTTACCTGTGCTCAGAACTATTGTTGTGATTCATTGAAGCTCTACTTACACATGGGAAATATTTTGTATAATAAAAAGAACCAACAATGCAAAACCCATAAGTCCCAAACTCCCTTGCTGCTTAAAGCCAAGTCCATGTCTTAAGGTGAATATTTCCATGCTAGTAAGCCATGACATCAGCCTCAGAGAGCTGAAAAACAGGAAACATCTCACAAATGCTTCCTCCACAGAAGCTTGAACAGCAACCAGTTATGCTGCAGCTGGGATCATTAGCAGTAGCTAATGTCAGTATCAGTGGGCACAGTTTTACACTAAACTTTCCATTCTGGTCCTGGAGGGTACCAGCTTAATTTGCAATGCTGCATATTTCCCAGCAACAATCAAGTGCTACTTAAACACTGGCATGACTGATAAAGAGTTTAAAGGAGCTGGTCTTACTCTGTCGGTCCATTTACCTGTCCTCATAGCCTGAAAGGTATTCTTGCTGCAATCGAGGGAATTCTTGTTGTGCAGTGCAGAATGCTGACTCCAAGGCAACGGCACAGATTTGTTTCAGCATTTTCTATTAAAAAGTGCTATTTAAGTTTTACTTCTACCATTTTCCATGAAAATTCACTGGAAAGATTTCTTTTCATATTAGGTATAATACTCCTTCCAGAATTTCATTATGCAGTCCTACACAGTCTTGTGTGCAGGTAGAAAATGGGGTTTGATATCCAAACTCAAACCGAAAAGCTGACTGGTTCTGACAAGGACTTTTAAAGAATCCACTACCAGATGCTTCAGATGAACAGAGAAAAAAATGCTGAAGTACGTGCTTGTAAGAAAACTGTCCTCTTTAAGTCTGTGTATGTCATACTTATGCACAATGTATATAAATAGATCACTGTTATTTGGTCACATAAATACTGGTTATACATAAAACCTCATCTCTGTAATTGCTGTCATTCTTATCTCATAAACTGATAGTTCTGTTTTCAATTTCATGCAAGATTTGGCCTTTGGAATAATTTGTGGGAATGCGTTCCCCTTTTTAATGATGCTTTGCATCTGAAAACAATTAATCTAACTGCTTCCAAAATATGTCACCTACTAGTTCCAAAACACAGTGACATGGATGTGCAATTAATGCAGTCTTTTTCGCGAGGCAGCATGGAGTTATGACACCTCTGAGGTACAACCCAAGGGGCACGGCAGCCCAGGCTGGCTTCTCAATGGCAGATTATGAGGTACATCTTCGAACAGCTGTGAACCCTACTCACTAATGAATAACCCCGTATTCATAGGAATAAGGGGGAAAGACAGACTTTATTAGAATAAATTGCTCTAGCTCATATATTTGTAGAAATATGGTTCTCTTTGCAGGTGAATCAGCTTTAGAGAGGGAAGTTTCCTTCTGGTCAGCTATCTGCCAGGATCCAGGGAGCTGTATTTTCTCTGCGTGTTTTATTAAATGATTTGTGTGTACACAGACAAGATTCTCTTAAGTGCTATAGATGCTTTGAAAGATGATCCTGCTGGAAACTCCATCTGTACTGAATGTAAAACCTTATCAAGACTGAAAAAGCTTCAAGAAAACCCATAACCCAATTTCAGCTACATTGGTGCTACTTTACTAATTACTACTATCCTTTAGTTTATAATGTTTTAAAGATATCTTCCAATCACTTTTTTCCAGAAAGAAGAATATATTGTGATGCCTTGGCCTAATTTTATGAAAATGTCTTTTTAAATTTTTCTTCCAAGCTGATCTTACCTGCAGAAGTGACCAAAATCCAAAATGTTTTAGTTCAGATCACTGAAAAAGTAATGAGGATTAAACTGATGCTGGGTTTATTGTACAATTGATAACCTCTTCGAAATTACAGAGATGTTGCACACTACTTTTCAGCCCTTTTCCCAGGAAATGCAAGCACTCATAATCCTTAAATTTTGTTTAGCACCAATCAGTCCTTTGAGACTATAAAAATAAGTGCTCTTCATGCCCTACACTATATTCTAAAAGATCTATTCTCTATTTCTGTCTCTACTCATGAACCCCTTAATTTCTGCTACTTACATGAAAGAAAGTAATGGTCCTTCATTTCCCTTTCTCACCCAAACAGAGAGTCTGAAATTCATTCAATTTAAAAAACAAAAAAATCCAAAGTATGATTAATTCTGTTATAGAAATAAAACAAAGTCAAGAGCTAATCCGCTGAACTGTGTTAGCTTTTGCCTTCTCCCTGTGTACTTTTTCTACTGGAATATCTTGGGAAGCAGAGCGATGCCTTCCAGTGTGCTCATTCAGCAGGTAGTACGATGAGGTATTGATCATCAGTGATTCTGGACACCAGCACAGCATCAGGCAGCCGCTAGCAAATGTCTTCACTGATCATTGTTATCCATAATGGTCTGAGGGTCTGACCAGGATTTCTAATCTCCCAGTGCCCTCACACAGATCTTGAGTTGTACTACCAATCCTTCGTGTTGGGATAACCCTGTCTATTTCTTCTCCATACCCTTCCTCCCTCATTCATTGTTCAAAATCTTTTAAAAAACTGGTTTTGCCAGTTATTTATCAAAAGTTACTAATAATTCCAGCTTGTATAAGTGCCCCAGAATAACCAAATGACACGGCATAGACCTTCACAATTCATGAATATTTCAAGATACTGGACAAAATCTAGCAGCAAACTTATATTTTTCATCCAGTGCCTTTCTCATAATTACAGGAAGTTTTTCTAGAAATTTTATCTACTTGCAACCAAATCAGCAAGAAACAAATCCCCAAAACAAAACAGAGCAGGATTTTTTTCATAGTATGGCTGGAAATCTGCAGTGGCAGAAATGCACCACTTCATGTTTTTGATAAATCAGTGAAACCTAATGCTAATGCAATGAAGTTAAAAGAAAAATTCATTGGTTTCTCATGTTTATGTGGGGATAGGTGACCCTGACTGCTATGGCACCTTCAAAACATCAGCTAATTGACATTACAGCAGTAAAGGTGGGTGTCATTAAATTCTATGCAGTTTACCTCCAGCTACTGTGTAATAAAGTGAGAAAAGGTTCTGTGAGGTTTAGCTCTGAATGACAGTGAAAAGCACTTACCAACCCCTAACAGTGCCTTTGTTATGAGATGCTGTGCTCAGGAAGTTGGTGGGTGAGACTTGTTCCCTGCTCATCTGACATTAATAGAAGCTTTCACAGGGACAGGCATGTGACACTGGAACTAAAGCTTTAAAGAAATTTAAAGGAGATCACTTGTACCATCCTTGTGCCATGAGGTAACAGTGAAGGAAATGATCAGAGTTCCCATAGCAGACAACTTGTGAAGGAATACGTCACAGCTCCAGCTCAGCCCCAGGTCTACCCTCTGACGTGCCACAGACTCCAGAGGGATAAGCCTCAACACATCAAAAAGATGTTTCTGAAGAATATGGGCTGGATGAGAGCCGATATCTTAAATCTGGAAAAACTCCTTCTAAAGACAAGGCCTTTAGAGAACTTGTTCAAGGGTGAAAACCAGTAAAGATCATTAGCTAAATGTCTGGAAAACAGCAGATTACAGCCACCAGGCTTAAGGATATGAGCAAGGGAAAGTGCTTGAATTCCTTATAAATACGATAAATTTATATACATGTAATATTTGGGGTGGCTAAACAGAGGGACAATTAAAGAGAGGGATGGGTTTTATGCAAAGGCAAAATTGTGACATATTAGAAAAACCCATGAAATTGAAGGAGTGGGAGGGAAAGCAATTATTTCTGAAGTATGAATGGGTCAGATAATATCATGCTGAGCACAAATCTATTGAAGGTCAGTATTGTCTTCAGTTTCTTTCTGTTTTGTCAAAGCTGTGACAGAGCAATGGTAACCTGAGGGACCACACAGATACTGTCTTTCTCCTCTCTTGTGTGAGACGCCTCCAGACTGCATTTAGAAACAATGTTTTGGCTCTGACCCTCTTTCTTGCACTGTTGAAAATAAAGGGCAAGGCCAGTATTTGTTCCTAAACTGATTATCTGCCTTGGTGAGACTAACTGACACTGACAAGTGTTTATTTGCTCATGAACGTTGCCTTGAAGACCTTGAAACTAAACTTCTACTGAACAAAGCTCACATTGCAGAATTCGGCTCTCATCCTTAAGGACCTATGTTTGTTTATGTCATCAGTCGTTTCTCCCTATCCTAAAGATCTGGGAACTTCCAATCTGTTTTTCTAGCAACACGAGTATGAAGCAGCTCCTCCAGCAACGCACACATGTCTTTCTGCTGCTGTCAAACTCTGTATCTGAAATTTAACTAGGCATGGAGTGATGTCATCATGGTCCTGCTGACTTGTGTAATTCTGTCATGAGCCTTCCTGATATTTCATATATTTATTAGGACTCCAAATTATTTCTAGACATATTTTTCCTTAATTCTAGCCCTGCAATTTTTTGATATGGTTTATGGCTTTCAAATAATCAATGTCATGATCACCATGTTGATGAAAAAATTTTCAGAAGGCATAAATTAGAAGCAAAATGGGATTTTGACTGTGATACAGAGGTCATATTAATCCTCATGAGAGAGTTAATGCCATGTTGACTCGTACATTTACGCAAGGCAAATGCTTTATCATCTAGGTTGAACTGTGGGCACAGTGTGCTGTGAAATCATTGCAAACCCACACACTTCAGCTGATGCAGATGATGATTCTCTGATTCTATGTGGGTTCACTTCTTCAGACACGATCTTTCCATAATGCAAAAAGCCAAGAAAACTTATAAGCAGATTTCTCTCCTTCAGCACAGTCTGAAATTACTGTAGGAAGAACAAGTCTGTAAGGCTGGAACAGGAATTTCATTCTCCAGTGCTATACCTGAAACACTGAAAATGTTGTCTGATGGAAACAGGTTCTGAAAAGTAGAGGTGACAGAGGTCCTGATTGCCTATTAAATGTATACTGTGCAACCCCAGAAAAAAAAAATTAAAACTGGTTTGTCTTGCACCCTGCTCCCTGCTTTGTTCCAACAAAACAGAACTACAGCCTTTAATATTTTGGTGGGAATTTCACAAGAACTCACATTGACTTTGTCTATTTTGATAAGTGCCCATCCATAGCATTTTGCTGGATAAAAAATTGCAATGCTGTCATTAAAACTGGTTGCCAGTTAGCAGGTCAGTGTCCCAAGAAACTGGTGGTATGATTACAATTCTGTGGGCTATAACTACCCATTCCAGAAGGTGAGGGTAACCCAGGTTCGTGTTAATAGATCCCTTGGGGTGGATTACAGGGGAAGGACACTGGATGATTGGTGTTCGTACATATAAACACATAAAGGGTTTATTTTAGAACAAATTGGTTGTAATGGAAAGCAAGTACGCAGCCATTTTGCTTACTGTTATCTATAGTGATGTATCAATATGAAAGTGCAAAAATGTTACTTAGGGAAGTGCATAAAGAAAAGAAAGAGAAAGAAAGGTAAGAGTAGAAGGATAGATAATTGCCACTCCTAGATCTTGGGATGAGACTTGATTGTTGCAGCTTAGACATCCGCTGGTCGAAGTGATGGACCCCTGGGGGTGGGAGAAGAAACCCATAAAACACAAAGTCCGACGGGTTCCAATACACTCAGGCTCGGTGGGAATGCCCAGGTACCTCCCCTGGGGGAGCTTTCAGTCCTCTGGTGGAAGGCCTCAGGAATGAGTCTGGGGGTGCTTTGGGGGTCTTTGATGGTTTATGACACCTTCTAAGACATGACAGCTGCCTCTCACATCAGCTCAGTTGAGCCAGGAATGCCCCATCAGGAGGGATGAAAACCCCCAGGACCTTCCCCAGGGGGAGGTGTGGGGGGAGTTTTACAATTGAGTGAGTTGTGTAAGGGAGGGCAACTGGCATGATGAAAAGCACCATCCCACCTCACAGCATCTGTCTCTTATTGGCCTCAAAGCCTTGCTTATAGACTCTGGTGGTGATTGTTCACCCCTCAGGCTTATGCAGACAGAGGTTTGCCATTACACACCCAAAAACTCACGTCTCTCCCTGCATGGGTGCAAACGTGGCTTCAGCAAAGCACCCTGCCCCTTCCACAGATGGGCAAATATTTTGAGTCATTAATCATTATAGACCAGCCTCTCACATGGGCAAATGCTGATGTTCTACTGTCAGGTGTTGGCTCTACTCTCAAACAGGGGAACAGAAAGTAGTGACTTTCCAGAATTCACAAGGAAAGAATAGAGGAATTTGACTCCTTGGCAGAGCAGACTTTTTTTGTTATAAAATGCATATGAATTAGAATTTCCAGGGCAATAAAGACAAGAATAAAAAGCCCCAACCCAATCCAAATGCTCGTGATATGATTGACAGAAAACACTTCAATCAACCCTCTTGTCTCAATGATTGCCCCATTTCTGTTAGGGCTGCTATGGGAAAAATTCATTGCACCTCAGACAGTGACAAATGACAAATATCAGTTGCAAATAGCATGGCGTGGGAGGTCTGCATGGGGTCGCAAGAGGAATTCTGGGAATGCACATTATTAGGGGGTGGATCCCATCATCAAACTTTAAAGGGGATGAAGATAAGAATCAACAGTGCATTTGTTTAAGTTTCACACAGGCGATATGGACAGAAGGGCTGAGACGACCAAGCCCAGCACACAGCACGGACAGGGACATTCCCATTGCAGCCTTTAGCGGTGCTGGTGGGACACACAGAGGGAAGCATGCTGATTTACCCAGCGGTGAAAGGAGGCTTACAGAGTAATTAACCACTGTTTTCCGTACTATGGCATGTTTAACTTCCCTGTTGTGATTATTATTCAAACATGAGGCTTGGGAAAGCAAATCTGGGGAAGTGCTCTCACAATGCTCTCAGTGCTGAGTGTTTTCTTCTGCAAATGGTCTTTGTCAGAAGCTCACGTGGATCTACAGAATCCACTTGTGGTCTTTACACTCATTCTCCTTGCCAGAGGGGTCTCCTATCTATTTTTCTAGGCTGTTTCATCAGTACAGCTAGCTTTTTCTTTCAGGCTATGCTGAATACCATATAATGGTGTGACTAATTGAAGTAATTTCTTTCCCTTCTCCTCCCCCGGATCTCTTGATTAATATTTTTTGTATACTTTAATTAGCACTTTTCTGGCTTCTGGCTGCTTGTAACTAAGGGCTTTCTGAACAGACACTAGTAAAACTTTACACATTGCATTATGACAAATATTGCAAATACAAACTCCTTACTAGACTTGGAATTATATCATGCCCACAGAATTCTATTAAAAACCCAGCATGACACTGCAGATGGTAAAACGGGGAATGGGCTGCTTCCTGTATGCATGGAAGTAATTCTGGTAAATCCCATCATAATCGTGTTACATAGTTAGACCATTAAAAGGAAAATAGCCATTGTTAGCCTTTCTAATAAAGTTTGTATTTTCTGGGGTTTTTATTTCAGTGGCTCAGTTTCCTGCCTACTGAATCATGCTCTCAAATGTGGTTTGTATACAAAGACACAGAGGAAGCCAGCTCTGCCATTGTTTTCTCACGAAAAACATTTGCATTAGCTGTAAGAAACAGCCTTTGTAATTTCACTTAAAGAAGTTTGAAATGTCTTAAACTTCTGCTTTTGGCCTCAGACACATGTAGATTTATACCAAACAAAGCCCAAGACATGCTAACAATGTGTGGGAAAGTTTGAAGTTTTACACAGTTTTAAAGAGGGTCAGGAGGAAGATGGCATCCCAAACATGGCAGTATGGTCTTCTCTTCAGGAGCAATGAAGCCACCTGAGATTTTGTGCCTACTGATACGAATCAGATGAAAAGAGACTCTGCAAACACGGCTTAACATGAGAAAGTGCCTACTTTAAGCTCCTTGCATACCCCTTACTTGCTCTTCGAGGCAGGCAGAACATCACTATCGTGAATTTATTTGATGTAACCACTTTTCTTGACCTTAAAACTATTGCTTTCACATTATAAGTTGCAAGAGAAAATTCACATTTTCTGTAAAAGAGTAGATTTTCTGGTTTTTTTTTTTTGGTGGGGATCTGGCTATACAATTTCTCTTAATATTGGGATGAACCCATATAGCTAAATCTCTGTGAGGAGATATGCTTCCTTCATACGTCAAGACTTGGCAAATTAATTTCATTTCCACAAAATGGAGAAGGCAATGGCACAGAAAGACAGTAAATTGAGTCCACTGCTCGGGGCATGTGGTCCTTGAAGGAATATTTATTTACTTCATTTATGTATTTTTAATAGAGATGCAGGCTTTAAGCATTGCATCACTTGCTTGCAATGAAGATTATGGGAACTAAGACTTTACTGACATCAACCGCAATAACATAAACCATCTTCATTTATGAAAGAAGAAAGACATCAGTAAGTGAAACAAGCAGTAAGTATGTTCTTCCTGCTGAACAAAGCCCAGTTTTGAGGAAAGATGCTTGGATGGTGTGCAATAATAATCTGTCGTTCTATAAAAACTGTCACTCTGTGCCTTATAAAAATTTAATAAAGCAGGCATGTAGAGCCAGATGGCTATTTCCTGTTGTTAAAGCTTTAAGGGACAAATTAATCTCTGTTGTACCCTCCATTGACTTCAACACTGTCTCTGTTGACTTGAACGAAATTACATTGCAGATAATTTGGATCCGGGTTCTGGAGGATGGGAATCATTTAGGTACCTTTGTGGAAGTCATCTGCCTAAAACTTCTGCATTTCACCTAACCGTCATGAGTTGTCTGTATCTTTGGGCACAACATGACCATGTAATTCCTTGCCCCACTAAGACACTGGCTTTGCCCTGTACCATGCAGCATAGTGCTTAGCTTTTGGAAATAGCATGGTGGCCACAATTGGGATAAAGATTTTTAGCGTTGAAACAACGTTAAAGTGTTCTTGGGTTTGGAGCAACTTCAAGTATTTCTGTAGAACTGTGCTGTGTAGATGTACCCCAAGTCTCATATGGCCCACAAAAGAAGTTTAATGAGTTAATCTGTGTTCAGGTTCGGGTGGGAACGTGCAGGCACCTCCCCTAGAGGTGGGGGTTTTACACTGCCTGATGCAACACTGTGGATCATATGCAGTCTTCTGGTGGAAGGCCCCAGAAAAGAGTCTGGGGTACTTTGGGGATCTTTGATGGTTTATGGCCCCTTCTAATGGTGTGACCACTGTTTGACCCATGCTTAGCTCTTCTTCTGAAAGTGTGCCATCTTCTGTCTAAATGTTAAATATTAAAAGAACAAATAGCATGAATTTTATTTTCCTGTGATCTGGAGAACAGATGCAAAGATTTGACTGGTTTTACATATGCCAGTCATCAAGAATTTAAGCTGCTTCAGCACTGGTAGCTGCTGAGCTGGAGTTTTGAAGAACCAGAGGGTTTGAGGAGCCAACGTGCACCCTGGGGGCAGTCAGTGGGGCTGGACAGAGTCTGACCAGACCCCACATCTGCTTCTCAGAACAAGCATCCAAGTCATAACCAACCTGGGATGCTTCTAACTGCTGCAGTCTCTAGTGCTGTAGCCCAGCTGACGAAATGAATTTCAATTTAATGTGAGTATAGAACTATATTAGTTGAAGATTTCTGTAGATATGAGACAAAGAACCTCACTTTTTTTTTTTCATAAGACAACACAGTGGTGCCTTTCATCAATGATGTAGGCCATCTGACATTACACAGGAATGCCAGTGTCAGAGTATGTGTGACAATCTGAAAGGTAGTTGTTAATAAAAAACCCCATGGTTTTAATCTATTTCCTCTTCTACATGAACAGAGGATGCTTTTCTAGTTATAATGAAGATGAACAACTTCATCTCTGTGCTTTGCTCTGCTCTGGAGATACTGAGAAGTGGAGAACATTGTGATTCCTCTTTCTTTTCGAAAGTTGTTTGTAATGTACCTAATTAATCCTGGTAGAAACAAAAGTGACAGTAACATAAACCCCAGAAGGAGTTTAATGTGTCTTGCTTGGCTTGGAAACTACGGCCAAATATAGTAATTTACAAGCAAAAATATCCTTACCTTCCTGAGTTTCCCTGAACAAATTATTTGAATAGGAAAAAAAGTAAGAAACTTCCTTTCCACTTACCACTTGAAAACAGCATTTTGAATCAGAAGAGAGTTTGTTTATCCCCTTACTTACAGCAGCTTAGGCTTTGATGAAGCCCTTATTGCTGTTGAACAGAAATGTTAGAGGCAAAGGCATTAGCCACTGCCTGAATGTGCTGTATGTGATGTGCACTGGTTACAAGTAACTTGGAGAAAGTTGAGAACTCATTAAGTATTTGGCACTAAAAACAAACCAAAACAGACCACAAAAGTTCTTTACTGAGCCCAAACAGCTGCAGTTGTGTACATATCTCCAAAATCATAAGATAATGAATTTTGGTGTTTGGTTTTTTGGTTTTATTTTTGGCTAGATGTCTTTTATTGCATTCTAAGATATGATCTGAATGTACTGCACTTTGCCAATGTGATTAGACTGCCAACACTCAAAGTGAATGCAAACAACAGAAACAAAAGATGTGGGAATCTGACACTTACTTGGACCAAGATTTTCAACTCAAAAGGTCCGGGTCTGGAAACCAAGAGGTCTGGGTTTGGAAAAAAACAGATCTTGAGGAGAATTTCAGGACTGTAGGTGCACCACTAATTAAAACATAAAGTTGCAAAAGTGAGGAATTGACATTATGTTGACTATCTAAGTCAGCAAGGACTTCAGTGTCTCAGTGTGGCACAAGGAGGACATTGAGAAGAAGTATTTGCAGTACAGAGCCTTGTGGGGAGGAGGGAGGGAATATTAGAGCAGGTGGAAAACAAGTTGTTCTTGGACTGCTCAGGCCATTCATTTGACTAATGCCATGGAGACAAATCTCAGGCTCCTTAAGAGATGCTTAAGAGATGTTTGCGAAGGTGTTAGAGTGTGCAGATTCTGAAACTCAGGCCGAGATGTATTTCCATTCCTGGTCAAGCAGAGGTCAAACTTAACTGCAAACTCTCAGGATCATATCTAAGTAATCTAAGGCTGGCTTCTCGTGTGGAACAGCCCAGGTTTTTATCCTTGCTGCTGGGATGCCATGTGAGGAGTCAGAGTCCAGGCCACAGCATGTGGCTAAGCACAAGGTGGTCATCCAAGGCTTTGTTACAAGTGGAAAATGGATCAGGAAGATTGCCATACTGAAGAACGACTTTTCACCTGTGCTTGCCCCTTGCTCTTCCCAGCCTGATGTTACCACAAAATACACTGAACGTCGCTGGTCATTTTGAGATGCTGGGACTTCATTCACACCTCCCAGAGAAAATGAAGAATTGCAGACTTCTGAGGGGATAGAAATTAATGTCATCCTTCAGTTGTTAGGTCCTCTGTGATTTCTACTCTCTCCTGCAGTGCAGTTTTGCTACTGCAAGTGATGGGATATGACAAATAGACTGAACTTCATTGTTTGCCTTTCTGAGATACAGGGATTAATATAAATCATGATGGATCTTGTGTGGTGCTGCAAAGTCAAGCCTTGGCATCATAATCCATCAACTCCACTGCAAAAGTTTTCCGTGTGTATCCTCTACAATGCACCACCATAACAGTCCAATAAAGGAAATACAGATTGGTTGCAGGACTGTATCCTAATGGTTCCCACGTGTACAGTTCACTGAAATATTGCATTAATAATTCTATCTGTCTACCTCCTTTCTAAGAACTACCCAGGAGCCAAAAAATGGAAGATAAGACTGCTCTAGTTTAAAATATTGATTCTTGCGTTTAGTCTTTTTCGTGATGTGATCTGACGGATCAAAATCTCTTTCGAGAAAAATTACCAGAAACCTATTTCCAGAAAACTATGTGACCATCTTTGCCCAACTCTTCTTTACCACTTTGATATTGTTTGCAAAGTATTTTCCATTCAGTTCTATATAATGATTGTTAAAATCACCTAGAACCTCTTTTTTTATCTTTATGGTTTTAGTCTAGTTTTATCTTTTCATGGGATGTGCCCCAAAACAATGCTATGAAATGTGCATTTTTACTTCAAATCAACACCGCCTTACTTTGGTGCAGTCCAGAATTAGTAAACTGAGGGTAACTTAATAGCTCTCAGGTAACATCTATACTGTTTTTCTTACTGTGAAATGTCCATTCCATCTGGGCACAGAGTAAAATCCCTCACAGTGTGAATGATGAAGGACTAGAGCAAGGACACAAGGAGGCTGCGGAAATCTGCAGCCTTGGTAGTTTTCAAAGTTTTACTAAACACGGTCCTGAGCAACCTAATTTAACTTTGTGATTTTCCCTGCTTTGAGCCGGGGAGCAGACTAAATGATTCTAAAGGCTCCCTCCAAACTAGGTTATTCTGTGAGTCTATATTGCCTGCACAAGTTTTTCTATGCCCTTTCTCTGGCTCCTGGAGGAAAAAAAGGGAAATGCCTTATGCAAGAAAGATGGTGATTATATCAAAGTTAACATATATATTCTCAGTAAAATCATTACCAGAGTGTACACATGCCTGGAGGGCATTATGAAAGGTAGTTTAAAATGCAGCTTGGACATCCAACCCAAACCCATGAACCTTCTGTGTGCACTCTGTGGTTTGGAGACATGGAGTAGCTGCTTTTTCGATGTGGCCTGTCATAAAAAGTTTTGTTTGGAGTCTGTAACGACTTTTAGGTAAAACACAATTTGAAGTCTATCCTGTAATGAGTTTTTCAGGCATTCACAAAGTAAAAACTTTGAACTTTGAAAGGCAACTACAATTATTACACATCTTCTTAGAATCTCATAAATACTGCTGGAAAACCGTTTTAGATTACAGAATATCTTCAAAAGCTTAATAACCTCTGCAGACACCTTTGACCTGGTCTCTGAAGATGTCACGACAGGTTTGTTGCAGAGGAACTGAGCCTAATTTTTCACTTAACAAGAAAAAATCCTTCTAAAACTGAGAAATATATCCCTTTTGCCACGGGTGCAACTTTATACAGAGCCAAGACTCACCTCAGAAGGGATTGGGCTCTGTTTTGATTCTGCTTTCTGTCTGTCAGCATGCAGGTAAGAAGAACCAGGGAGCAGCTGGGGGTGGAGATGAGGCTCTCTCTGGTCATCCTGTGCTGCATTCAGAGTGGCATTGGTCAGCACTACATAGGAACATCCTGGACTCTCCAATGGATTTTACATTCTTTGGCTGTTTTATAGGACACTTAGCCAAAATCCTTCAAAGCGAAAATGCCCAGTGATGCTGGAGATGAATGAGCAACCCTGCCCTGTGGCACGGGTGCATTTTCCAGGGTGACTGAAGTGTTACTGCAGATAACAATCACTTGGCTTGTGTTCTCTGGCAGACAATGCTTTTCAACCAGGAGTAAGACAACTGTAGAGTAAAGCTGAAGATTATCCCAAACTGAATGAAAGTTAATCTGGTTTCCCAGCTCAGAAGTAGGGTTTCCAGGCTGTCAGGTCACAAGAAGAGATAATTTAAAGAAGTCCCCCGGCAGAACTCCAAATATTGGCACACCAGGTTGTCAGTGGTCAGGACATTCTTTGTGTGCGTGTGAATATCAAGAAAAACATCACTGGTACTAATACACTGAGCACTTAAACAAAGATTAGAAGTCACAGGGATGTCAAAAAGTACTCGCGGTGTTGCTTTCTGTGTGCCTGTGCCTAATGGCTAAGCTGGACATTCTCCTCAGGAATCCTCACACTTCAGGAGATAAAATGATTTATTTTGCTCTCAGCAAAGCCTTAGATTACTTGTCTTTCAACTCTTTAATACACAGAGCAAGGTTTGAAAACATCAATTTTCTTTAAGTTGAGGAACAACCTCTCAACAGTGAAGGAAAATGTGTACTTTGGCTAAAGCAGCATCATATCATTCACCTGGAATCCTTCAGTGCAGAGGCAGCAGGGGAGATGCAGCTCCAGAGAAACTATAATTCTCCCTCTACTCGATGTTATGAGCCCAAACTGAACCTTCTCCTGTAAATGTAACAATTACCATATGAAACATTCTATGAGACCAAATATTACATTTGTTCATTATGGCAAATAAAATGTGCAGAAATGTTTTATTCTTTATTTTCTTTTAGTGCTGTATTTCACCATGCATGTGTCCCAGAAATCCATTAACAATTTGCTGAGAGGATTCACCCAGAAAGACTTTGACCTCTAAACATGACAAGAGGAATCGTAGTTATTTCAGTCTTACCAGCATCACACCCTGTACATGTCCATTACCATAAACTTTTTTTGTAAGAAATGTTTTTGGGAGCTTGAATAAGAAAAGGCTGGTTGGGTCCCAGTTCCACAATGTGTTTAATTACATCTCTGATTGTTGGCCTGCTGATTGTGATGGGATCAGAGCACTCAGCCTAAATTAAGCCCGTGCTTTGGAGAAAAACTCTGTGAGATCTTCTCCAACCCATCATAAGCATCCAAAGCCTTGAGATTTAAACTCTTGGCTTTATGGAATGGCTGCAACATAATTTTCCAAGGTGAGTGTTAAGTAGACTGAGTTGGCAATATACCAAATTAATTTACAAGACTACATAAACAGTAGTCTAGACAGAGCTGCAGAAATTTTTTCTCCTACACTCATACATCCAGTGTTCTCCGTAGGAACTTTTTAACTCTCCTACTCAATCTATTTTATGAAAAACATACTTGAAATAACATTAGGCTTGCATTTCCCAATGCTTCCTACTCCTCTTCGCAGCCGAGCGACAATGAAGAGGAAGTTTTGTTCTGGGGTGTTTCTCAGCTTCTACAGCACCCACGTAACAGACACATGCGAAAAATGACTCAAAAAACGATGAAAAAAATCTCACTACATCTGCATCTTGCTCCTAATAACACACTTCTATTCTTTTTTCCAAGCTGCAACAACCATCTCAGCCTCAAGATCATTACAGCCCTTTAAATATTCTAAACAAGAGGGGTTTTTTCAGTATCCGTGTTGTTCATTTAAACACAAGTAGTTTTAAAATGTTTTTAAATCATGACAAGATGCTGGCTTAGAAAGAGCTATCAAAATATTGTATTGTAAGAAAAAAGATCTAACAAGAATCAACCACAGGCCTAATCAGGAAGAAAAGGGCAACAGCCCAGTTTTCCCACTAAAATGAACAAGTGTTAACATTTTGAAGGATGAACTGATGTGTGCACAGCTGTGCAGCATTGGTATGGGAGAGGGCACTACTAACCCCCAAGGCTTCATTGCAAAGCACTTGAAAGAATCAAGTCTGGCTTCTGTTGTAAATCTCTCTTGATAGTTTGGGCATGTTTAAGTCTTCTGGCATGCAAAATTATCTGTACTTTGGTGATCAGCTGCTCAGTTTGCCTGCAAGGATAGGAACAATGAGTATTGTCCTTTGCCGGTAGCGCTTCTGTTTGCTGAGCCCAAAATAATGGATTTTGTTCAGGTTCTGCCCTTGCAGGAGGTACTGGACTTTGCAGGAGGTAAATGACCATCTGGTTACATCCTCCCATTTTTAAATGACCATCCTCCCATTTTTCTAGCCTGTATGTTCTCTNAGTAAATGACCATCCAGGTACAGTCTCCATATCCTCCTATTTTTCTAGCCTGTATGTTCTCTCATCGTTTCTCTGCATCTTAATTTTTTCCAGCTTGGTTTTATGAAATGTCTTACTCTTTCCCACATGTCTCATTCCTTCCTTTGCTTTGCCTCTGCATATCCTTCTTCATATCCTCTCCAAGCTGTTCTTTTGCCCTTTGTTTCTCACTTACCCATCTGGCACAGCACTTGGACCAGTAGCTTCCCATGGCTTGGCTAAATAAGCAAGGCAGAATTTTTCCCAGTGTTTTCTCTGTGTCAGTAGACTAGGAAGTAAAAGTGCCTTTTTTAACTAGTAGTGAGTGCTGAACGAGATCTGATCTTGTCCAATGCACCACTAATTTGATGCATTTCACCCAGAACTGATTGAAGATTCATATCTTCCTTCTTTGATCTGAATAATACAAAGATATTAACATTTTTGTTTTGTGACCTGGAAATTCCGATAAGCCACCAATTTACAGGAGTTTCTAAAAGAAAAGTGCCTTCTTGACCATGTGACTGCTGAGAATTCTTGATACAAAAGCAATGTCATGTTGAACATACTGAAGCTGTGAGGGTGGTGATGGTTGAGGTCATTGGAAAGGAGAGCTTGGGTAGGCTGCTCTCTTCACAACAGGCAGCTTTGAAGCTCCTGGATACTCACAGATGCTGAAATTTTGCATCTCTCTTCTAAAGTCCACCCATTCCGACATGTTTTGGATAAATTTTAGTCACTACCAAATGGTATTTTTTGGTGGAAATCTGGAGATATTTTTCATGCAAGTTAGGTAACTCAGGAGGTTTCCATGAAGTCCTTGAAAAGGTAATGCAAAATTTCTGGCACTTCTAGACAGTGCTCCAGAGCAGGACTAACAAACAGATGCTTGCATTGTCCTCCTCAGATTTCCATGCCTCTCCAAAGACTCTGAAGGGAAATCAGGAGGACTGCATTCTTAAGTCAGGTGCCTGAGCTTGGTGGCCCACTGCAAGGGACGGCTTCTCCCTTATTTTCTGTGAGAAGTCAACAGCTTGGGAGCAGTGCACAAGGAAGCAAACTAAAGAGCAAGAGGGCAGCATATCAGTGTATTTAAATAGCATGGAGAAAAGGCAGAGGTGCTTTCTGTAGCTTAAATGCTAGAGCAATCTCAGGCAGCGAAGAGAAGAAGATAGAAGAGGCAGTTTTAGCTTTCTAGTAGTTTCAGGGTAAAATGACTGCCATGAAGGTGCTGTGTTTATGATATCTAGGTCCATTAAACAGATTAATTTGGATTCTGCATGTGAACATAACCTCAGGGTGATGATGAGAATATGCAAATAGCTGCTGGCTGCCAACAAGGCACCGGGTTTAGGATCTGTGGAAATCTGAACTTCCAACAAAGAGCTCAGTTTAAAAGTCTGGGACTATGTGTGACTATGTATGGCTTGGAAACATGTATGGTATTACAGTCAGATTTATCTGCAAACCCCTGGGTAACATAAGCAAAGCCCTATTCAAAAAACACAGTGCAGGGGTCACCTTATACTCACGAAGTTATCTGCTGAAATATTAGATGATCTGAAAGAATAAGGTCATACAGAGCTCTTGGGAGCTGACTAACTTTTAGCTTGTCATGGAGAATAACTCTTCTTTCTCTAGTTGTTCTGAGATTATCCCACTTTAAAACCCACTGCCTCCTCAGTTTTGTCCTCCCAGTGCAAAAATAGCAGTGGTTATTGACTTGCAGGCAATAAGATCTTTTTGTTTGGGTTTTTTTGTGCATTTCATAACGCTTTTTGTGAAGAGGTTTATGTTCCAGAATTAGGAGTGGCAGAAGGAAGAGGAAATTTCACCTGCACAGCAGCATCAGAAAACACACAAAAAAGTATACTGGGAGAAAAAGGTTGTACTGACAACTGGAAAAAAACAAATTTGTAGCTAATCTAGATGTGTCGGAGGTTGCTGGAGCACTGGAGATAATAGAATCGCATGTTTCCACTAGAGGAGGATCTATTACTTTTTGTAGATGAGTTTGAATAAACAGCTATTTTACTTTGCTAGCACAAGAGACTCTGTAGTCTGTAGTCCTGCAAAACTGAAACCTCTTGACAGGATTCTTTTGCTGATTTGTCAAAAATTCCCTTATCGAAAAAAAAAAATCGGAGTTCTTCCTTGATTTTGGAAGCAAGTTGTTAAACAGTAAGCGCTGTCAAAAATGCAGAGTTTGGTTTTCACAACTAAAGACTTTAGAAGCACAGAAGAAAGAAGAGTGGATGCATGTAGGCCATTCTTTCCAGAATGAGTGGTAGATGTGGACCATGGATTCTTCCAAGAACAGAGGAAATACTGCATGCAGTGTTCAACTGGATTCTTCTAAGTGAAATTAAAAACAGCATAACATTTGACAAAATGTAAAAGGAAATATAGGACTGGAATACGTGGCATTTGGATAGTTCTTCTAGAGCTGCAATTTCCAAGTTAATTTCTTACAGAATTCATTGCCAATATAGGATAGAAAAACAGCTTTAGTCATGTAAGCTAGAACTTCAAAGTCTAAGAAACTGTTTGGACCTGGAGACACTGAAGATGTTTAAATCTCTTACTGAATACAGTGGCTTCAGTAACAGCCAAGAAATACATGGCTTTCCTTGTTAAAAGGTACATGGAAATAAAAATGGGGATCTCTTTGCTTTGAAAACCTTTAAAACCTTTAAAACCTTTAAAACAGGCTTCAATATTGATGTGCACCTTAATTTGTCAAATATCTGGAAAACCAAGACAAATATTTTCTTTAAAAAAGGAAAAACAGGTTAAAATCAGCAATATCCCAAAGTGGATCCTAAGTGTATATAATATCCTTGAAAAAGTATATTGTACAGCTAAACATAACTCAAAAAGTGTCACAGAGTAGATTTTTAAAAACAGGATTTTTACCAAGTAAAAGATTTTGAGGTTCTCCTAAAACGTTCTGCTCTTCTTTGCACTTTACTCTATTATTTTCAACAGGGTAGAACATAGCTGTCGTGCGACACAAAGGAAGTGGGTTAATAACAGCAATTATACAGAATGTTCGAAATAGCAGCATACGGAACGTTCGTCTCGTTATTTCCAGAGTGTACTGTTCGTGTCTCACTTGTGGTAGAGCTCAGATCCATCCCTCTCAAATAGGCAGGTAGCAGGACAAATCTTTGTGAGGAATCAGCCAAAGTGTGTGAAGGAAGCAGGACTTAGTTACAACTTTCTTCAAAGCAATACATTCCTATCAGTCTCTTTTGTTTGCTTACACAGCAAGGACGCTGCAAAGACGGGATCTTACTCAGCCAGTTCCTGGAAATATAGAGCAGTGGGAAGCATTATTGTATGTTCTTAGAAATGTTGCTGAAATCGATGAGTACAGTCTGGTTCAGAACTGACATTTCCTGCTATTTGTTAACCGGACAAACTGCCTTTACAAGCCCTTCTCATTAGGCGTTTCTTTACTGACATACAGACAAGTAGTTTCTGATTTCTTTGTCTTTTCTCTTTCCTTCTGATTTTTAATTTTTTTAATAATTTAATTCATGATCCAACACAGACACTCTAAATCTCTTTGCTCTGACACGTAGAGCAGCAGAATCACCCAATACATTCTGATGCTAGTATGGATCTGTTTTATCTGTCCAGCTACAGTAACATGTTTCCCCAGAGTTCAAGCTGTGTTCCAACTAGTTGGCAAACTCTGCATTCAAAACTATTTAGGCACAGAAATAGCAATAATTGCATTAATATTCCTGCACTGTGGATCTAATTCTTGAGTGTTGTAGATCAGCAAAGCTCCAGTGGTGACAAATCAGGGAAATTATGCTGATTTATTCCTTAAGCATCAGGCTGTATTTAAAACGATGACAAACTCTGACATGCATTAGCCATTTCCCTGTGGTATATACCACGGACTACTATCTTGATGTGATGATGATTTCTGAGCTATATCATTGCTCATCCTTCAGCAGATTTTACCCATAATATAGGAGAATTAATTTTATCCAGAATATTCTCCACATTAGCTGTTCTACTGTGTTCATCATGAAATATTGCCTATGTAGGAATCCCACAGGAAAATTACAGTATCAATGATGCATTTGCCAAGCCTACAAAAATATTTGAGAAACTGACACAGGCTAATGAAATGTAGTTGGCTAAAACACCAGAAATGAGTCAACACCTGTCCTTAAAGAATTCCACTGGGAAAACATCATGGATTAGTTTGTCTCCATATGTCTCTGCATTGTCTGTGTATATAATACAGTTTCATTTTTTTAGGAGGATTGTTTTATTAGACACCTGACTTCTACAAGCAACATAGGAAACCCATTATCTGTCCTCTTTGTTAAAGAAACAAATGTTTCTTATATTTAGACATGATTAAATATTCCCTCTGAAAATAGGGACATAAAAGTGAAGCTGGATCATCTCAGGCTGTTATGTTTGAGTGTCCCTTGTCCCACATCTTGCAGTGACATTTGCCAACATGAGCTACCTTTAAGAATGGCTTTCCCAGCACCTGGCAGGCT
Organism: Oreocharis arfaki; assembly: GCA_013398015.1. Taxonomy (NCBI): domain Eukaryota; kingdom Metazoa; phylum Chordata; class Aves; order Passeriformes; family Paramythiidae; genus Oreocharis; species Oreocharis arfaki. The sequence goes on from VZRR01002979.1 coordinate 725,678, forward strand.
GATGTGGAAATACCATACAAGGGCCACTTGGGAGGCATCCAGTCATCTAGAGATGGGACTCGGAGAGGGTGCAGGGACAGTTGCACCACACTGTAACTTCTGCCTAGGATGGGTATCCATGTTCCTTTTCAGCAATAGAAGACTTTTCTCTATCACCTTTGAAAGACCCTGCACCCCAGGAAAAGCAGGGTGCAGGAAGGCAGGGCTGGTTGTCCCTCAGCTCTCTGCCATTCAGCTAGGTTGTGGCTGGCATTCGCACTGATGAGGCTACACTAATGGTAGCACAGTCCCCAAAACTGCAGGGACCAGCTTTAGAGGGTTAACTTGCAGATAGGGATGTGAAATCCCTGCCTTTGACAGAACAGCCTGCCCTTACACTTTGTGGAAGAGAAGGCATCTCCAGAGAGTGAGCCATCTGACCTATTTCTTATGCACCCTCCTGGCACTCAGATAGAGGATAGTTCTGTCAGTCAGTGACCAAAAAAAGGCTGAACATTTGAGACACATGAAGATTTACCAGGGGACTTGTCTTAATCAGAAGCCGATAAGGAGGTCTATATCTGAAGCATCCACTTTTGTCTTCAGCCTAAGGGTGTTGCAAAGGTCATGTTGGTGGCCAGACCTTTTCAGGTGCGAGCAACAACATGGAGTCCTTGGCCCTCTGCTGCTGAGGACAAGTTCCTTTTCTTTACTCCCAGTCTGCTTCCTCCAAACCAAGATCAATGGACAAAAGGGAAATATTGGGACAGAGCAACATCTCCAACTCAAACTACTGTGTTTTGTAAAGAATTCAGGTGATAACAAAAGGTACTCTCGGCAGATTATATTATTGTGCTAGACTCGTTCATGATTTGATTTTTTTGCAGGGTTGTTTGGTTGTTTTCTTAAATAGGATAAAATTTTATTAACATTGAGTACCTTAAATGTAATCTACAAGGCAGGAAAAAAACAGTTAAAGTGACTGGTTGTAAAATTAAGTTAGTTTAAATGTTCTTTGGCAGTATGTAAAATTTTTGTTACTAGAGCACTCGACATCAATACAGAGGCAAATAATCATTTAATAGGCATTTAAGCATTTAAGAATCCGTAGGCTAGTTTCATCTTTAGCAGGATCAGTAAAATCACTTACACTGCATATGGCTTTCTCCATGAAGTACTCAGCAATGGGGAAGTTCTCCAGTGTGCCTGCCTTTAAATGTTCCTATTCCTCCTGCCTGCCCAGGGAAAGAAGCAGGAAAATAGTGCAAGGTAACAACAGTGAGAGTAATGACACTGCAATTCAGAGTAGTTAAAAGGTAGTAGAAAGGATGGCAATAAAAACAAGTATTGAATGCATACACATCTGTAGAGCTGCAATGAAAACCAGTGCCGTGGTAGGGCATGAAATGATGCCACTGTTGTCCTAGCTCTCCAGTGAAGCACAGGATGAAATCCTACCTGGAGCTGAGCGAGGTTCCTCTGCCTTATTTTAGTATTCTTCATTTGTACAGAAAAGTCCAGGGCAAAGGAAATATAATTGTATTATCCTATGGTCTTCTCCTGATGTCTCCAAACCTCACTGTATCTTGTCTATGCTATTTTCAGTATCAACTATCTGATAGCTGATAGGGAAATGTAAGTCTTTCCCTTACAATAAGGGGAAGTAAAAGCTTGTTACCAGTAAAAGCTATCTCCTTAAAAGACATTTAACATTACAGCTCTGAGATTCCCCTTGGCAACTGTTAAGGCAGGCTGCCTAGTGGTATCCACACTCCTGGGTGAGGGTTATGGGATGCCTGTGCGGTGCACAGGAGCCATGCGGAGAAGGCATTAAGCTGGCGAGAGATACTGCAGCAATAATGTCGCTATTGCCTCTCAGGATCAGATATGCTAATATTCCTGCTGGGAAGAGGTGTGTGTCTCTTTTGGGGTTTTTAAAGCTGAATTCACAGCTTCACAAATTACTAGACTGAGTTTCTAAGTATCATTATCTAAAGTGCTGAAATTCCCAGCTGAACCCCCACCAAGTCAGTTGTGTTGCATGGTGGCCCTAAAGGACTTTCTTTCCTTTCCTCCTCCTCCTCAGCCCAGAAATGAGGGATAATCATTCTGAGCACACACAGGAGAGTCAAGCAGCACCCACCAAAAACAGCCTCATATTTGAAGTACGTTCAGATGATTTCAGATGGAGAGGGAAAACGAAGCCAAGACCAGCACAGCCTCAGAAGGTGTATTGACCAAGAGGCGATCAGATACATTAGCAGGAAGTGAGGAAAAGAAGTCTGGCTTCTTCTAGAGCAAAGAAGCTGCAGTACTCTTCATAGCTGCACTCCGAAGACACCAACTGATTTAGGTCCAGAAGCTGGAATACGTGTAGCAGTATGTGTGGAATATGTGTAGGAGTATGTGTGTGTCCTCATCAGAGACACAATTGTGTAGCTTCTCAGCACTAACATGTTGAGGAGTATTCTGCTCATGCCCAAAAAGAGATGTCTAAACATCATACGACCTCTAAAAATGAGACAGTCTGGGCAATAACTAATAAAATGGGAGTCTAATTAGCGTCCAGATTAGACATATTCCATTTTCCTATGTCCTTTTGTGCCCCTGGTGTACTAAATTTAATGACAGTTGGCATTTCTCCATTTTAAAGTTGTTTTCTAAAATATGTATATATGTATATATATATATATATATATTTCTTGGCACACTGAAAGTTTCGTCCTCCCATTTCAAACTTTTTAAAGTCTCCCTGCTTCTGGATAGCCAAAATCCAGCAACTGTGACCCATGAAATCTTATCCCTTTCTCTAAATCTTCAGTTGCTCTGTTTAAGATGTGCACATGGGGATGCAAAGACAGCTGTTATTTTGTTCCCAAAACATTGGAGACTGTTGTGGAAAAATACTGCACGGATTTCTCTCATTGCTGCTTCCATGCTGCTTTTTTCTGCTCGATTTTTTCTTGCCTTAATCTTCCCTGTTCGACACCCTAAAATTAGAAGTACTGGTTTTTTCTCATTATATGTAAGAAAACTTAAAAATCCCACTACTGCTTCAGAGATTCCTTTCTATGAACTATGCGTATTTTTAGCACAGTGTAACATACTGATGCCATGAGTTATTTAGTTAAAACATAGAATGTAGAGGAAAAAATGCAGGCTCAGTTCCATTGCATCAAACTCTAGGATCTGAATCACATTTCTCCTAATCTCTCTGTAGACAGAGAATAAAGTAGATATCTTCCCAGAGTGATTGATTTCCTCCTGAAGTCCAAATTATTCTTGGAGATGCCTACAATTCATTGCAGACAGCATCACACTGTGGGATGTAGTACCCTCAGTTGAGTGTCTTGCATCAGAGGGGAGAATTTGGATTCCAGGTACCTCTGCTGCTCCCTGCTCCAAACAGCATCCCATCTCACTGGGGTATCTCGCTAAAACAGATGATCAGTGGCTTGCTTGCAGACCTAGAGCCTTTGCCCATTTTTCTGGTAGTTATGCTACAGTAAACATAACAATAAATGGGAATAAACAAATAACTGCAGAAACACAGCAGACTTTCTCCCTGTTGGACAGCTAGCCAAATTTTGTTCGAACTGGTGTTAATACTAATAACTTGTTTCTATTGACACAAATTGCCCTCGATTCAGCTTGATAGAATTATAAAAGGATCTGTACTGTTCTCCAGGGTCTCTTCAGATGCAGGCATTTAAAAGAAATCAAGAGTTGCCATTATAATTTTTACATAATTTTCAACATGATGTGTTATGTCAATCTAATGAAACACTGCACCAGTGTGGTAGTGCGGAACAACATGACAAAATTATTTCTTACATAGCACTGCAAATGACTGATTACTATTATTTTTGGGATTTAAAATTATTCAAAAATACAAGTGTCTAAAATTTTGCAAGCAAATCAAGTAGAAACTGGCAGGTATAATTATTTTGTATTCTTGAAAGGAATATAAAATCTCCAAAGTGGAGAGCTCTATAAACAGAAGACATAATTTAAAAAGAAAATAATGAAGAAATCTGCTTTTTAAACTGGTAGCAGCTGATGTCCTGCAATTATCCTCTACTCATTGGAGTCTGTGAATGTTGCAGCCTGCTTATAGATAGTTCTGTTGTTGTATAATTTGCATTCATATTTTAGCATACTTTTTTTATATAGCAGAGGCAAGGTGTGAGCTCAGACTCCAAAGCCAAGTGTTGATGCTGGTGTGTGCAGGATGAGCATCCTAAAAAAACGTCGCTGGTTTTTCTAACAGACATTCAGACTGTGTGAGGATATGGGGCTCAGATCCAGAAAAGCTGGATACAATCCTTCAGACTCCTGCATATTGTTGGGAAACTTTGCTCGAGACAGAGATAGATCCTGAGGATGGTTTGAGCTACTTCTGCTTTTGTTTAAAGTTAGTAAATGGTAGGTGTTTGCTGACTTCTGTTTTCACAAATGAGATTCAGCTTGCTTTGTCTAAGCTGCTGACAACTCAAATATGCTTTTCAGCCCTGAGTTCTCGTATTCCCTCCATAAAACCAAAACACTGCTTCTTTAATGAAACTTGCATTGCACTCTTTCGGGTTCCAGTGATACCGAGGATTGTTTGCAGGCATAATTTAAGGATCACTGCAAGATTTAGGCACTTAACCTGTAGAATTTTTACTTCCAGTGGAGCACACTTAAAGCAAGAACCAGTGTTGTTTGCGTAGGCAAAAGTCAGGCACAATGTTTTTATGGCCCTCCAAATGTGTGTCTAAAATGGATACATAAGCCCTCCCTCCTGAGGCCTTCTGGGGCTCCTGCTGTGGAGAAAATTGATAATGTAGTCATTTACTTAAAGGGAAAACTTCCTGGTATTTTGGGCACACACCAAGGTCCTGAGCTAGGAGCAAAAGGCATCCCCTAGCACAGGTGTGCTCGGTGTCTGAGGCAGTAGTCACGGGCAGCTTGTGTCAGAATCTCTTCTTAGATGTGGTTGCTCCCATTCAGTTTCTGACACTTAGATTCAGCAGAGGTCTGAGATCTGAGCCCCCTGAGGCTTGAGGCTCCCAACTGACAGCAATGCCAAAACAAAATTATTGTTCATTTCAGTTTTTCTCCTCAGCAGGGAGAGATAAAAATGAGCATAGATAGGAAGGCTTTTGATAATTTTAAAACACTAGTTTTATTCATAGCAACACAGAGGCCAATGAAGAGTGTGGTGACAGTCTGGAAGGTTGAAAGCTTGGACTACAATTTGCAACCTCTGGTATCTCATGAATATTTCTTCTTTTTCTTTCTAGAGTGGAAGGTTAGGCTGGCCTGTGACACCCTCTTGTGAGTGCTGCAGCAGTAGTTCCTTACTACTTGTTTATTTTGTCACTAAAAGAACATCAAAACAGACTTTAAGAATATTTCTTCTAGGACAAGGAAGGGAAAGTGTAGCAAAACTGCAAGCTTCTGCTAATTTATGTTTATATTGTCATGTGTTGTATTTCATGTACAAGAAGGGGGAAAAAGACCTCTTTGAAGGCAAACTTCTGTTCAGTAATTTCAACAAAAAAGAAGAGATACTTCAGGGCGTTCAGGACACTCATAGGGATCTGGCACACGTTACAAGTGCCGCTGGAGAGCTGTGCCATTCTGCAGGAGCACCTGTGGAGGATACCCAGGAGGGTACCAAAAGGCACCAGAAAGCTAACCTGTCCTTTCCTGGTCACCATCATCCAGAAATTTCTTCTTCAGTGCAAATCAAAACCAGATTGTTCTGTCTGGGTTCTCTGACCCGCAAGAGGGCTTTCTGAGAAAAGAGTCCAAAATGTGGCAGTACTGAGGGCTGGGGAGCAGCCATTCAAGGGTATCCTCAGAAAGATTTCTACATTTCTACTCTTCAGAAATAATACAAATGCTATGTCAGTGACACTCAGGTGTCATTTAGACCTTTTCGTGCCTTGCTTAGTATGTTGCAAGGCTGGACGATGGTTCAGTTATGCAGTGCTCTGCCAGATGCTTGCTGAATGGCACAAGTTGAATTCGTCTTGAGCTCCTGAAGTCTTTGCATTTCCCACTGCATTTACACCATCCACCCATCAGGAGCTCTAATTAGAGGGGGAATATAGCTCACATCAGTAATTCATTTGTCTATGGCACCCCTAGGCACAAACTTCCTAATGCCCTTTTCTCTCATTAAAACCCAATCAACTAAAAGTATTCTTTATAAAGTAGCCCATGAAATAACTTTAATTTTGGAACAAAAGGATTTGAGGGCTGTGTCCTGTTTGAAATACTTGCCAGCAGCGTACCTGGAGAAAGAAGAGGTATATGTATCTTCAACTCACAGGAGGGATACTGGGAAAATCGCCTCCAGAAAGGATGGCTGGTGTTTCAGAGCCTCGGTACCTGCTGTTCAATCCCACCATGCATCCTTCACACTGATGTTTGCAGCTTTGGAAGAACAAAGTGAAAACAAAGGACCAAAGCAATGACAAGGAGGAGAAGTGTATGAAAAAAGTGAGAACAAGAAAACAAGCAAAAATGAGTCTGTGCTGATACCAAGTGCAGGGACAAAGTAATTGTTTCAGAAAATGCTCCTGTCAGAAAAACACTTTGCCACAAAGGAAAGGAGAGTAGGAAGGCAACTCCAGTGCTGACTGGAATATTTGAGTTCTTGTGGAACAGTCTCATATTCACCTAAGTAATGCATTCATTTAAATTGAAATCCTGTTGTGGAAGTGTGCAACACATCATCAGCTGGAAACTGTCGTAGGACTTGGCTTGCCATTGCTGACACAATCTCAGCACTTCAAAGTGGCACAAAGCACTTGTGCCATCACAGAGTGAAGAGGACAAACACACTGAGACACATTTCCTATGCCTCCCCCCAAACCTATCCCCATAAATGCCAGTCTGTTTTCTTAAATCCCATTTGAGGCACTGATTGCAATCTAAAGAGTTTTTTTGGTTTTTTTTTTAAGAGATCTAAATAATTTTTCAATGAAAATGAGGATTTTCATGTGCCTGCTTGTGCGATCGTAGCCACCCTTGTTCTGGACTGGGTAAGTTTGCTTCTCCTTCATGTAGGTCACTATTTAGAACATTACAGGCTTCTGACTGGCTTAGCAATCATGTGGTGGTGTTGATGGAAAGGAGATGTCACTTGAAGCTCCAGTTTTTAGGTTGCCTTTGAATAAGCAGCTCGTAAGCCTGGTGCTGGCTCACCCAGGAAGGAGAATACAGCTGGACCAAAATGCCTGTCTGTGCAGCCATACGTGCCAGGCAGCCTGACAAACAAACCCATTATTAAAACCACAAAAATACATGGAGAAAAGGCCTGCTGTCCTGCTCATGGGGCATCATGTCTGGAAGCTGTCCTTCCAAAGAAAGCTCCCTAAGGATGAGCAACTTACCAGAGACAGGCAACCCTCTCCCAGATATGTTGCTGGACGTCCGGCACTTCAGTTGGAGCGAAGGGTTAAAAGACACTTAGAACCTGCTCTCACCCCAAGATTATGAGCATGGAGAAAAAGAAAGGAGGAGAGTTCAATTTTGCTTTTATTAGATCCCCTTGCCTTTTTTTTTTTTTTTTTGGCCAGGTTTTTAAAGGCAAGAGCCTTAGAGCGAAAGAGGGAATGAGTCACAGCAATAGCTTCTCATTAAAACAATGACAAGAACTATAAACAGAGGGCGCTCACTTGGCCAATGTCCCTGATGTCCACGACACTAAACCATAAGAAATGAAACCAGAAAAAAAGTCATGTAGTGTGCCTCGGACTGGGTGTTCAATTAACCTTAAACTCGAAATGCTAACATTTGATTTAAAAACAAGTTACGCACTTACACTAGGTGCCCTGCGGGTGCATAGGGTAAAAAGAAATGAAATCGTGTTTCAAGCTCTGCAGTTTGCACCTTTGTGTGCCTAAGCACTGGGTAGTAGCACCTCTGTTGAGCTACATTTCCAAAGGCGAGGAGTTTGTCGCTGTTCACACTCCTCTCTTTTTAATACCAAGTCAATTACACAGGCACCTTCCTGGGTTATGGTAGGTGCTGAACACTTCTGAAAAATACCCTCTCGGTAAAAGCCATTATTTGCCTCCCTGACTCCACAAAAATCAACCTGCCAGAAAAAAAGGAATTCTGAAGGGCCCCATGCTAAAGCCTGTCTCCAGAGAATACTCCCTGTTCATTATTAGATGTATATATGAATGATCCTCATCCAAAGAGATTAAAAAGGAAATAAGATGGTAATCTGCAGAAAACATCTTATTGCAAAGCTGTTCTAGGTCTACCGTATCAGCCATAGATTTCAGGGAGAATAAGATCTTTGGAACTGAGAAAATAATACTGAAATTGTTTTTAGAATTGCAAACACTTGGCAGTGTTCAGACTCCTTTTTCAGCAGTGTTTCCTAGCTAATATTTGCAAGGTTTTCAAACGGAATTTTTTAATTGAAAGTCATTACTTTGAAACATTTTGACAACATTTTATTTTAAATGCGGACTTGCAGCTCCAGGTATGCTTGACAAAAACTGTGGACATAGCAGTATTAATGGCAACTAGTTTTAAAGCAAAGGTTTGAAGATCTAGTTTTTCCAGCAACAATTGTATGCAATTGGGTAAAATCTCAGTCCTCTCAGCCTGATAATTTTAGGTGTTGGAGCAATTCATGTTGAAGCCAGCTTTAGCAAAAGCATCTAGCTACAACGTACCTTTTTGTCTCATAAATGCCTTACACACAGCTGAAGCTCCTTCAGCTCCATGGTTAATGTAAGGGAAATGAGGAAAACTGTTCCTTTCATTTCCCCTCCTTTGTGGAAAGGCCAAGGTTTAACATATAAAGAAGAATAATTTAGAATAATACCTATTTTTGTATATAGGCAATCAGGAGAGCTCCTCTATACAATCTTAACAACAGAAAACAAAAAACCCGTGATGTTAAAAGCATTAAAATCTGTAAAGAAATGTAAGGCTGGCACAAAAACAGCCCAATAGATTAAATTACACAAATATGTGATCTGTCCTTAAAATTTATCCATTGTGAAATGGACAGCATTCCTATATGATAAAACATGACAGTTGAGCAATCTTTTATTCCTGGCATTGCAGGAGTGCAGCAGAAGTACAAGTACAAAAAATATTTTTTCGCTGAGTAGCCTTTGCTAGTAAACAAGGCATTATCCTGGCAATGAAAAAATTAATAGGAAATTGTTGAAGCTGGGTGGGGGGCTAGGTGGGGGGTGGCCAACAGATTGTAATGGAGATATTTTTGAGCCTGCAGGTATAAGGAATTTTCTCTACTGGCTTTTAGAGAGAGATGTTTCAAAAGTAGCAGCTAAAAATAAAAGGACATCATTACTGTTAAATACCATCAAGCTGACAGACACTTCTGTATTAAGATGCAAATAAAGTCTTCATGTCACAGATGATGACTCCTGTTATTTTCAATTCTTTGCCAAACTTGAAATTTTTAGGTCAACAGTTTTCACAATAAGAAAGTGTCTTAGTTTGAACACGTTTGTTTAAGCTCTGTGTAATGCCATTTGGCCCTTTTGAAGGGAGGGATAAAGGAAAAGTAATCTTTTGTTTTGCTCATTGCAAATTTTACAATGCTTTTTATCTAAGAAATCCTAGCATTACCACACGAGTTATCCAAGATGACATTCATCTCTACTGACGTGGTATCAAAGCTGGTCTTTGTGCCATCTCAGTGCAAGTTCATTGCCATCTCAGCCTCAGTTTCAGCCAAGGCCGATGTGTTCAACACCTTTTTTGCCTCTGTCTTCTCCACATATGTCTCCCAAACCTCTGGTTAGTGGAAGGGTTAAAGTAGGCAAAGGAACAGCAATGTAGATGAGTTGAGGGCTATTAGAGATCATGAGCAATAGAAGACTTTTCTCTATCACCTTTGAAAGACTCTGCAAAGTGGGGGAAGTCTTTGACACCTGAAAAACTGCATCTTCTCACCAGAGAGTTGAAGTCTGCATCGAAATATGGACATGAGATGTTGTACAAGCAGTCGAAAGTCTGGTATTTTCTAGGTGTGTTTGCCATTATAATCATCACCATTTTATGATACTGTTTTTGTAGATTGGATTGGTGCTGTCTTACAGCAAGCATTGTCCCTTACCTAACTCTCAGAAAGCATCCAAGTCAATAGGGAATCTGCATGGAAAATGGTTTGATATGCTCATCAGCTGAAACTGAAGCAGCAGCAGAGTTCAAATAGTGGTGTTAAAAAGGTAAACACCCTCTAAAGGAATTTTAGGTTCCAGCTGGTTTAATATGGAAGAAATTATGTCGTTATTGCTAAAAGCCCAAAATTTTGGTTTCTTAAATACTAGGAGAAAAGGAATGCTCACCTCCTTTCCCCAGGCTCAAATTCGTCACAGCAGGACGGACCCTCTTCCCCAAAGGAAAGGAGGCTGACCATCTGGTATCATTCCAAAGGACATGAGACAGGCCAATGCTGAAGACTGAAAAACTACCACAGTCCATTATGCAGTGGGAAAGAACAGAAAGTTGGATGTGGAGAAAATAAATATGGAAAACTGACCTGAAGGCCTACATGTGATTAATTCCAATTTCACAATCTTCTGAACTGTAAGTCCAAGAACACTCGGACACTTTCTAAATCTGGACTTCGTCAACCAAAAGATCTGATCTATGCAAGTAGTTTATTCACAAGAGACAAAAGCTATGCAATGAGTAATGCAGTTACTCACATTTCTTATTATCCAGTGTCTCAAGCGGGAGGAAGTATGAAAATAATTGATGAAAAACAAGCCCTTTTGGATGCTAATATCCAGGCAATTGTTGAAAAAGAAATTATGATCAATAACCGCAAATACAGTAGGTAGCTCAAGAGGAATCACTTCTTACAATTCCGAATTTTAGTAACAGTGAAAATGTCAAAGAGACTGAGAAAACCTTTCTTCTACCAGTAAACTGACTTAAAAATAAATGACTGATAGAGGTTGAATTGAATAATAATTGCAGTTAAGTAGTCTAATATGACTAAAGACAATATGTTCTTCAACAGAAGAATTACCTACTTATGCACTATTATGAAAAGACAAATTGGATATAAAAGCTGTTTCTCAACATCAGTAATATTTTTCTAAATTGAAAAATTCCCTAAGCTCAAAATGGCACTAATAATTATATGTTTCTGTAAAGGAATTCCGCACTAGATTAGCATTTAAAATACATCAAGCTTTTAAATTCTGGACGTGTTACTTGGTGTGAATTTGCAGATGAACTGAAAAAACCCCACCATGTGAAACACATTCTTGATTATTCATTATATTGTCTTAGTGGTCTTAATAAATGTGGTGGCCTAGTTTGATACAATTTGTTCACAGGCCTTATATCTAATCTCCCTTTATTTGTGAAGTTTTCCCCCTGAAGTTTTTCGGGAAACGAAATGCTGAGATTTGAAATCTCCAGAAGTGGGTTGACAAAAAAAACCCCAAAACAATCTGTGCTACAAAACACACCAGTTTTGTCTATCTCTATGCTGAATCCTTACACTGACTCCTCGGTCAAAATATATCAAATGCACTTGCAGGCCTGAGATGGCTCTTGGCTGAAATTTAATTCCACCAAGAATCTAGGTTTTCAGAAGAAAAAGTATGATCAAAGTAATTATTCAGACCCACTGTGATGTAGTGTATGAGCCAATTAGGCCAGTACCATTACCGGATTTCACATGAAACTGGCCTGGTGTAAATCCCACCAGTATAATTAGAGACAGGTCAGATGGTCACCGAATGAGGCAGCACATCATTCAACACTCACCATATTCGAATTCTTCAATAAGCTCTTTTCTTGCTATATAGGGCAAGAAGCTATTTTCTCATTTTCTTGGTTTTGGAGTATTTCAGATTCTTCTACCAAAGTGGGACAAAACCCAAGAACCTCAAAGAGAGCAAAATGAAACAAACAAACAACCTCCCTCCCCTACAAATATAGCTCTAGAGTAGTGGAAATTCTTACTTTCAGATGCTGATCTTTTTCATTTAAAAAAATCTTACTTTTCACTGTAATTATATTTCAGAAGGAAAGTATTTCTGAAATAAAAAGCAGAGCACTTCTTTTTGAAGATACTGGAACAAGACATTAAACAAATGTCAAATTTTTTTGACTTGGAATAAAATACCAAAAGCAATCCTTTGTCATAAAAAAGTATGGTTTTGACAAATTGGCATTTTCAAACTGAAAAAAAAAGATCTTTCTTGTAAATCATATTCAGCTCTACACACCTGCAGGATGCATTGCAATGTGCTGATTCTTGTGTGATTTTGTTAGGATTAGGAACAAAATCAGCCATGGGCTGACAACCAGATGGCCTCCTATGATTTTGGATTTCTAAATGTGAAAAATAAATAAAATGGAGACCATCAAAAGGACATCTCATACAGTAATATCCCATTCAGGGAGTTTTGAAAATGTTTCTCTTCTCGATTCTGTCTGGAATACAAGATGACTACCAGAATATGTTCCTTGCTAAACAGATTAATTTCCTGCGCTATCCCCATTACTTTTTTGATATATATTCAATTACACATCTATTACTAGGTGTATTTCAATTATGGAGGATGATACCACAACTTGAAGAATTACGAACTGAGAGCTTAATCAGCTAACGAAGTACCTGTGAATATAATTTGTAAGTATAATGAGTTAATTTTTTCTCCATACTAACAGCTTCATGTCCCCAATAATTGCAGTGCTCAAGTGGAAATGGGAGCTGCATGTGGCCCTGTATCCCAACAGCAGCCAGCAGGTCACAGCAGATTGCACAAGTGCCTGGTTCGGCTTTCTCAGAGTGAGCTAGCCCCTGCCTCTTCGTGCTCCTTGGTAAAACATCATACATCTGAGCCAAATAGCGGCTGGATTTTTCTTGAAAAGGAAACGTGGGGCAAAAAATCTGCCAATTTTCTACCCTCCTGACCTTGGAACTCCAGGAAGGAGGTCAAAATATCTCAAACAAATTTTTAAGGCAGTCCAAACATAATGTTGATGAGGCGGTTTCACAGTGACTCCTGAACTCTGGTGCATCCCAAGGCAGAATCTTGATCTTGGCAGGGGTGGGAAGGAGCTGGCATAAGGCAAGCTGTGCCCAGGATACCCCGTTCTCCCTTGAGCCACAGAGTACTTGGCTCTTTGCCATTCTTGTTCTATCCGTGCACTTTACAGAATCCGACTGCACAGTAAAGTTGGATGTCAGTGGCTGTTGCACTCCTTATTTTCCTCTTTCTGCTGATGGAAATTTCTTATCAGTCTGATGCACAAAATGGCGGGCAAAGCAGCATGCTATCAGAGCTGGCAGGCTGGAGGAACTGAGGATGTCTTGTCATATGTCACTTTGGACGAGGGAGAAATAGCACAAAGCAGTGTGGTTAAAAGGCAAATTTAACATAGGGAACTCAGGAAAGGAAACCTGGCTGACCACAAATGCATTAGAGACAGTAGTGAACACAAGCCAGTCACCACAGACACATACTGTTTTCACGGGAGTACATCTGAAGAGGAGGAGGGGATGGAGGATGAGAGTTTGCCGAGAGCAGAGCAGATGGCTCGGGCAGTGAGGGGGCAATGCCACTCAGCCATCAATAGGACAATTTGCAACATAATTTTAGACTATATTTTCACATCTAATCGTCCCAGTCATGTGATGAAATAAGAATAAACCTTCTTTATAAGTGATGCTTTGCTGTCATTTATCTATTTGCTTATACAGCACAGCTGACATGGCTCCATAAACAATGTGCTGTGGCTAGTGATTAAGCTAAAAAATATGTGCCAAAGCAAGAGGTGAACGAAATTTTTAAAGCCACTAAATCTTTTCTGTGGAGTTTTAATTTGGAACAGATTTCTTGTCATTATCATTGTTATTATTACTTCGTGTTGTACATCGTTGTTGTATCTTTATGACTGTGATGTATAGAGCTTGTCACAGAATAACAGGTGTCCCTTTCACCACAGAAGGTCACTATTTAAATTTAAGACAAAGATTATCAATAAAATCAGAGAGCTGAAGAGGCTCCTTCAAGGAAACAAGTTCTAATTGGAAAGACGAGAGGGAATTTCAGTTTGCTAAAAGAGAAGATTTTCCACAGCTTTTTATAGATACTAGGTAAAGGAAGATTAGAAGTATTCTGAATGACAGCAAGATAAAGTAGATGTTTATGACATTATCTCCACAGCATGGGAGAGAATGGAAGAAAGTTAACACAAATCTGTTTGGAATTTAGCAAGCAGGATATTGGAAATAGTAGAGCAACCAAAGATAGCAGTGGTCTTTGAAGAGCTGAATGACAGGTGACAGGCAGAGTAGGGCCTGGCCATGACAGGCTTTGAAAATAGACATGTCACTTAAATTTAGTGTGATAAGAGAAACAAGACACAAAGACACAGGAAATAATAGGTAAGTGGCAGCACTCTGAACAGGTAAGGGGAAAAATGTGTTTATCAATGCTGGAGAAAAACTGTGTTGCAACAAGTAAGACAAGTGGATAATGAGAGCTGTAAAAGAGATTTAGCCATGTGGATGGAGATTGCAAGCATGAAATTGCTGCAACTGTGGCTCAGGGTGAAGTTCAGGATGTCAGGAGATGCAGAGAAGCTACAGATGAAGTTGATGATCAAGGCAGGGATCTAGAAATGGGTACTACCTGAAGGAATTAATGATAAAAGAAGGCAGTGATAAATCACTCTGGTAAGCATAGGGGAAAGCTGCACATCCATGAGGACATGTCAGAGAAACAGGCTGAGATCTTGGTGTGTATCAATAGAAGAAGGCTAGTTAGATGGGCTGTCTTGTTGGGGACTGAAGGAAGATCCAAGCGAAGACAGTCACTGCAACCAGAGGAAGGCAGTGTTTTCTGGAGGAATAAGTCATGAAAAAGATGACAATAAGTCAGGAAAGATTCTCCTGTAGCACAAATGCCAAGTTCCTCTGTGAGAAGTAGCTGAGTAAGAGCTTAAGGAAATAGTGTAAAAGATGGAAACCAACTCCACAACAAGATACAATCAAAATTTAGGAGTAAGGTTCTTTCCAAGGGGCAGGGAAAGGGACAGTAGTTGTAGGAGGCAAGCAAATTTGTAAGAAATGTTTTAAGATGGGTGAGATAGGAAGTGTTTTGCATGTTGAGAAAAGATGTCCAGGGAAGTATGAGAAGGAAGGGTAAGTGTAAAAAGAGGGATAAGAAGAGTTCTGGGGTCACCAGTATGGACTTGCCAGGAGAAGTGAATTTTAGCATTGTCTTAGGTACTCTATTCTGCCTTAGTGACTTATTACTACTCATGGGTTTGTGAGCTGCTTGACTTGACTACTATCCAGTCTTCCCCCTGCAGAGCATGAAGAATCATAAAAGTCTTTTTGAAAAGTGAATGGAAGGTTTTGCTAGCTCTCATTCTGATTCAAAGTCAAAGGGCAGTCAAAGAAGAAGGTTGTAGAGGATAGTAGAACCAGTATATTTGATTGCTTGTCACAATTTAAAGGTCAGTCATGATGCTGGATTGTCAGAAGATTAGATCCTATACAGGAGAAACTGAAATGATAAAATGACTTTTTTAACTCTACACAATGGAAATGGCAGTGTCTTCTGTGAGCTGAGTGCCATCATTTTGCTGTTGGCTTCATAAAAATTTCTTTCATGGGTAAAGAAGTTAGGAGGGCTTGGATCAATGGCTATGGCTCCAAAATCATATAAGGGCACAGCTGTTTTGCTCTTGCAGACCCAGTGGTGCAATGATGAAGTCAGTGTGTGGTACAGTGCAGATTTCCAAAACCAAACTATCCTCTATGATCTAAGGCAGTTTCTGCACTTCATCAGATGATCTGGTAGAGAGATCCAAACAATACTGATTAATCACTTTCAAGCTGGGGTGAGTTTCCACTCCACGTTGACCCCCACATCACCTTGGTCCTTGACCGTATGGAAGGCTGATGGAGTAGTACCTCACATCTTTTTAACTCCTCTGAAACCAGAAGAGAAACAGAAAGTTTAAAGGAGAATTGGAAGAGGAAATACTAGATGAGGTCGAACTCTGATATGTCTGACTTAAAGCAGTTATATCACACATTTTGGGTGTGAATCCCTTACCTAAACGTGAGATGCCTTAAGTACAACCCTGTCACCTAGCTGCTGGTAGTGAGGGCATGCGCTTCCCTTACCTATGGTGCCATACTTGCCAGTCCTGATGGAGGTCTCTGATGTTCTGTGAAACCTCATAAGTCTCCAGGGCATATGTGTGGACAACTGAGCAGAGCCTTTCTGTCTGCAAAAGGAGGGCAATATGGATCTTCCAGTCTGCGAAAAAAAAAGAAAACCAAAACGAAACTGCATTTTGAAATCAGGATTTTTTTCCTCTACTTTCTTTCTGTCGTTTTCCACAAAGAAATTGGAGATTTCTTCTTTTGGAGGCAGAACAGTTTTACTCTGAAATAAAATGGTCACCAGGAGTCAGAGTTAAAGGCTAAACCAGAATATGTTGTTTGTCATTTTAATGCAGTTTTAGTCTCAAATTTTAGAAACCTAGCTGGTACTTCTGGGATGTGAGTTATCCTCACACTGGCTCATTCACTAGGTACCTCTCTAGTAGTGCCTTTTCCTGTTGTTTGATCGTAAGAGGAGCCTACATATCCATCTTATGGATGATTATTTTGGAGCAGAAGAATTAAATCTATAGGTTGGATTCCTTTTTTCTCCAACCACAAATATCTAAGGCAGAGATATTTATTTCTGAATTAATTACATTAGACTCCATTTGTGCTCACTGGGGAGAAATAAGGACACAATTAATTTGACCTATCTTGCTCTAATCTCATTTGAGTAAGATAAATTTTGTCCTAGGGGTGCCTATTAAGGGAGCTTATGGTGATAAGAGCAGATGAAAATGCCTCTGCTCTGGATACCTTAAAGTGTCACACTTTTAACGTGTAAGTAGGTCTGCCTATAGTCAGATTTCAGAGATTCATTAGGTCATTGGTAAGATCTGACTAACTCTGATAGTCTGGATGGTGTAAAGGGCATGGTGATCACACACCAGCACTCACCAAGGGCTGATGCTGGACACAGCTAACTTCTGTCTTCCCTTTGTGCCTCCCTGTGGCACATCTGGCTTGGCAGAGGGAACAAAGGTGGGCAGAGGGCACAACGTCCACAGCCATGGACAGCTGTGGGAGGAAGGCAAACCTGCAGGTGACCACGTCCCTGATCACAAAGGGTTTGATTAGCATGGGAAGGATTCTCACTGTTCACTCCCACAGTTCCTACTAGCCAAACGGGAAGTGCTGTCCCCTCATGGGTGGCAATGAATGTGCCTGGGACAGGGAGATAATGGAAGGCCTCTGGCTTGTGAGAGAGGAGAAAGGAAGCAGGCATTCCTAATGCAGATCTGATGACTGTGAGACACTCACTCCAGAAGACTCTTTAGTCTGTCTCCAGTTCCTTCACCTTTCAGTGGCTATGCCGGAGATGCCTTTTCAGCTCTCCTGCCTCTGTTGTTTATGTAACTGTTGAAGATCAGAAACCTCCAACAGGGCAGCAGAAGTAATCATCCTTCACTGTTTTTTCCTTAATTAATTGCATTTGTGCCTCCAAGACAGAATTAACAACTCCAGCTGCCAGTGGACGCAAGCTGGAGAAAGTGATGAGCACATGAAACTTTTTAGACCTAAGCTGGAAACAGAAGTTTAGCCAGACTTAGGAGATCTCTGCCTCACATAAGATACAGATATTATTGATTTAGGTCTCGTTTCTGTGTCTTTGCTCCTTTTTATCTATGGGCCTTCTCACAAGCAGAACTCAAGAGAAAACTTGCATGGAAGTACTCATCTGGAGCATAAGGAAACACTTTGGGAAAAAAACAGAGATTTTATAGACCCAAATGATAGCATTTGTCATGGAATTGGCCAGGGAACAGCTCATTAATTGAAGTAAATTGAAGTAAAGTGTACACTCTCAGTGGTATATCTGTATAGAGACAATAAGTGACTAGTACTTAATTACTTAGTGTGTTTATAAGGGAGTCACTAACAATGAGAAAACGCCCCCATGATCAAGCTCTTTCCACTTTGAGATAAGCCAAGTCAATTGGGAAAAGACTTTTGTGTTTATCAGCATCTCTTTGTAATATTTTTACACTCCATTACCTGTATCTAGCAATCAGAGATTTCAGATTAATTTCCTCAAACTCACACTTAGCAGACAGCCTGCTTTGTTTCCAGCTGGACCAGTCCCCTGCACTGGGTCACTGTTGATGCTCAGGAGCAGGGCAAGAACAAGCGCTGGGTTTCAGCTGTGAGGGGAGACATTTTCTTTCAGGCAACTGCTAATTGGCAGGGTTAATAAACAGTTAATTAAAGGTCAGCTGCCCTCTGCAGCCCCTGCCATGCTTTTGTGAGTATGCATCCCAGACGCTGCTCACAACACTGTCATTTGCTGATGTGTGGGAACTGATTGGGACAGGGAGCAAAGGGAGAGCATGGCAAACATGTGGACATTGGCCCAGAGCCATAGAATCATTTAGGCTGGAAAAGACCCTTAAGATCATTGAGTCCAACCATTAAAAATGGTGTTTGCATCTGGTTTCAAAGAAATATTACTGGAGATCTAAAAAAATCTGAAATTCCAAATGCAGTTAGTGTTGCCATTCCCATTTATAATTTTCCATTTTTCTCATTATTTTAAAAATAATGGTCCAAGTGTTAACAAAGTAAGCTGTAGTTTGTTTAGCCTCCCCTTCCCAAGCCTCTCATCGACTCCTAGTCCTGTTCCTCTAATCTTCTCTCTTTCTCTCCCAAATTGCTTAATATGTAAACAGCAAAATGTGCAGATGCCACTGTGAATGTTTCCTAGGCTGCCCTGGGGGTTTACATGCACAGGGGGGGTTTGTGGGCCGCAGACTGTCATGCTGCACTGGAGTTGGAGATTGAAATAAGTTAAAATAAAATATTAGAAATTGTACAGGTTAAAGTTTGATTGTAACTTGCTCGCAGCTTAGCATGAGTGGGTCCTGATCAAAACTTAGCATAGATGAACTTTAAATGAATTCTGTTTGTTAGGACAAACAGCTGAGCTGGAGCACAAACAAAGACAGATAACTCCAGATAAAGGTTGAGACACTGGAGAGCCTCAAGGCTGGCCCAAGATGGAAGATAAGAACAACTTATGCCCTACCCATGTGGACATGGAGAAAGAATTCAATGAGTTGTTAGAAGACCCCGGACCGTAAATCTTAATTGTGCCAAGAGGCAGGTGCAGGGCATGAAAAGAGCATATGAAGATTGGGTACACAGACTGTATAAAGGTCCAGAGGTTTCTTTGTTTGGGATCCCTCTCCAAAGACAAACAGCTTGAGCTGAATTAAACCAACTCACAGAACCTAGGGGCTGAACTTGTCCTTAACAACCCGAGCATCCTTGAGCGGGAAGATGAGTGGGGGTAAAATTAGAGAAAAAAAATCAGAAGTTATACTCATATTCTAATAGAAGGTTTAAAAGTATGGAAATAGGATGAAATTCAGTTCCTACACCCTGGCTGGAATGCATTTGGCATGCTCAAAACCTCTTCCACAATGACTTCCCCATACACACAGTCTGCAACCTTAAGCACAGGTTAAGGGGGATGAAATGGGTGTGGAGTGGAATGGAGTGGAGACACAGCTGCCAGGCTCTGTAGAAAACATTGCAGAGATGGGAACTTGATGGTACCAACTAGCTGATAAACCACATAGCAGCTGTCAGCCAAGGGGGATGGGAGAAGATGCCTTGCTGCTGAACCAGCGGCTCTGGTGAAATCACTCTCCTTGGATGAACTTGGCTCATTATAATCTAATTGGAACAGTAACACACGCCTCCTTCCCAAAGTCACCCACCTTCAAGGTACAATCACCCTCCACTGAGCATGCACTCCACATTTTATTGACTATGTCTTTAAGAGAAAAGAGAGAGTATTCTACGCCAAGCCACACAAAGGCATGTGTGACTGCAGTCACTCAAGCTCCACCTAAATGTAAAGAAATAGTATAAAACTAAGTTAAGAATAGGGAGAAGATAGGGAAGACTCCATTGTAACTTCTGGAATCAGTCAAACGGGCTGAACCTATCTTTTCCCCCACAGAGATACATCTTGGGCAAGAGCCGTATCCAATGTGTGCTGAATGGTTATCTTCAGTTATTTTTTATTGGTGATTAGAGCTTGTGTGAGTATCGCTTTGAATGTGTTTTTGCAGTCAGTTACTACCAATGGCAATCTTTGACCCCTAACCTGCCACAATTTCAGTTTGTGCGTTCATTAACAGTGTTACTCTGCAAACTGTCAGGGTGAGTCCTTCAAGGGTGCTGCCAGCCGCTGGCAGTGGATAAGGCACTCAACTAAAAGTGTGGCGACCCAGGGGTGAGTTTCTCTTATGCTGTTGGTGTGTGCCCCTGAACAGGTCAGTCGAACAATGCCCTTTTCACGTGACACCTCCCTGACCTGGCTTAGTCAGCTCAGGTACTGCGGATGGTGTAACTGCACTGCAGAGGACAAACTGCTCTCACTGGTCACACAGCATCCATGTTGCTGCAGTCTGCTGACAAAAGTTGTAATTAAAGGTACTAACTTTTATTTATCCTTCAAAGAGTTTTGGGAGTGAGGGAAAAGGAAGGTTGCAGAAAGGGTTTGTAGGTACAGCTAGGAAAACTTTCGGAGACTGCCTGGGAGGAAAGGCTTGGTGGATTTTGCAGCTGGCTCCCCTGAGCTCTTGGTTCATTGCATTAGAAGTAAACTCAGATAGAAAAGGGCTTTTCCGGTTCAGTGGCTGCTTTGGAGAAGGTGAACACGACTTTTGGCTCTCATTTTAGTTCCCAAAGAACACAGAAGAGAGAAAAAAGAGCCTAAGGATTGCCATGGGAAGAGATGACAAATTACTCCCCTGTCACCAGGGCAAGTACAAGGCTGAAGGAAAGAAAACTCAAAACAACCCATATAAATTATCCCTATACACTTGTCCCTCAGCAATATCATACCATTTTAGCTGATTTTTTTTAAGCTTTCAGTACCCATGGAGTTTAGGATCCAAGTAGATCTTTTTAAAAAAAGCTTATCTGGAAGTGGATTTGGTGCACAAGCAGTTGGTTGGGATTCTGGGAGTGTGTAGGAAACCTAACAGGAAAGCTCTGTGTTAGAGAAATTAGTGACACAACGGGCAGGATTAGGAGTTCTGCCCAGGCAGGTACGCATAAGACTTCTTGCTTTCCCTTATTCATAAGAAGCATTTGCCTCTCCCTGATGGAATATATTTGCAGACATTTCAATAAAACGTTCTTGTACCCTGCTTTCATTGCTTTCATTAGCGAAGCTGTAAGCAGAGAAGGCAGCGGGTACTTTCAGCACACTGGTAGTACGCTTCTATGAGGCACAGAGTGCTTGGCTAAAGTTACAGTGTAGTCCAAGACCTTCCAACATCGCCCTCTCTTTGAAATGACTGTATCCCAATGTGCATTTATCACAAATCTAACCTCTCCTATATTCATCCTGAATCACTGCACTATATAAGCCCAAAAGTTCCTGAGTCTGTATACCCGAATTAAAAAGTTTCCTCACTCAGGTTGTCTTTTCTATGTCTGATCCTGAAGCAGAATTGCCGGATAAACAGATTCTCTTCACAGCTTTTTAAGGGCTTATAATATCTGCTTCACTTAACTATTTGAGTTTTAGTAAAGTGAAGTCAGCTAAAGAAGAAAGGCTCCACTTTGTAGCACTGCACCAGACGGCACACAGAATATAGGTGAGTGACACCACAAGAATGGTGTAACTGCCCACTCGTTAGACTCAACCCACATTTGGGGGGGGCGGTCTTCGAGAAAGGCAGACCCTGTTTAATTCAGATTGCCATTGCTTGCCAGTGATTTAGGTTATTTATGTGCATTTACATTTAAGAAATACAGAGGTTGCAACAGGGTAACCATACAGCTTCCAAATTGAAGTTGAAAAAATTTTCCAGAGAGGCAATGCCATATGTTGCACCAGCTTGAAAGTCTGGAAAGAGCAGTGTCTCACGTGTACAGGCTTTTATTCAAGCGAACTGCAGAACTCATACCCAAAAGCCTTTCTGGGTTTCACAACTGGTATTGGTGGGTCTGGGATATTATCACACCTAACCAACCAAGAAACAAAAGAACAGGCAGCTTTTCTGGAAGGCAAGTACTTACAGTATTTTCCTTCAAGAATGAAGATGATACTTTGGCTAGGGAACCACTAAAATATGACCTTCAGATAGTCCCATTAAAAACCTTTCTTATCAAGGTTGGAAGGTTAATATGACTGCGTGGGAGAGGTCTTGAGAGCACCAGAAATACTCTTGAGGAGATAGAGCTCATCTTTGCCTCCACCTTGCCCTTAAAAGCTTTCAGCTTTTATGGATAATCAACATCCCACAAGAGCAAAAGATACACAGTGTTTTGTGGCAGCTGCAGGACAAACAAAGTTTACTTTTTCTCATTCAAGCTGGAAGAGCATGACTTCCTCTTATAAAAAAAAGAAGCTCACAACGGGGATTGCAGAAAAAGTTAATGGGCAATGGGGAAGTTAAGAAAAGGCCAAAATTCAGGAGAGCCACAGGAGGTTCCATGTAGAGTTCTTAAGAAACGAATAGTGCAAATAACTGGATGCTTGGAAAGTTGCAGCCAAAAAAAGCATTGTTTTTCAACAAAACTATCTTGTTTTTCAACTTGATAATTTTCATGAGCAGGTAGTCGAGACTGCTCAAAGCAACGGGGACCTATGGCCAGGTGTTGTTATCTCTCTCAGAAACTCAGCAGGTAAAACTCTGGGACAACAAATTCACTACAAATGTGTTGTGTATCATATCCCTAATCACCCACAATCCTCTGGAAATACTGTTATAGTGGACTGCTGAAGACTGTGTTGAGAGCATTTGATGATGAGGCATGGAAGCGTTGGGATGCAAATTCAGCAAGCCCAAGGCTGGTTAACACTAGAGGATCAGCTAACAGGCATGGTCCTGTCCAAACAAAACACTTATATATTGTGGGGGTGATAAGGTCGCTGTACTATGCACAGGGAAGTGGATGGGGAACTTGATGTGGATTTCTCCTCCCATGGGAAAAGGCAAACTCATTCATGGGATTATATTAGCTCAAGCAAAGGTGTACTTGGTGGGTAATATGGAAGGCTGGGGAGACCCAGTGTATGCCTCAAGGAGATTTAACCTTGGTGGAAAGATAATTTGTGGTGATTGTGGTGGCAGGAGAGTGTGACAGTGACCTGGGCTGGGCTGGTGTCGGTGCCTGACAAGCAGGTGTGCTGCTTCTCCTGTCCTGAGCACCCATCCTGATGGAATGGGCCCTAAGTCATGGCCTAGTTTTGAACATCTGGAGAGGTGGAGGAAGCTCATGAAATGGGAAAATAATATCTGTCTGTGGAAGGATGGGGGGTAGTAGTTAATGAAAATTTATTAATATGTATATTGGGTATAAAGATGGTTTAAGAACGTAGTTTTAATTCTATGTGTGAGTAAAAAGGGATTTCAGTAACGAGGAAATAAATACAAAGGAATATTTAGAAAAGACGTAAAAATTTATGGGATCTGAGTATGATGCAAATGATAAGGAGTGAAGTTTGTATTGGGTCTGGCTGAGATGGAGTTCATTTTCCCTTAGCAGCCCTCACAGTGCTGTGCTTTGCTTTGGTAGCTGGAAAGGTATTGATAACACACCAGCGCTTTGGCTGCTGCTGAGCAGGGCTGGCACAGCATCAGCACTGTGTCCCCAACATTCCCTCAGCATTAGGCTGGGGGTGGGCAAGATCCTGGGAGGGGACACATCTAGGCCAGCTGACCCAAATTAACCAAAAGAATATTCCATAACATATGAGGTCGGATCAGATAAAAAAGCTAAGAAAAGGAGGAGGAAGCAGGTGGGGGCATTTGTCATTTAGAATGCTTGTATTCCAGAACAACCATCACATGTGCTGAAGCCCTTCTTCATGGGAAGTGGCCAGATATTGCTTGATGATGGGAAGCTGGGAATAAAATCATTGTTTTTTTCTTTGCTGGTGCTTTACTTTTGTTTTAGTGAACTGTCTTATTTCAACCTATGAGCTGTTTTCAATCTTATTTTCTCTCCCCCATCCAGCTGGGAAGAGGGTGTGATAGAGAGGCTTTGTGGGTACCTGGCATCCAGCCAAGGTCAACCCACCACACTGATTGATGAATGTGTAAACAAAATTATGAGGACATGAAAAAAAAGAAGCACAAACTTTGAATTTGTTCCTTTGTAATTTTCTTATCTTCAGAGAAAGCAGCAACTTTGAAAGAATGCTGGAAGAGAAAGACATGGGTAATAAACTCCTACGGTATGTTAATCTCTCCTGACTCCCTAGCAGGTACAGTGATTTAAATACAGATCTAGTCATTGTGATCACTGAAACTGTGAGTGGGAAAAGGGACAGCTACGAACTGACAGAAATGTTGTTCCTATCCTTGAAGTTATGGCTTCAGTAGGTTTGTTCAACAAGGAAGCCATTGCACTCTGGTCTTCCGCAGTGGCGGTGTTTATTCAAAGCTACACAGGTACTGCTGCAGCAGCAGAGCACCAGCCTCCTGGTGCAGGGCTGCTCTCCTAAACACTCACCTCTGCTCCCGGGGCTTATACATGCCCTGCTCATTTCTGTTAACACTGTTGAAGCACCATTGGCTTCATGCCACGCCTGGACAACTTTGCTGCTTCTGGATTGTCTGCAAGCACATGGCATGGCACCCTAATAACCCCTGGCTTCACTCCCTGCTGCTGCTCATCCATGTCCAGAGATACCTGCACCTCATCCCCCTGAGGTCTGTCACTATGAAGTTCCAAAAGTTAAAGCTTTCTAGCAGCTCCCAACACTCACCCTCACCATTGTCTCTGTCAGCATTGGGTGTGTGTGGTTTCTACTCACACGACATATTTCCGATCTGGAGACTGAGCAAAATAAAGAGCAGGCCTCTACTCCCCTGCAGAGGAAGGGCAGATAGGTAAAGAAAGGAAGAAGCTGAGGGAAGTGAGATAAGGCCTGTGCAGCTAGAGCAAAATACACAGTCCTGTGAGCGGTGGAACAAATTAAAACTGAGCTCGTGGAGGATTTACATTTTGAGGAGACTATTCCTATGTGGATGCTCTGGTTTCTAATCAGAGCTGAACTAACCCACCAGTCCTTTTTTTCCTGAAATACCTAAAAGTACTTCTTCACTTTAGTGCCTATTTTCATGAGATACATGGAAAATTAATATCCTTAGGAACTTCACTCCTCTTTCCCATGTGGCTGAAATTAGCCAATTCCTTCAAAACATTACCAGGAAAAGGCAGAAATATACTGAGAACACCATTATGTACATCACATTTTCCACAGAAATTGGGCTAAAAAAAGCGGATCTTTGCTGCATTTGAATATTTTTCTGTAAGAAATCTGGCCCATGATATTTCAGAGTTCTGCTCTTGCCCGAAGACAAGGTTGTGCAAAGGAATGTGTAAGTTTTTCAAAGGCTTAATACAACAGCTTTGGACGGTGTGGTGTGGGGGGTGGTCTACAAAGTCAGTGCCCGTGGAGGGACCACACCACCTATCCAAGCGCCTTTTCCGCCTCATAGATCTGTGCCACTACTCACACCTACTCTCTTTGTATTGCCCATGGAGAACACACTCTTATCCTGCAGTTGTGAAACCTAAACACTGACCTTCCTCCCATAAAACTGTGGTTAGTGCAACTCATCTGGTGTTTACCTGCCTGGTTTTATGCTCCCATGTAACTTATAAGAAAAAGACCTCACTGGGACAGTGATGCAGAAATGCAAGAACTGGCATATGCTTACTTCACAGAAACAGAGAATCACAGAATCGGTTAGGTTGAAAAAGACCTCTGAGATCATTGAGTCCAACCTATGACTGAACACCACCCTGGCAACTAGACCGTGCCACGTCCAGTCATTCCTTAAACACATCCAGAGATGCTGCCTCCACCACCTCCCTGGGCAGCTGATTCCAATGTTTAATCATTGTTTCTGAGAAGAAATTCCTCCTAATGCCCAACCTAAACCTCCCCTGGCACAGATTGAGGCTTTGTCCTGTCACCAGTTGTCTAGGAGAAGAGACCAACCCTGACCTAGCTACACCCTCCTTTCAGGGAGTTGCAGAGAGCAATAAGGTCCCCCTGAGCCTCCTCTTTGCCAGGCTAAACAATCCCAGCTCCTTCAGCTGCTCTCCACAGGATTTGTGCTCCAAACTCTTCCCAAACTCTGTTGCCCTTCTCCAGATATGCTCCAGCACCTCAGTGTCCTTGAAGTGAGGGGCCCAGAACTGAACACAGCACTCATGATGTGGCCTCACCAGCACTGAGTACAAGTGGACAATCACTTTCCTAGTCTTGCTGTCCACAATTTTTCTAAATACTTTTGAGCACTGATAGCGATTCTTTCTGTGTGGAACACTTCTCATAATAAAAAGCCCCACAGCATGCTGGAGCATACTTAGTTTCATGAATCTTGGGGACTCAAAACATGATTGGGGTATTTTGAGAAATTCTTTATTTTAAGAGCTGGCTGAAAACTTATTCCAGGAATAAAGACTCCTGAGATTTTATTCCAGTAATAAACTTCTCAGTCATATCCAGTAACAGGAAGCTGACTCCTCTCAGAAACTTACATTACACTATTGGGCAAAGAAAGACAATAAGGCTCTTGTGTCCACCCTAAAGTCCTCTCAGGGGTTAAGCAACAGTATTCTGGTTCCTGAGAAGTCACATCTTTCAAGACTTCTCTTTCGTCTTTGAACTCACAAATTAGAGTTTCCAAAAAACTTCGAGGAATATTTAGAGCAAAGTTAAAATCTGCTTTATTAGGTTTCAGTGAGGATGCCATTCCCTACTAGTAACGTGAATCATACTCTGTGTGCAGTGGTATGCATAGCCTGGACTGTGATCTTGCTGATACGTGCCATCCTCAGAGAGTTACTGGCAAGAGACAGAATTATTGGGAGAGGGAGAATACGTGGGCAGCGAATGGCGGGAAAAGGGAGTGAGAAAGATCTTTGAGAGTGTTTCTTCATGGGGGAAATATGCCATTTCCACATCCCATCTGCTTTTGCCGGGAATACATAAACTGTGTTTGATAGCATAAAGCACCTAGTAGTTGTGTTTTTATTTCAGGCCAACAATAATAGGCATTTCTAAACATTTCACTGTACAGAGCTGGCATTGGAGAAAATGGTTACTAACATCAGTCAAGCATGTTTACACTCATTCTCAAGTCATAGGAAATCACAGTGGATGTGTCTGCACTGCAGGCAACTGCTCTGGAGCACAGAGGTATTTCAGCTCAAGTCAAGTCCAGTTGAGACAGCAGTACAGCACCACTGCAAAGAGCTCAGTGCAAACAAGAAGTCGTTAAAAACACAGCTTCTTACTCTGAAGGGTGAATTGAGTTCAAAGTAGTGGAATAAAACCACTGTGGTCTCTCCACCAGGCGTTGCAGTGGAATCAATATGGGTTCTCGGCAGATAGAAACCATAGGGCTCGAAACATTGGCCACTCCCAAGGTGAAGTCAGGGGAATTTCAGGGTTGGCTTTGCCTCATTTAACCTTAAATCATTAACAGTGCAGTGTTTAGGCTCAGGCAATTGTCTGTGGCATGATTCACTTGCCTACATATAGTCATAAACGTTATGTTAAAAATCCTAAGTTATCCTCCTGCAGCCACTGTTAGGGAGTGTGAATCATCTGTGCAGATACAGTGAAGCAGAAAGACATCTCTGATGTGGGAGTAATCTCTTGGCCAAATGGGTGTCTGAGGCAAGAGTCAGGGATGTGAACACAGGCATCCAGCGCCAGCTGAGATGCCCCAAAGTAAACCTACATTCTCACATACTCAGGTGCTCGAGGAAATCTCCACTTTCCTAGAGAACTGTATTGTTTTTGGAGAGGAATGGGATGAGTTTCTGCCTGCCTGTGCCTATTCTCTCACGAGCTGGAAAGGGAGACTAAACAACAGGTTTAGATGTGTTTTGGCTGTCTGAAGCTGGGTGAGATGAACCCCCATGCATACGGTAATGCAGAATTTGAGGGCAGAGTTTTGTGAGTGCCAGAAACTGCACACAGTTTGTGTGCCACCATGGCAAACCACATCCTCAGCTCCACAGCTGCCTTTAGCCTTTGATCCCTTCGTTCAGCACAAGACACTGGCCAAAGAAGGCTCCTCACTCATTGAATGCAGTATCAGGGACAGCACTCTTGCCTTCACTTACACACAAGCATGCGGACAGCTCACCAAGATCAAAGTGTAAAGAAAGGGAGAACTGAGTTGGAAAAGATATAGACATTTCACTAACGAGGCTATTCCTCCATAAATTGCATAAAGTGCTCTCAGGATTCAGCTGTCAGGAGCAGAATTGGATTTGAGGGACCGTGTGTGACACAGAAGCTGCCAGCAAGTGAAATTACAGTTGGACCCATCCGGGCTCTGAAACTCTCTCCCATCAAAGCATGCCATCAGCTGACCTATGTGGGACAACTTCAAACCCAAGCAGGAGAGTAATGAGTCCTATAGTTCTTCTGCTACAGTTCTCAGGAGTACATGCACGATAAAAACTGATCTTTTATAATCATTCTGTTTATTTTAGTGCTACCATACTAACACCTACCAGTTTGCCTGACATCTACAATATGCTCCTTCCTCCTGAAATAAGGTTATTAGTGCAGACCTGAGTGAAGTTTAAGGGTGAGATCCCAGCACTGTGCAACACCGAACCCCCTTTTTAGTTGCCCTGTCCACGAATTTTGGAGAGATTTGATGGAGGAGGTACCAGTATCCGGCCTGATGGAAGAAAACGCCAACAACTCAGATTTCCCATGTTACCAGCAGAGTCAAGAGGAAAGGAAATAAAGGAGAAGCAAGGAAGCTTGGCAGTAACAAAATGCGTATTTCTCTATGAAACCGGAATGGACTGATTGGCATGTTGAATACCAGGAAAACACTGATGGTAGTGTCAAAACATAGTGGTAATGGTAGTTTTGTTCAAGTGAAGCAGGAAGCTCCCATCCTGAGTGTTTCATATCACCTCTACTCCTTGGAGGCTGTATGCCAAAAGTCAGTTCCAATGCTCTAAGATTGCAATTTTATCACAGCAATGACGTTTTGCCCAGCGGAAAGTAGATGTGGTAGTTGCATTAATTACTAGCCTAAGAACTTTTTTTGTATTTCAGTATGCCACTCACCACATAACATTCCTCATTCAGAAATAGGGAAGACTACTGCCTTTGTCTCTCCATGCCTAGAGCACATTAAAGCTCCTTTGGGATAAAGATCCAACTGAAAGCCACTATGTTTTCATTATTTCATTATATATTCATCATGCCTAGTTATCCACACAGCTTTGATGTATGTCAGGAGGCTGCATGGTATGTCCCTGTGATGGTACCTGTCAGAAACATCCAGTTCACAGCTGTCATATGGTACATGCCATCTGCTTAGACAGCTGGGCACTGAGCTGAACAAGAGCAAAGAAAAGGACAAGAAAAAGTCAGCAAGATTTGGTGGAGAGACTGAGCTTAAAAGAATTTCCCCTTCTATATATATACACCACACAGGAATACAAAAATATAATTTTAGTCTCTCCACCAAAACTGCAGGTTATTCTTTCCTGCCTTAAAATATTTAACGTGTGCTTGTATCCACATGTCTTCAGTACCTTGAAGTTTACTGCAAGCAGTTCATTTATTCTTTATAAGTAGATCCAGTCAAGGGACTACTTCAATTTGCCCTTAAGTGATAGGACTAAAGCAGTGGCATGTAAGAAACACCTTAGAGAAGAGGTATTGGTTGGAAGCAAGCAAATTCTGGGAAGAATTAAGCATGAAATGCTGATTTCTAGTGGCTTGGGTTACAAAATGGGCCTTGGAAGGGGCTCAGCAAGTGTCAGGTGTATACAGAAATGACATGTCAGAGCACTCAGGCTGCCTTCCACGACAGCCAGCAATAGCAGACTCCATTGGGATCAGCAGCAAGGCAGCACTGAGGCCATGCAGGATCCACACAGAGTGCTTCATGTTGTTCATCCAAAGTGCTTCTCACTTGTACAAGCTTAAGAGGAGGGAACTTGAGGAGGTTTTTAAATGATGATTTTTTTTTTAGAAGCAGGATTAAGTTGAAAATGTTTTCTCCCTTCTGCTAGAAATCAATTAAAATGAAGTCAACATAAAGAAAAAGACCCCTGACAAAAATCAGAGAGTTCAAGACATCAATTTTCATTTTAAAATTGACTTAATTATTTTTACTCATACCATAGTGCAATTTGTCGAACTTCTGATAAAAATAAGTCTTTGTGATTTTTTTGATGCCAGAAATATATGACATTGGAACTACATAAAATCTTCCTGAACAATGAGGCTTTTGCCAAATCAGAATTTTCTGAAAAAAAAAAAAATTCTAACTAGCTTTACAAGGAACTTTTAAAGAAATAGTAAGTCCGTATAGAAAAGAGGTCTCCAGTTTAACCAGATCATAAATGACATCTGGCACAGAGAACTGTCAAAACATAGCTCATCTTAGGGGAAAACCGTCCAGATGCAGAGATATGTTTGACTGTATAATGACATCTGTTGTGCAAACCAGAATTATAAACTTAGATCTGTATCTGTTAATGGGTAAAACCAAAATTAAGCTGAACTAAATGATAAGAAACAATTTTAGATTACAGTTTAATTGAACATGAGATGAATGGGTTTCCTCCTAAACAGTTGACTGAAAAACAGGATCTGATCAGAACAAAGAAGAAATGTAAACACATCAAGATAAAGGATTTAGGAAAAACGTGCACTTGCAGCCCAAAAGCCAGCTGTGTCCTGGCCAGCATAAAAAGCAGTGTGGCCAGCAAGGTGAGGGAGGTGATTCTGCCCCTCTGCTCCACTCTGGTGAGACCCCACCTGGAGTGCTGCATCCAGCTCTGGGGTCCTCAGCACAGGAAACACCTGGACCCGTTGGAGTGGGTCCAGAGCACGGTCACAAATATGGTCAGGGGGCTGGAGCACCTCTCCTACGAAGACAGGCTGAGAGAGTTGAGGCTGTTCAGCCTGGAGAAGAGAAGGCTCCAGGGAGACCTTAGAGCACCTTCCAGTACCTAAAGGGGGCTACAGGACATCCTTAAATTGAAGGAGGCTAGATTTATGTTAGATACTAGCAAGAAATTCTTCACTGTGAGAGTGGTGAGGCACTGGAACAGGTTGCCCATGTATGTCATGGACGCCTAACCCCTGAAAGCATTCAAGGCCAGGTCAGATGGGGCTTTGAGCAACCTGGTCAAGTAGAAAGTGGGGGATTGGAACTAGATGATTAAGGTCCTTTCTAACCAAAACCATTTTATAATCCTATGATCCTATGATTCTATGAAACACTAGGTGACTCAAGCTAAAGGCATTACTGGAGAAGGTGGATCAGTATGGATGTACCCTGATAGATCTCAATGGCACTGTGATATTTGCCTAAAGCTTTGTGGACTGCCTCAGACAAGTGAAGGCCATAAGCACTACATGAAATTTTTGCTAGAGGCTAAGATAAATAACTACATATTTTATGGCTTTAAGTTAAAAATTGTAGCAATAAAAATATTCTGCTAGACCAGTCTATGAGAAAAGCAAAACACTAAAGCTCTGGGATCCTATGGGAGGATCCATACAGAGAGCGCAACTTGAGATAGAAGACAATTAGTCTTATTTATATGGTTTATTTACCCTTGTCTTTAATAATGGGGCAGATGAGAAGATGCATAATAGGAATGGATATTCAAAAAGAAAAAATCCAACAGACAAGGATGAAAAAAACCATTGAAGTTTGGTGTGCTGAAACTTTTGGAGCAGGTTAATCTTCAGGATGAAGTACTAGATTGTGAAATCGCAAGTCCTGCAGCAAAGCTTTTCTGAATGATCCTATTCATCTCTGGCTACCGCATTAGCACTAGAAATCAGCAAACACAGAACTTGTATTTTGAAAAGAGAAGAAGGACCCATGAAGTTACAGGACTATTAGCCATATTTCCAGTGTATGCAAGGTATTGGAACAAATTTCAAAAGAAAGACTGCCTAACAAATTGGAGATAAGCAGAAAATGTGATACAATACAAACTGAATTGATAGCAATAGATTTTGGCAGACAAACTTGATATCTTTCTGTGATATATTGGAGTATGTTCAAATGAAGGAATGTGATAAACACAACCCAACTAACCTTCTGCTAAGGCTCACATGCATTCCAAGGACAAATTATTAATGCTTAAGGCAAAGACATGGGAAATTATTACATTTAGTTTTAGAAAAAGATCTGGCTCCAGGATAGGTAACAACAACTAACACTGAATGAAGATGAAGCCAGCAAAAGGCTGGTTCTGAGTACAACATGATCACGATCAGCCATTATGTAAATTGTTCACAATTACAGGGCACAATAATACATAATAATAATAATTAATGACACAAATCTGGGAGATGATGTTAACAGAGAGGAAGGTTACCTACCTACTCCTACCATATAGGAGAGACCTGATAATCTTGAGCAATGAAGCAATAAAAATCAGATTAAATTTAACATCCCGAGGTGCTAGGTCAGGCACATAGGCACTAATAAAAGGATTTGCTGTAAGCTGGGGGCTGCACTGTGCTAGTGTGAGGAAACGAGAAAGCCCAGACTGGAAATAATCATTCACGGTATGGCCATGAGTCATCAACATGATTCAGCCACACAAAGGTTGATGCAATTCTGTGACATATCAGGAATGATGTTTCCAGTGCAGAGACAGAGGAGAACAGTAAATCAATAAGGATTATACCTGGAGCATGACACAAACCCAGCCACTTACACTCTATATGGTCAGCCACCATAAATATCGATGGGGTAAGAGGCTCTAAACAGACCTTGTTAGCCAAAGAAGAAAGAGGCAAAAAGGGGACCTGGAAATGCAGGCTGGAAATGAGTAATGCTTGAAGATGGTAAGATACTGAAGAGCCTTGCAAAAATCTGTCTGCTGCCCTTAGCAAAAGAGGCTGTAAGGCACTGCCTGCAAGGGAAACTCCTGGAGGCAGAATTCCTGGTAACAAACACAGGCAGAGTAAGATGTACTGATTTTTGCTTAAAAGTGGATAGGGTCTAGATTTTGAAGCTCTAATTCTCATCTCAGACACTTTTCTGTGAGCTTCCTCAGGGAGGGAGCATTATCCAGTCATTCACTTTTTTCAACTCGACCAGAAGTGAGTGGTTCAAGAATCACGGCTCAAAGTGGCTTTATGACATATGAAGGGGTTTTAAAGCTTTCAGTTCATACTCCAGGAAAGCCAGGTATCTCCCTTCTTGCTTATGCTTTGAGGATTAAACACTTCTCTTTTGTGACCTGGCTCCATCTAACCAAATACTCTTGCATCAGCCAGAGGCA
This sequence comes from Oreocharis arfaki, assembly GCA_013398015.1. NCBI lineage: Eukaryota > Metazoa > Chordata > Aves > Passeriformes > Paramythiidae > Oreocharis > Oreocharis arfaki. The sequence goes on from VZRR01002979.1 coordinate 759,093, forward strand.
GGGGCAAACTGGACTTTGGAGCTATCGGAGCAGTTTTTCCTAGCTTGAGGAAGGTTTTTGCTCGCAAACTTTTCCTACAGATGCCATGGCCCCTCCTCCCAGCATCTCAGCAGAAAGTCTGACACGAAGTTGCCATTAAAGTGCCAATAATTAATTTTATGTTGTGTTCCCTGGAATAATTTTTACTGATTTTGCTTTGCAAGGAGTACATTTTGAGGCTCATGAGCGACAATTCTTGTCACAAGTAGCAGATTTCTGATTAATTCTTTCTGCTCTAGATTAATTTGCGTGACAATCATTTGTGACAAAGATTAATCTTTCAAACAATTACTGTGACAATTTTCCCCACAGAGACAAGCCATCACACTTGTGCTGCTTTACTCTGACCTTGTTTTGAGACTTTGGGAAAGTTATTGTTCTCATCATCTGCAGAGTGTTTACTATGTATCTCAGGACATGGGAACTTAAAAAACTGCCCCTGATCAAAGGGAAAAAGATGATTGGAAAACAATCTGGAATCTTCAATAAAAAAGGTAATAGCTGTAACTTCACAAATATTATCGTGAAAAGCAAAATGAAACATAAAAGAAAAAAAATTGCCTATATTTTTTCTGGAAGATTTTTATTTGTTTGCTTCTAAGAATTGAGAGTGTTTTCATCAGCAATTTTACAAATTTTCATGAAATCCACATTCAAAATTTCATAAAAAGAGTTAGTGAAGTGATCAAAGCTCTGCCTCTACCAAATAAACAGTATTAATTACACTGAGCAAAGTTAATCTGCTTTTTTTTTTGGCAGAACTGCAGTGCTGACTATGTAAACAATATTTTCAAAAAATATTAAGTTTCAAAAAAAATTTTCTTTTAACTTTTTTTTAACATCTCATAGCCATTGGTCCACATAATCACTTTTGAAGCCTGAAGAATCTCTTCTCTACATAAAAAAACCCCAAACCACTATGTAGAGAGATAGGGTTATTCTTAGAAAGACACAGAGAGGGTGTGAGCAGCACGATGGAGAAGGCAATGTTTTCTGTTAACAGACTCTTGCTCTGTCCTCTGTTGTTCATATTTGAATAAAAACATGCTGTGCAGTTACCTTCCCTGTTCAAATGTTGGTGTCCAGAGGGGTATCCAGTTGCCTGCAACAATGGTGCTGGTTCCACAATACACTTCACAGAACAGCAAAATGTTTGGCATTCTTCTCTAAAAGCTACATGCACAGTGTTAAGGACTCTCCAGTGAGGACTGTCTCTTGCAGGCAAGGAACTTCCCACAGGTTGTCTACATCTGAGTTTGAGAAGTATTTTCTGTTTTATAAGAGATTTCATTAAACTGCAGGGTAGAGGCAGTGAGATCAAAGCTCAAATTAAAACAAGTTGAGAGGAACCTGAAGGAATCTTGCCCAACGCTAAGCACATGATCTCTGCCTCTCTCACTGAAGAGTCATATCCAAGGGCTTGAGGGGGAGATGCCATGCCCTGACTTTCAGGAGGCCCCCACTGGTGCTGTGCATCCTGAGCGTGCAGGGCTAAGCCACATTTTCTTCGGGGAATAAACTCCCATGTGAGAGCCTCATGGTCAAGGTTGTCTTTAACCCTAGGGAGGACCCAGATCCAGACTTCCTGCATGACCAGGCAGGGCTGATGACACCCCCAGTGCAGACCACTGCTGGAGGGCTTGAACTGCAGGTCCAGTCCCAAGAAGCTCAGGGCTCCCAGTCCTGAATAGGGAGAAAAGGGTCCTAAATTAAACCAGTATCCATCCCACTGGCAGAGAGGCACCTGAATACAGATGCTGCAGTTGCCTCTCTGTGAATCTCAGTAGCTTCAGAGTTACTCAAAACCTTTTATGGAGATGAGACTCTTCTCTGGGAACCTGGAGATAGGGATAAGTGCTCCATCCCTACAGGCACTTGTTAGCACTGCTTTCCTGCAGGTTATTACTGGAATGAGGCTATTATTCCCAGTCGTACAGTGTCACAAAGCTGGACAGGTACAGCAGTGGACCACAGCCTGAACAGCTCCAAAACATATGGTCAGTTTTGTGTTAGCTGGTTGCACAGTCTCTTTCTGCTTTAAATATGCTTCTGCACCTAATGGGACTGTGATGAAGTCACAAAAATCATGCCCAGTTACAAACCATGCAAATGGTATAATAATAACAGAAAATATTGTGATTTGTGTGTTCGATCTGACACAAAAAGAACCCATGTTTTCTATAAATCAGAGGTTACAATCTGAAGGAAGCTATTTCTGTATCTCAGCTGAAAGTTAATAAGCCTCATGCAAAGTGTGAGCAAAGAAACATGGTGGGAAATAAAAATCTTTCAAGAATCGTTAAATGTAGACATCTGGGTTTTCCGAAGTTCATTTACACTAAAACTAATTTTCCAATGTAAAACCTTGGCAACCACTTTAAGCAGTAAAACATTTGATGCTCCTGATGTAACCAAGGCACTTAAAATTAAAACTTTTCCTGTGAAATATTGTCTTAGTCCTTAATTCAGTTTTAAAAAACCAAGCAATATATCTCACACATATGAGATTCTGTGGAGCATTGTAAACTGCAGTTAAGCAGGAGACTGCAGATTAAATCATGTTTTGACAGGAAGCAGCTACATGGGACATGATGAGAAGGAGGAAGGAATTTCCTTCAAGAGGAAATTTTGATGGGATGGAATTACTGACGGAGCTCAAGAACCAGCCAGAAATAGCAGTGATCAGACCACTGGGTCCAGGTCCACGGTGACTTTCAGGCTCTTTGTGAGGCAGTCAATGAAACAGGACTTGAAAGCCAAGCTGGATTGAAGTGAAATGATTCCAGAAGAGGATAGAGGATTGTCACTTCCACACTTTTAGGTAACAGTGACACACCTCTTGAATCTTGTATATGATCAGAACTTCCATGCTTAAGACAACCAAAGCAGAACAGATGCTGGAAATTGTCCACTTAAAAGCTTTTTGGGGAGGGTGCTAAAGGTACTTCACAGTTAAAACATTTGTATGGTCACGTCCTCACACTTGCAGTGTTCATGTGGGATGGATGGGTGCTGAATTAAGACATTTGGTCTCACTGTACTGCTTGACACAGACTCAGTGCCCTCACCTGCAGAAGAGACTGGTCCCTCATGCCTTGGCTGACACCGCTACTCGGGTTCTTGGGCTGCTGCCCAGAAGGTGCTGATCTCAATTTCCAAGGAGTGTTAGAGTTTATAAATGAAGCTGGACTACATGCACTCTGTATTGTCACAGTGAGGGTACAAAGCCTGGGGCAAGGAACACGCTTTGCCTTAGCTGTACTTCAAGCAGTGTTTCTAAAGTCTGGCATGTTTAGTTTTTCAAAACAAAGGAGAACACTTAAAATATAAAGAGAAAGCTGAGACTGGCCAGACCTTTCAGACTACTAATAAATCTTAGAGTATCTTTAACGACCAGAAAAGAGAAATTTGACTTAACTGTCATCTAGAACACAGGCAGAGCAAAAGTCATGCCTTTGTCATGCCATGCAGTCCTTCTTGCAGCTTGTCTGCTTCCACTTTGCAGCTGTTAAAATGTCCTTATGTAGTTGTCAGTGATTTTACAGAGAAATAATTCCAGTCCCCTTGCAGTCTCTCAACACTAGTCTATTACTTAGAAAACCAATTACTTCCAGGAAAAAGCTGTGGCTGTCCTAAGAGACACAAAACAAAGACCATGCTACATCAGCCAGGCAGAATTTGCACAGCCCTGGTTTGCCTTGTCCAGCTGCTGGATGTGCAGTTTCTTAGGCTGCCCTTTGATTCCTTGATATTCTGAGGCTTTGCAAAGATATATGCCAAATTCAGAAGGAATTCATGAGAATAAGTCAAGATGGCTGATTATTAGGGTGGGTAATATCCCTGTGAAGAAGGACCACTGTGGGAGACAATGCCTCCAGGAGATTTGCCCCATGGCAAATGCAGATCCATTATGGCAGTATATAGGACACATTAAAGGTGGCCCCTAAGGCAGTTCTCCAAAGCAGCTCAGCTGTGNAAAAGGTGGCCCCTAAGGCAGTGTCTAACCATTTGTTCTCCAAAGCAGCTCAGCTGTGCTTGATTTCTGCCTGCAGTGCTTGGAGCTAATCTGTGCTTGGTAGACCCTGGGCAGCAAATCCACCAGCATCAGGCCCCATATTAGCTGTTCCTGGCCCTCTGACCTTTCCTTTCTTTTCTTGAGCATCCCTAGATAAACAAAGACAAGCCCAAATGAAAAGAGAGGCAAGGCAGAGACTGCTGAGCAGGATTACTCTATTTCAAAGGTAGTAAGGGAAAGCAGAATAGTGCTTTGTGACCTTAAAAGACACCATCATTCCTTCTCATGCTTCTCTTTCCTGCCTCCTCCATTGTCCACACTGATTCTCTGAGGACCCTAATGCTCTAAATCAAACCAAGGCAATATTCTGGCAAATAGAAAGATCAGAATAGAGGAAGTCTGGTGGTTTTATTGTTGGTAGTGGTTTTTTGGCTATTTGCTATTTCACTCGTTTTGCTGATTCAGTCTATGGCACAGCCCTCATGCAGTGCTGCTGTGAAGAGGTTGGGGTTGATCTACATCAAATAAACTTGCCAGCAGGAAAATATTCATGCAACTGTACCTTGAAGTTGTCTAAGCAATTAACGTAATTAAGATAAATTCAGAGCAGTAGTTCCTTACCTGCAAATTCAAACTTCTTCGTTCCTTTTCAGATCCTAGGAAGGAATCTTACTGAAGAAAATCTTCTAGATTTTTTCCCAAGTTACATTATTTAGTCTAATGAAAAAAAAAAAAAGAAAAGATTAAATAACTACAAAACCATCCCAGGAATCCTCATATTCAGAAAATCTTAATGCTCATTTCAGATCTTTTTACTCATATGGCTCTGTGGGCTTTGTAAGAAACTACTCTAACTGAATTCTGCAAGAGACCTTATGAAAAGAAATGTGATTTTGCAAAACAAAAATCCCAGAGCAAGTCACTTTTACCCATTCCTTCTCAATCTCTCGTAAGTTTCATCCACACACTCTCCTCTATACTCGTGAGTCCCAAGACACCTGTGCCCAAGCAGTTTTGGACCATTTGTATGCAACAGGGAGGACAAAGGATATCAGCAGCTGTGGCCTCAACATGCATCTTGGGCTTTTGAATTGCCTTTTGTATCTTCCAGGTATGGATGCTGTTTTAGATTGCTTGCCTCGTGATTTTGACTCACCCTTTGTAAATGTTAGGCAAAATTCCTCAATTTCACAACTTTTATTTTCCTTGCTTGATAAGCTGTAGTCCTGTTCTTTATCCACTTGTCAGCTTTAACTTTAGTTCAGTTTGTTCACATGAAACCACAAATACTGAGCTCCATGGTGATTAACACATTCCTCTCCTTTTAAACTTTGCTCTGCTGTTTCCTCTGGTGCTTTTGCACACACGTTTCCATTCTTACTCCATTCATACAAATTTTCTTATTTTTTTACACATTTCTGCAGTGCTAATGGAGTCACTCCTAGCTTAGGACATTAGAAGGGACAATTAATTACAGGCCCCCAGGGTGACCAAATTCATGTGATGAGAACTGGGCAGAAGCCCACTGCTTTTTTTTTTGTTCAAGAACTATTAAAGTATGCATTGAACATGATGAAACACAAAGATAAATCTCATGCCTCACGTAGCACTTTTTTTTTTTAATATGTGTACAACTATTCAGATAATTTTCTCTTGGTTAATGCTGTGAGTGTTGTTGTAGTCTCTCGAAAATGCATCGACACCATTTGTATGAGATTTTCTAGTTCAAGCACACCGCAGTCCTGCTCAGTTCTAGTGGAGGCAGATCCCTGCTGAAGCACTTGTGCACTCTGTGGTTCAGCCCTTTTCTGCATGATGTACAAGCAGGAGTCTCAAACAGCTCTTCTTAATCTCTGACAAAAATGCTTTCTCCTAACAGCAGGCTCTAAAGCAAACAACAAAATGTCATTGTCAAAATGATTATAGTGGGATGACAGAATGCATCTCCATAGCAATGAGTGGGGCTAATGCCACCCCTTGCAGCATCACAGGCAGCCACACAAAATTTTTTTCCTTTATCAAAGAGTTCGTGAAGGATCTCAGTGGCTGCTCAACCCTGGGAGGTGGAGAGCCAGCAAATGCCTCTTATGGCTCCTTAATGCCTGCCTGGAGTGGGTAGTCAGATACTGTCATAGCTATGAGCAGCACCTGATGCTCTTCAAAATCGCTTTAGAGGAAGTAGCAGGACATTAAAGTTCCTTCCATGAGCCCTCTTCTGCTCATCCTCAACTGAGCAAACACAGTCATATCCCCTGCGAAGTACACTTTGTATTTGCAGCCAGTTAATTTTAAATAATTCTGTGTTTCATTTTGGAAGTGAAATGTATTGAGTTGCCAGATGAGGATGTGGACAAGCAGCTTTTCCTAACTCCCTAACCACATGCTTTATAACTATCAACATTTTGACAACTGCAGATCTATTATGCTTCAGTAGCATTGAATGCTAATAATTACCAATTCCTTGAAATTCATGCAACATGAAGAGGCTAAAGTTTCAAGCCTTAGTTTAGCTGAAGTTAGAATTTTGCTCTTTTGGTGCTGTTTAAATCTGTTGTTCATCTCCAAGTTAGACTTTCAGCTAGTATAAACCAGAGCAGCTGTAATGATTTCGGTACAGCTGTGCCATTTTCTCCCCTCAGTACCTTGTCCTACTGTCTGTCTTGTTAGCTTTCTCTCAAGGCTCCTACATCTACAAATGCTCCTCAGAGTTCCCATGACAAAGCTGGGAAATACATGCATGCATTTAGGAGGAAACATATCCCCAGCACGCACAATTCTCCCCTCTGAACAGCACTGCCAGCCTCCGGGTGGATATTCTGATCCTAACACATACAAACAATTTCCATAAATGTCACTGCTAGGTACCTGACTCATCCCCCAGGAACAAAGCAGACTTTCCAAAGTAAAGCCAGGACGATGCTGAAGACCGGCACAAATTTTCTGCTAAGTACTTTTCTTTGAGCTTTTCTGTCATTATACTTGAAAGAAAGTTGCTGCCTTGAGACTTGATTTTCCCTCACTTTGGTAGGTACCTGCTGGGGCTAATTCATGTGAAGCCATGGCATTACGTACCTTGAAAAGATTATATGCTCCGGTCTCCTTAGGCTCCCAGCTTTACTGGGGAGTGTGTGAGGTAAAATGATTAATGGCAGTCTGTGAGCTCTTAATATAACTCACATTCACAGTTTATGGCTTCTCCCATGCAATACATTACTTCCTCCATATCCATGCAGTTTTTCAGGCAGAGAAGCCATGTGAAGAAGATTTACTTTTCTTTCAAAATGAACTTTGCAGAAGTAAAAGCAAATCGCCTGCTCTGCATTTGCAGAAATGTTTTCTGATACACATCAGACATAGCTATAAAAAATAATAGAATATATCTGAACAATGAAATGTCCAAGCAACACCATGTAGACACTGAACTCGGTGACGATACTACTAACAAATGTCTGATATTCCTAATCTGTATTTTAAACAGTGATGTTGTAAAGAGATAGTGAAATAGCTATACAGAGAGGTTTATATTTTTTAATGTGGTCTATATTGATAACAGACAGGTTTATTTTCTAGGCAGTGATTTTCACCTTAATAATTGTCTGATTTACTTTATGGCTATTTTACGACTGATAGTTTTGCGACTGCTATTATGGCACTGCTTCTGGAAGTTGAGCTGTTTGATGTTCATGCCTTCATACCACTGTGAGTGCAGCTCATCATTTTCACTAGGAAAGCAGTGGTCTTAAAGATGGACCCTTTTACATTACGTCTACACCAATTTCCTGACAGTAAAATTCTATATGCTTAGCTTGCTTCTCTGCTTCTGCTTTTGCCAATTCACACTTACTGAACCCACTGTCCGATTTCTACCTAATTTGACAGCAAGTTTGACATGTACAAGTAAAAAGTTTTTCAGATCTTCATGGATGTTGGTGCGTGGATACATGAGAATCACCACTTAGTTACGTCTCAGGGTACAAGATGCAGAATTCACATGTGACCCCTTCTGCCTGGAACAAACAGGTACCTCCAGCACCATCACTGCAGTCATTGACTTTATACGCAGCTCTCCATAAATCCAGGAACAGGCAACTTGAAGAAGTTTGGGGGTAAATGAAGTGGGGACTGGAGGAAATACAGGTGGGTCTGGGAGGGCTGAAAAGGGTGACAAAGGAAAAACAGAAAGGACATGAAAGTGAAGGGAGGAGTAAGAATATGGAAGCATTGTAGGAGCTGGCTGGAAGTTGGAAAGATGAGAATGATGAGATCTATTGTTCTGGATCTGACTAAGGATTTGTGGGAGACAAGGTATTCTTGGGGAAAGGTGCTTATAAAATAAATGGGGAAACCTTACTGCATCCTTATTCATGTTGCTAATCTGATTCTTCCCTCAAGTCTGCCTTTCCAGGAGGCAAAGTTTGAGGATATATGGAACAGATCCTGAAATGTTCCTTTCACAAAAAACCCCATCCTATCTGAAGCACTGCATTTCCTTTTAAAAGCTACGAGTCAACTGAGCACTCAGGATAGCTCCCATGGCTGGTCCAAGGATGCTGAGTTTCACATAATCTTGGTATTGTAGTGCTTTGTTGGATTTTGTGCTTGTGAGTCAATAAAACAGTAGTTTATCATCTGTTATTGTTAACACATATTAGTATACAAAAAAGAAAGAACGAAAATATTTTCAAGAGAAGGGAGAGAGCATATTGCGAAAGTAAAATGCAAAATTGCAGCCAGGATAACTTTTGTTTGTGAGATTCTCCAAGGAAACATTTTATGGAAGCATGAAGTGTTCCCAGAGTAACACATCAGAAGCTTTTTAGGTGTTCTGAGTGATGGGGTTGCAGTGACATTTAAGAAACAGATGCATGGCAGATCTTCTTTATACTGTTGACTTAGGAACTAAAAAACTTCCCAGAAAAGGTTCTGAAACAGAAGGGCTCAGAAAACTATTTGAAAAATTTAGTAGAAATAGACAGGGTCTCAAAAACATAATGAGTATACGTAGAAGACAGAAAAAATAATTTAGACTAACTATAATCTGTCACACCAATTATTAGTGCCTATACTCCCATTTTAGTAACATAATCACAATTCCTGAATAAATCTGTTCCTCCTAAACAAACACTTTATGTGGATCCACATAATTCTGTAATCTAATTTTAAATCTAGCTTCTCCAGGATCTCTTATTTGGGAATCTGTTCATTGGTATTAGTGGGAGCCAAGATACAGCTTATAGAAGCCTACTGAAAGATGAGAAGCAAAGGAAAGGCACAGAAAGAGATTTCTTGCCTCAGTGGTATAATAAAAATGAAATGATGGAAGGTGCTAACAGGCAACAATCTAGGCCTGGCTTCTTATACGTAGACCTTTAAATTATTCTCATCCGAAATTGCCTCAAATAGATAAAATTTGAAGGACATGCTCTCAAGGAATACACCCTTTACTTCTCAGCGATCTCTGTGCAATGTTTATTGGCCAGTGCCCTCTGGAAGTTTTGAGGCAAGTCTGGAATGATACCAGCTCCTTCCAGTCAGCCTGGGAAAAAACTGCTCAAGAACTGCCTTCCTAGAACTGTCTCCCCTCCAGATTTTGCAAATGTGGAAAACTGGCCTCTGCTCTGTTCAGCTGGGGGATTGTAGACAGCTGAGCTACCTCTCACACTTCTTTCTCGCCTTGTCTGACTTCCCATCATGAAAAAACTTCCCTTATTACCCCAGGGATATTCTGTGTAACAACCTCCAAATAGTCACCTTATATATGTCCTGCAGTAAGTTGTACAAGTTAAGTACAGCTTGAGCAAGCTGTACTTAAACCCCTCCAATGGCATGTAGCATTAAGCCTGTATTTTTTCAGAGTTTCAGTATTCAGGTTTTCCCTCTTTACTTCTGCCTAATTTTCCTCTGAGCATGATCCAAAAAGGCTCAGAAACAGCTGAGCCACTTGGCTTCAAAATTAACTTTTTATCATGAGACCCTTTAGACCATGAAAAAAGAGAATTTATCACCTCTCTACCTTACAAGTTTTTCAGTGCTCTGAAAATCATTTTTGAGGCATAGTTTCCTCACTTAGACAGAAGAAAATATGGATGTTCTTCTAAGCTAGAATTCACATTCAATGTGATAAATACTCTTTGTGCTGGCATTAGGCCATTTTAACATGTGGGATGCGAGTACTTTGCTGCTTAGGCAGACCACTGTGAAGAGGCTGATTCCCAGCCAGGGACACAGGAAAGCTGGTCTCAAAGGCTCTGTGCCTATACTTAGTGATGAACAGGAAATGAGATTCTCTAATCCATCCACCTCTGATTTGGGTTACTTTCCATATTTCTAGCCACCTTGGGCATGTTTGAAGAGTGTTCTTTATAATGAAGTGTCCCACTTGCACTGACATGTACTACTTTGCAATAGAATTATAACAGTTAAGGGTGCCTGGTTATGCTTCTTAAGGAGTCCTCTCAGCCCATCTGAATTTCTGCAAGCTGATCAACTGGTCTGAAGGTCATGTACAGGAGCCTGAGACACAGCTTGCAGAGCGACAGCAGCAGTAACTGTCAAATACTGAGATTATAGAAGTTTTTGGAACATAGGGGGATTCTTTTCTTCTCAAAGAGAGAGGGAAATATCATCTTAATCTCGTGTTTCAAATGTAGGCTGGTGTTGGCACTCACTACTGAAATGAGTTAGAGACCCTCAGCAAATGCCTGATGTGAGTGAAGGAAAGCTCCCTCCCGGCCCCGAAGACACCCTTGCTAAAAGAGACCTAAAGAGCTGCTGGAAGAAAGAGACCAGATATCTCCCACAGAGATGTCTGATGAGTTAATAAACACCTCTGGTTAGGATAAAACTGTGAGCCCTTTGTTATTTCTCTCTTGCAGATTCATGAGGAGACCTTCCATATATAATAAATGTGTATCTTTTTAATAAAAGATATTGTAAATATGAAATATATTTGCACAGTAAAAGAAATAATGGCAAGCCACCAATACATATTATCTATTAATCTTGACTGCTCACATTTCTGAAGTGCTTGCTTTTCCTTCTCCTGCCTTTGGTGCTAACATGTCTTTGTGCATTATTTCAGGTGACAGAAAATTACTATAATTCTAAAAATAATTTATTATCTCCCAAGAGCAAAGGTCATTTTAATTTGGAACAAATAAATGTCAAATAGTGGATGATGTACAGGATAATAATTCATGGGCAGCCAGCCAGAGGAGATAGCTGTAATTACATTCAAGTTCAGGATGACACAGAGACCAAAAAAAAGATGAAAATCTAAATGTTCTTAGGCAAGTTATCAGAGTTCATTTCGCTGCAGGATGTGCTGTTATCTGATCCCCTAATCCTGCCTGTGCCCTGAGCTGATCTCATAAAAGAAGAAAACCTACAGGAAGAGGGGTCCTACAGAAGTCCCTCTTATCTGGGAGCCCAGCAACCACCAGGCTAGCTGTGGGGAAGGCACATGCTGGTACTGGTGATTCACAGCCAGGGGAGCTGAAGCAGATTCCAGCAGAAGAGAAGCTTCTTGGTGTCTGTGGAAGCAAATTCATTAAAGAGAGAAGCTTCAAGTGCTCAAGAGAACCAAAGCTCTTCCCAGGACAAAACTTGCTGGATAGTGTGGGACACATAAACACACCTTTTACTTCACCTGTTCTGCTTGTTTTTGAATCTGCAGCTTCACTCAGTTCACTAAGTTCACTAAGACACCCAACTGTAGTTCTGATAGACCGGTTTTCAAGAGCCAGTGGAAAGCAAGGCTTCCTTGCAGCTGACAGTCTTTGATTAAGCCAAATAATTCTCTTGGATTCATCGACTGTGTGCTCAGCCCACAAGTCTAAACCCAGGCATTTTCAGTGCCACTTGGGATACCCCCAGGTATCTGAGACACCTCGCTGGACCTGCCTCTTTGTGGCAGAAATGGTAGAAGACCTTCATACCTCTGAATTTACCTTTGCAAAGCATGAATAATGTCAGGAAATAAGCTCTCGGTAGCCAGAGCATGAACAGCATTTTAAAAGAATATTAATTTTCTCTCATTCACTGTTCTCTTTTCCCCCTACTTCTGCACAAGTACTTAATATTTGTCAGTGCCATAGACTGTCTCCAGAATGAGGCAGCTGATTTGCCTAATTCAAAAAGGCAAATGTTATATCATATATCCTTGTTACTACAGCTGTAATAGATGCCTACATCCTATTATTAGAGCTACAGAAGGTGATGAAGTGGAAAATGCAGGCTAAGATAGAGCTTGCTCAGACATTTAGAGGCTTTTGGATCTGGGAAAAAACGAGCAGTTGTTTACTACATTACCTCACTATGCAGAGAAACGTTGGTTGTGAGGCTTCTCTGAACATCCAAGATTTCTCTCTAATGATGTTCTGGTCCAGATTTTTGTTCAGCCCCATCCACAGCCACAACTTGAGTAACCTATTAATTTTAACGAGCAATTAACAGAAAATAAACAGTAAAAAATAATCATCTCTACACGTGTAATAACAGGAGATAATTCTTTAGGCACAGAAGAAGCTTTTCAGTAAACCTGAAAACAAACTCTCTTCCATGCTGTGGAGTAAAATTAAGAATTTCTGGCATAAGTGAAGCAAAACCCACCTTTCTGAGGACTTGGTAAATACAGATTTTTTTCCTTTTGTTAGATGTCTGTATATTACATGTTTGAACTATTCCCGGGACAACAGAACTCTGCACATGAATAAGTAGAAAACTGCAAATTGCCAAGCAGATGTTGTGCTGACCTCCTCCCACCGGAATCTGCTAGCAGAGCTGCTTGGCTTATTCTCTCTTTCAGCCATCGGTAAATCAGCACATCAAGTAGGTGGCAACCGAGGAAACTTTTAACTAAGTAGGCAGAAATTTAATTGCAGAATTCCCAACAAAGTTGGGATAGTTAAATGGAACCACATATATTGCAGAAGGATTGCAACTTAACCCCAAACAAGTTTTTATAATGTTCATCATTATTTCCTCGGTGTTCAGCACTTGGTAATATGACACTAGAAAAAAAGGATTTGGGATAAACAGGGAACAAATATCTTAATGCTGAAGTCCTTTAGGCTGAGGAATAATGTTCTAGAGAAATAGTAAAAGTTTTATCATTTAATGACATAGAAATTGCCTAGACAGAACACCAGAAAAATGCAGACAATTATTTTAAGTTCCTCAGCAATGGCGGAACACCAATGGTGTTCCTCACCCTGGCACACCAAAAGAAAAGGTGTGAACATGTGAACATGATGATCTAGTAAATAATTTTAATCCCTAAATCCTATGATACTCTTGTCAAGTAAAATAGTTGTCAATCAACCATATGGCTAAAAGTTGTATTGGATATGTGACTATCTGATGCAATGAATATTCACTATGTAGCCCTAGAAATTACCACAATCTATCCTGCTTCTCTTCACTAATACTAAATAACCCCTGTAGTATTGTTAATGTGGAGGGGTTTTTACTGCTTCAAGATTCGTGCTAATTTGTGTCACGCTATTGATTCAGACCAAATTAGCAGGAAGCCTTTTAAATGTACCCCGAGGTAACCAATCTGCTTTTGCATTGTATGTTAGGTCGTACAGCCCCAAAAGTGCTAAAACCATAAAACCACCACATTGAGATTCAGTGCTGCATAAAAAGCGACTTTGTAGTCTGAAGCAAAGCTGGCCAAGGCTTCTAATCATGAAGGCAGTGCTGAGGATCTGTCACCCGGCACACAAGCAATCCTAAGAGGGTATATCTAACAGGTATCATATTTGCATACTTGTCAGTTGTTGCCCTTCTGCTTTGCTCATCGAGCTTCAGCTGGCTTGGCACAATCTGCTTTTCCTCTCACTGTAAGCATTTTATCCAACAGAGTGTCAAAGCTTGTGTTGCTGAGGAAGATTCAGCGGGAATATTTTTGAGGTGCTGAGACTTAATAAAACATTTTTGAGAGTGCCATCAGTTGGTTGCTAATTTAGGAAGTTTTTATTATGAGTAAACAGATTACAACTTGAAGTTTGCTCTTTCAGTGTTAGATATGCCAGATTGAGAGTGTGTGCTGGAGGACTGTGCAGGCTATCAGACCACCATATTCAAAACAGGTTTCTTTGTCAGAGGAAGGATATCTTTATTTGTTTCAAGCGGGCAAACCATGCCTATGACTGATCTGTGTCTCGTCTCCCTCTAGCCAAGGAATTCAGGCACCTCATCAAGAGGAAGAATTCTCATGCTGAGCAGGAAGGGATTTCAGGGCTAGGAAAACTACTCTAAAAGTTTTTTTCTTGTCAACTTTTTATCTTCTTCAACAGTTACAGGGTATGGAAATAGCTCAGGACAGCACAAGAGGTGGATTTTAAAACCTGGTGTTGCTATAGCTGCACAGAAGCCATCATTTTATGCAAGTGTTCCCTTTCAGTCGATTGAGCTATGTACAGAGGCAAGTACATGGAATGTTGGTTAAAATGTCAGAACTTGACCTAAAACTAATTCCTGTATTATTGGCCATGAGATAATATGAAGTGCTCCGGAATTCTCTTGCAATTGCTAGATAACTGTCACAATGCAATTAACATCTTTCTTCTATTCATGCCAATTTTTCAAATCTGAATGTTTAGATTACTGACTTCACGCTTGCAAAGCCTGTGTCCTGAGGCATAGGGAAATGAACAAACTGTTAATAAAAAGGCAATAAATCCTCCTGGCTGGATGAACACTGCCTTTTTGGATATCCCTGAGCTGCAGCAGCAAGTCTCTTTCTCCCTTTTTGTACCGAGCTCAGTATTTAAATAGCAGTCTGCTACAGACTTTTCCGTGGTGTGACACGAACTGGGGGGCACTGAAAAGTGGTCAAACCTCTGTCATGTCCTGTCTGCTTGTGCTCCTCTTTCCCCAGGAGGAACACCCGGGTGAATTGCTCCTCCATCCTTCCTCTGCATCACCCCTCTGGTGATGAGGGGTGATGAGAATGAATCTCGTCATGGTTTATAGAGAAAAGCATACAGGGATTAAGAATAGGGTTGGACTCATTACTAGAAGAGGTACTCCTGAGATTTATAGTGACAAAGGCTGGAAGAGACCGCCTGATCCAGCGTGACCTATTTCCTGAGCCAGCAGCTTTGGTACTATTACCTCCATACCAAGCTGGATGCCTAGGGCCTTATTAAACAGTTTTTGAGAAGGGCATCTCTCCTTGGCTGCAAAAAAGGAGGCGACAGAGAATTTATCATCTCCTTTGTACCCAGTGGCTTATCAGCCTCCCTATTAGAAGTTTGTGTCTAATTTCTCCTTTGAATTTGGCTTCACTTCCAGCCACTAGCTCTTGATGTGCCTTTCTCTGCTACATTAGAGAGCCATTCAGTAACTGGTATTTACTCCCCATGAAGGTTCTTACATGCTATAATCAAGCTGTCTTCTGATCTGTTTGATAAGATAAACAGATTGAGCTCTCGCTGTTCTCTCTTTTTATTTCCCCTTCCAGACATCAAAACATATCTGTGGCTTATTTCTATATCCTTTGTAGTATTTCAGCATCTCTTTTATAATGTTGACATCAGGACTGTATACATTATTCCACATCAGTCCCAATAATGTCACATAGGAAGAAAAGGCAATTTCCTCCTCCTACTCACTATTCTGTTGTTTATACTGGCAAGAATTGAATTAGCACTTTTTGCCTCTGTATCATACAGGAGCTCCTGCTACTCCATTTCCTCCTAGAAGCCAATGCTGTTTTCAATCAGTGCTTTCCAGGGTACAGAACACATTTCTGCAAGAACGGTTTGCATTGACTGCTTTGAAATGAATGATTTGGTTTGTCTAGGGTTTACTCAACCATACCAGTAGATGAACGTCTTTCTGGTTTTAGCAGCCTGTTATTCTTGCCAGTATTTAGTACTGCATCACTAAGGATTTTGTATTAGATTCCTAAAAAGGTGAGACTATTAAACACCATGAAATTTCTCACCAAACTCTACAGAAGTTCCTATAGAAGTAACCGTCTGATAAAGACCTCCAATGACAATTCTTTCAAGATCTTTGAGACAGACATTAAGTTAAATATTAAGTTACTCATTATTTACTCTATTGAGACCCTAGAGAGCTCCTTTGTTCTTCACCATGTTGTGTGATACCAAACTGAGCAATTTGTGGAGGCGTGAATAATACCACACCTGTTCAATTGCCGCCGCCAGCAGAACTTGTAATCTCATAAAAAAATGAGGGCAGGGTTGTCTGAAAATTGTTAGATCCTTAGGATATGTTGACTGTCATTAATTACTTACATTCACTGTGTACTTATTCTTAGGTCAGCTGGTCTGCTACTTTGCCTGTAGCAGATGTACTTAAACGGCTGTAAAACTTTAAGGTCATCCCACCGGTCATTTGAATATCGGCACAGGAGAAGCACTTTCAGGGTCTTGCACACTTCAACTGATACTGCAAGGTTTAGTGGGAAACTACTCTGCTTACAAATGTAAAATATATTTATCATCTCGATTGCAAGTAGTGTACAACTGACAGTTACAGGAATATATGTAGTCGACATTAATCAATATCCCAATTTCAGATGAGGTAGAGTTAATTTTCTTCCTAATACCTGTGTTTTGGATTTAGCATGAGAACAATGTTGATAACACACTAATGCTTTAGTTGTCACTAAGCACTGCTTACACTAAGCCAAGGACTTTTCCAGTGCCTCATGCACTGCCAGACAGCAGCAGCACAAGAAGCTGTGTGGAAACATGGCCAGGACAGCTGACCCGAGCTGGCCAAAGGGATATTGCATACCTTAGAACATATAAACAGAGGGTCCACAGGGGCTGATCACTGCTGTGAGATGGGCTCAGCACCGGTCAGTGGCTGGTGAGCAATGGTATTGTGCATCACTTGTTTCTCTTGGGTTTTAGTGTTTCTCTTTTTCCTTTCCATTAGTGGTGTTGTTGTTGTTATTAATAATATTAATATATTTTACCTTATTTCAATTAATAAACTGTTCTTATCTCAATGTACAGGTTTTACGTTTTTCTGATTCTCCTCCCCATCCCACTGGGCAGGGAGGGAGAGTGAGTGAGCAGCTGTGTGACACTAAATTGCTGGCTGGGGTTAAATCACAACAATTAAACAAGACAATGCAACATCCTTCAGCAACACACAGTTCATAATTCTAGGACCTCACTCTGCTCTCTCTGAACAGAATCTGTAAAACCTTTTTTAGTATCTGCATTTTCAGCACCATTATTAAAATTCCCATCTAGTACGTAATCTCAACCAGTGCCAGGGCTTCTTTTGTTCCAAAAATATCAGTTCCTTGATACTGTCCTCTAACCCAGAGGGATACAGACTTCCCCTGATGCCTACCACTTTCCATTGGTTGCATATTCTTGTGAGGCATTTCCTGGTTTAGCAGTGACACGCATGAAAGCAAATTTCAGGACGCCACAGAACCTCGAGATTAGACCTGTTCTTTGAAGAAGGTGATGAATGATAGCACATCACCTTCAAATTATCAGACTACTAAAATTATCAGACAAGCACTAAAATCTGATACCTCTACATGTTTTGAGCAAGGAACCACAGCACATGCTGGGTATTTAACTTGGTTTACCACCTTGTGACAGAGACTTTAGCTAACCTGCAGCACGTTGCCACACAGAGGTTTTAGCATATGACAGCAACTTAGACAACTGACTTAGGCGTAGACATCTGAATTAAGATGTTTTGGACATGGACAGCTAAATTAATATGTCTTGGTTTTGAAGTGAATCCCATGCTTCTTGTTCCTTCATGGCAACCTGGAACTGAGCCTTTTTATTTTCTTCTTTATTTCCTAATATTCATTTTAGAATGCCGTCACCTCATACTGAGTTAATTGCCAAGATGGGCTAATCCTCTGAGGAAAAAGTGATTTCTGTAGTCCCGTAAAACTTTTCAGTCTCATAGTGATGGTGTAGTTTTTTGCTTTCAGTTAAACCTTTCATTCTCAACATGTTTTGAGGCATTTCAATTCCTTACTTTTACCCTCAAGAGTAAAGCAGTATTAATTTTACCCTTTTTCATCTCTACTCAGCCATGCAGTAGCACTGCAGATGTTGAGGCAAAGTCCCATTCTTTAAAAATTCAGTTCTGCCTTGGTACCACAGCATCAGATGTAGCTCAGAAAAAGATATCTATCATTAAATGAGAAGTTTGGGCTTCAGCCCACAAGGCCACTGATTTAATAAAGCTTTCTTCAACACAGTCTGGCAATTCTTCAACTGTCAAACAATAATTTTCAAATTATCTCACGTAACAATACGACTGAAGAAGGGTTAAATCTATGTCCATTTGATCTTCTTGATGCTGAAAACACCTTTTCAGTTTCTCGTACCAGTCCTCAATCTTATGTGTGAGAATCTGCTAATAACCCATTAGGCAGTGCACTTTTTCTCTCATTAGACCTCCTTTTTTTTGTGCTGTTTGTTCCCATTAGCAAGACAAGAACAATGAGTTGAGCTTTGTACTTGAAATCTCATGAAGTGTCCTGTGCAGCCGCTCATATTTCCTCCAGATTTTGATCCCTGTGCCTTGAGACTGCCTTCATCCTCTTAACTCTCAAACAAGTTACGTCTTCTGTATGATGGAATATCTTGACCTAAACACCTCTGCTGAGCTACAAGAGCGGAGATACTCATTTGAACTTTTTGTCTTTGGGTCTCCTCACCTCACAGGAGTGAGCTCTTGGAAGGTTGGGATACGAGGCTGAAAATAAAGTGGAACAAAGAATAAGTTGGGAATATTGTAACATGGGTTGTGAGCAAGACCTGGTTTTGCAATTAGTATCACTGTTGCTATTGAGGGCTGAAGGTTTTGTGATCAACCAAAATATATTGCAATACTGGGATTCCATGCAACACAGCTGTGTGTGAAAGGCGGGTTGTCACCACCCAGACAAAAAGTAGACCCTGTTGTCTTACTGCATTTTCATAAAACAAGGTATAACCCTAACTTTTTATTTGCAAGCAGATAGATTAGTCATGTACATTGAATACGCCTTGTGCACAGGAAAGAAATTTCAGCACAAGGCCCTGTAAGATGGCACCTGGTTTTAGCTCTTTCACCTAAACTCTCTACCTCTGGAAAATACACTTTGGCAATATAGCTTCTATTTTGGTCTTGAGCAAAAACTGTGTTTACTTATTATTCCCTAATCCTGCATTCCTCAGAATCAATGGGACTAGTGATTGGCAGAGTTTAATCCATAATTTCGTGTTCATATTTCCTTTATGCATTTCTGAAATTATATTTTAATTCTCTGCAATATCCATCAAGTAATTCTGCAGTAAACTGCAGGAGAATCTCCACTGAGGGCTATTTCAGGGGATCTCACTAACCCAAATATTTATCCAGCAAGTTCCTCTTGACTCTCACGGAGAAGTCTCTGTTTCTCTGTCCCTAGGAGACAAAGTACAAGACAGAAAATTCTTTTGAGGCAAAAAAAATTAATTGATCATAATCATTAAATGATTGGTTAAATATATTTGACCATTTGTTCTTCATTTCTGTTTTACAATTTCCATAGTCATAAAAGAAAGGTTGTCAGGGTAGTCATCTAACCTTCCTTTTTACATTGACAAAAATGGTGATTCTGAGGCTTCAGGGGGGCCTACACTTGAATTTTGCTTCAAATGGCAAATTTACTTCGTAACTTGAAGTGCTTCAAAATCCCCTTACCTTTACGATTGCAAAATAAGTTCTACATTCCCTGTAGAAATGGATGCTAATTAGGAGAACTTTTAACCTCCCAATTATACAGAATCAAAGTTTACAGGCTTGCTGGAGGAAACATGCCCACGTGAGAAGACACTGATTAGCATAAACTCTTTGTCAAGCATTTTTAATCTTTTATTCATTATTTGCAGGACTCTGGTAAACCAGACCTTGGAATTTTCACTTTCCACTCCAGGGGAAAAAGCAGACTTACTCTCTGCATATCTCACTGAGATTGAGAATAGTACTGATTTTTGACTCGCTCAAGTCTTAACATTCTTTGAGGATTAAATTTTAATGAAATTCTGATTGCAAATGTTTATACATGCCTACAAGTGAGCCTCATCACAACTATTTTGCACAGATTTAAGGTTAACAATGAATGACTCAAAGGTATCAATCATGACTCCTTACACCCCAGCCATGGTGCCTGGGAGAAGGAAGGCACCCATCCTTGTGTTCTGCCCATTCTTCACCTTTCCTTCTGTCCTTCTGTGCTGGAAAAACTGTTGTTTCTCTTTAAGTTACCCCCTGCTCATTTTTTGTTATTTGCACTTTCTTGTCTCTTTCTCCTCTTCATCCAGACCTGCTGCTGTAACGCTTCTCAGGCAACATGAAATTGTGAAAAACGGATTCATGCTGCTTCACACCTTCCAGCACAGTTTTTAAACAAGAGAAAAATCAAAACAAAAGCTCTTTTCCAAGAGAAAAAAAGCTGAGTAAAAGAATTAAATTTCTTTCTTATGTTTTTATTGTTCATGCAGGTTCTTTCTCCTCTCTTAACTCCCTCTCTTGAATTTCTCCTTTCTATCTATAATAACTTACATTTAAAACTTAGGAAGACAAATTGCCCAAACTATTGGGCTTGTTCATGGGAATGACTTTGCCAAAATAAACTATTTTTCAGCCTTTTCGGAATATAAATTATTCAAGCTACATTTCAAGGACTGGCCAAAATCCAGCAGGATGTTTATAAGAAAGTAGTCAGACAGATCCTCTCCTCTAGGTAAACTCCAGTAAAAGAGAAAAAGAGAAGTAGAAGAGACATTTGAAAAAAAGGTACCTCCAGCAGCATGTCTATCATCCTGCCTGAGATGATTCCCTTATGCCATTACCATCCCAGAGACTCATGGAGCAAAGACCTCCCCTTTCCAAACCCTTGAAAGTGGAAATACTGAAAAATCCACTCTTACTCCATGATGATATATTGGGTTAATCATGGTACAGTGATAAACTGTGACAGACAGAAGCTCTCTGTCATAGTCCATTGCTATGTTGTAATATTTTCCACCTATTCTTAGGCTTCCTTGTGCTACTGACGCATTTTATTATAAACTCTTCCTTTTTAAAAATTTATATTGCGGTTCTGGCCTCTATCATGGTGAGTGACACGTGGTTCCAGGCTCTAACCTGAGAGAGTTTATAGTCTATGTATGAAAGAATTTATGCTCCAAGTTAAACACTTCAGTTGTAAATTCTGCTTCAGCATCCTTCAGGCACCACATTGACACAAAACTCTGTTCTCACCACCACTGTTCTCTAATTTCTTTGTATCTTTTGAACAGAGTAGAGAGATGTGACAAGCCACAGCTTCTAATAAACAAAGAGCCGAAGCTGTTGGGTGGAACAAAACCTGTGCACCATGCTGTCCTTTTTGAGGGTTTTCTCCTGCAAAATTAAATTTTCTTAGAAATAGCACAAATATGGCACCAAGAAAAAAAGAAGTCTACAAATTTGGCTTTCCTGCTGCTTCCCTGAAGTGCTGAATGATTAGCTTTTCCTGTGGTGGTGAAAATAATGTGTGGAAACTGGCTAAGCTTTGTCAGGAAAACCCCTGAGCTGTTGAAAGAGTCAAAGGAACCCTCCACAATCAAGAGAGCAAGTCATGTGCTCTGCAAACGAGGACAGGTCTTTCCGAAGGTAGAAGGAAAACACCATAGTGCTCACAAGAGAAAAGAAATCGATGCAAGGATGCTCACAGTAACTTTGACCAACCTCACTGCAGTCAGTGAACAAAACATACTGAAATCTTTTGTTGTGGCTGACAAAGAAAGGGCTGAGGAATGAGTAACCAGGATCAGCCCTAACAAATAGCACAGACATTAGACAGGGTTCCTGTCCCATCTCTCAGCAACTGAGTACGTGAAGCACGTTATCCCTGAGCACCTTCAGCAGGCAGAGCTCCTCCACTCAAGCATTTGAAGCTTTCTGCAAACATGTGAAAGATGGCACAGACAAAAGTAAGGAAAAGTGCAACAGAATGGGCTGTGTGAACAGCAATTGTATCCTGATCCTTTGAGAAGGCTTAGCAGAAGTCCATCTCGTGCTTTGCACCTCTATCTTAATGATGCCTATGAGGCAATGGTCCATGAGCAGTTTCATGTTTTCCCTTCACTCATAGTTTTGATCAATTGTAGCAGCTACCCACATCCCACTAAAGAGCTGACCTGGACCCTGAGAATCCTCTTCCCTGCTCCAGCATAAAAAAACCACCTTCAAAACACTTCAGTGATTCGCAGTTTTTGATTTAAAGTGTATCTAGCTCTTCTCCAGTGATCTGCATCCTCCTCAATGCCTCTCAGATCACAGAGAAGGTCTGAAACCACAAAACTTTGCCACAGAATAAAAAATCTTCTCTCAGTCCTTCTGGGCATCTGTCACGTGTCTGAAATATAACAGTGACTAGAGAAATTCTAAGTAAAGAACCTAAGCTGAAAAACCTCTTAGTAGTAGTTCTCTTCCCTTTTGATCATGTGAGGAAGTACCACAGCACTTGTAAAGCAAATATTCAATTCGCATTGCCATCCACAACGCCAGTAATTAACTCACAGGCTAATTTGTTGTTAGCTGCAACTAATGGATTCAAGATGAAACTTGTGCTTGTTTTATAATGAGCTGGTCTTTGGTGTACTTCCTTCTTGCACAGAATCTGAATAATTTTACACAAATGCTCATGTATATAAATTCCTTAAAGGGCAAAAATGAAATGTTGCATGCAGAGATATTCCCACCTTTCGTAAAATTTGACATGTTTCTATCACAGCTCAATTTTCAAGTTATAACTATTATTGAATGCTATGCATCCTCTTTTCCTATTCCAGCAGAAAATTCAGAATGGGTTTGAAACACAGAAAGCAATGGAAGGGAACTCAGTTGCCATGGACAACCCAGAATTTGTCTCCTCTTATTAAAGAGCAGAAGTGGGCAGCAATATGAATTTTAGAGGTCAGCAATACTCAGGGTCAGGAAGGGGCAAGACCTTCTAAACTTGCAGGAAGAGGCTCTTGATCCCAGTTTTCGCAGTGTCATTTTTACTGGAGCATTGGTTTCCTTCTCTTTCCTATACACCCATAAGACAATTTTACGGACAGCCACATAATTTGAGCAGTACCAGCACTGACCCCCCTTCCCTCCCCCCGCTTCCCCCCGCCTGAGGTCAAAAGGAATGCAAGGGAGGGCTGAATTCTGTGTTCAACCAGAGTTATTCCCAACGGCTTATGGATCCAGTGGTTCAGATGTGCTCAGAAAACACAGAAAACAATTACATTTGTGCCAGGGTCTCTCATCCCATTGCAAGAGCCGGTCATGAGATGTTTTCTCTTTAAATGCCACTTGTGCCTTACAAATTAATTAACAGAGGAATTCGCTTGCACTTCAGTTGTTCTCTTCTTTACGTAAGTGACCTTAGAGGGTTGCATAACCCAGCACAACACTGTGATTCACTGCAATGCTCTACCATATTTAGTCTTATTAGCAGCTATTTGAGAAACGCTGCTGCTCACTCTGGAGAGACATCATTTATAGTGCTATATAAAGGTCTCTATATTTTTCCCTCATGAAAAGGATTACGGCAGCATTCTTATCTGTAATGCAATCCAGAATAGGAAAGACTCATTGATTTTTGAGGAGGTGTTTTCAATATGGTGACCTGTTCCATACTTTCATTTGAAGTGTAATTATAGAACAAAATACTAGGATTGGAAGGGTGCATTGTAGAGGAAAAAATCAAAAGAACATTTTTTCTTGACATTTACTGAGAAAGAATCCTTGCCTGTTTTCTAAATGTTAATGAACAGCACACACAAGGAGAACCAGGACATTTCTTCACAGAGTTAAATACCTACCATGCTTTCACCAATTGCAATGACAGTATTCTGAAAAATGGGGCAAGGGCTGAATTTTTGCACCTAATGTTAGCTCTTTTACTGGAGAGGAACAGCCAGAAGACAGATCTGCACTGCATGAGCATTTTAACATCAAGGTCAAGGAATAAATCCCTTTGTCACTTTGTCACTTTGTCCTCCTGCACTATGACTGTCATTTTCTGGATTTTGACAGAGCTAGTCCTAGTCTTGTTGGTGCCAGTGGAAGAGGAAAAGAAAGCTTGGTGCTAATGTTAGTATGGTTGCCAGAAAATCCATAATTTTTGCTGCTTTAAACTGTGCATTTTATAATTCCTTCTGTCTCCCAAAATTTGAGGCAATTCATCAGATTTGACATGCTGCCAATTTTAACAGGAAATTACTTTTCTTGGAAAAAAATAAACCTTTGATTCTGGTTAATCTTGATTTTTTATTTATGGGGAATGCCCATTTCCTGCCCCATCAAAGCAAATCTCTGCCAGGCTCTACAGACTTTATCAGAACAAATATAATTTTCAAGCTATGAGACATTAGGAAAATCCTCAGAAGCAAAAAACAAAGCTCATATAAGGCACCTTCTACCAAAAGTAATATTCAAGGGCTTTCCCAGGAAGAAGCCAGAATCTTTGGACACTTGGGTCTTTTTAACTTTTTTCTTCTCCTTGAGAGAATGAAAAAAGGTGGTGCCTCTACTGCATATATATCTATATCTGATTCTTTTAAAATAAGTATTTTTATTCTTTACGATAAAGTTATACCTTTTCTTCTGCTATATATATGACGTACATAAAACCTAAAATGCCACAGGAATTGCTTGGTAGTTTTATGAGACTTTCAGAATGCAATACTTTTATTTCACAATTATTAAATTTTTTGCATTATTTCCAGTGTCACTGTCGTTTTTCTGAGACTTGTGGAAGAAAGAAGCTAAAAGAAAGGGGGTTTCATTTTTATAGGGTAGAGGATAAAAGAATTGGATCAATTCCTAGCCATTTAAACTCGGGATTCATGCGCAGTAAAAGATTATGGCAACTCTAGAGTAAATACTTCAACAGTTCTGTCAATACCATGAAGATTAATGGTGCCGCTGTGTGATATGATAGAGAGATGCCAAATACAGCTGGAGGACACACATACAAATATATCTTGCCTTTTTTGGCGCCTGCATCTTCAGGGGCAATATGCTTCTCAAAAGCAGATATTCTCAAATCAGCAGGGCAGCAGGGTTGTCACTGTCCTGATCACACCTTTACAGCCACCTCCACTGCAGCTATCACTCAGGGGAAGTTGCCATGGGTTTCCACCCATCAGACAACTACCAGATCTCATCTTCAGAGTGTCATGAGCTTCCTGCAGTCAGAAGCTTACAGTGTGATAGCAGGTCTAGATGAGTCAGCCCGGGGGCTATAGAGATGACAGATAGGATGGAACAGTGCTCAATCACGACCTTTCAGATCAGATTCCTATGAAGCAACTTGCATTTGTTGTAACAGCTGCCATCTGTGAACACATTGATTCTGCTCAGAGTCCAACACCCCCCTCCATCATAGCTTCCTTGTGCCGTCTGTCTGTCTGAAGTGGAAACAGAAACACTAGGGGATCAAGCAAGGAGTACTGGACATAAGGAAGTACTTTATTGCTAGGAAGGTATCACGGAGCTGGACCCAATCCCTGAAGCAGTCGTACAAACTCCACCCTTGGAGGTTTTTGGGATTTGTCTGGATGAATCCAGAAGTGCTAATTCTGAATTGGTGTCCATCCTTTTTTTTGAGTGGAAACCAGGGCTATACGACCTCCTGAGGTCACTTTCATTTCTAAGCTTTTGTGAAATGTACCTTGGGTGTCCTGGAGGTAGCCAACACCTCTTTTCACACTCTCTAATTTATGATGGAATTGAAACTACTCCAAGAACTGATCACATGTTGCCCATCTAAACCTCGCAACACTGGGCTAATGCTTTCAGGTAAAGAACAGGGATCACGCCAGACTGCTGTGTGATTTTGGTGACGAACTTTGCTTTGTCTAGTGCTGTGACTACTTTATTTCAGTGAGGATTTACAACTGCTTTCTTCTTGCTGCAGCTCTGCTGGTTTAGCAAAAACTTCTGTTGAATTTCACTGTTAATTCAGTCCCCTTTCCCACTGTCTCTTAGACCTGCATATGAGATGGAGCGATCTATAGAGACAATAGAAAAGAAAATGACTGTGGGGTAGTAAAGAAAAGGTAGCTACAACAGCAAGTCGTAAACATACACATTTAAACTGAGCTGAAAGAGTAGTTACCAGTGTCTTTTTGTCACAATGAAAATGATGGAGCCCTGCAGAAACCTACCCCACTGGTTATGTATTTTTTGTGGACTGCTAATGTACTGAAAGTGTATACAAATTCGCAGATAACATGAAGGAGAAAAGTGTATAAGCACTCTGGAGGACAGGTTCAAAATTAAAATTAATCTGGATAAACGGAAAAAAAAAACCCCAAAGCATGAAATCTGAAGTGTAGAACTCTGCAAAGAGAAGAGCAAAGTGGTCCACTAAGGGAGACGCTAGATGAATGAGTCCAAAATGGGAAATGATGTAGCAGGAAGAAGTACTACAGAGCATGATGGATAAAGTAAGAAAATAAGAGTCAACTGTGTGAACCTGCAGGGTAGAAAAGACAGCTCTAGATCTCTATTGACAGGAGAGCTACACATGAGACACAGGAAGTAATTATTTTGCTCTATTTGTAAGGGAGTAAGCCACAGTCGGAATATTGGATCCAGTGGTGATCCTTGTACACTGAAGAAATGTAAAATTATTGGAGCCTACAAGAGGGATAAGACACTTAGAAAATATGATTTAGGAGGAAAGAATTGGGTTTATTGTTGGAATTTTTGACTATGCAAAGGGTTGCTGTAGGGATGGTGATGATTCACTTTACTGTTTGCAATGTCTCCACCAAGCAGCTACTGAAAAAGATTTAAGATCTGATTGCTCCCCAAAACAGATGGATGGACTGCATGACATCTTTGATTTCCCTCCTCTGCTCTTCCAGGACACGATGAGTCGGACACAACTGCATTATGTTCTAAGGAGTTACCTTGCCAATCCTATTGGAAATCCCTTAGCCAGTTTTGTGGATAATTGTGTGAGAGCAGTGTGAATGAAGCAATTAAAACTGAGAATCAGAGGGCAAAGGAATACTGCCAGAAACTCCTGCTCAGATCAATTCTACTGGCTCTATTTAAATCCTTCTTCATCTGACACCTTGCACCAATACCCTGTGTCATCCCCAGGACACATATGTATTTCCGGGAACTGCTTCGTTCAGGGTCTCCAACTCCCTTCTCCTCACACAAGCAGCACATCCTGCCTCACACACTCTGACATCCCCCCTACAGAATTCTTTTTCAGAAACTAAAGTGGCCTCAGAAAAGTGGCATGTTCTGGGCAAAAGGTTTTCACCTTTTTGAATGAGACTTTATTGCTGGGTAGCCATGGGAACGTGGCTTCCTTCAACTCCAAGTCTGTATAAAGGTACAGTCTCATTGTTCTAGTTCATGAGCAACGAGTTATGATTTGGGAGGTAGCACAGAGGGTGAGAAACCTCTGGAAAAAGCTCTTTACACAAAAGACGTAATCTTAATACTTGCACAAACCTCATTGCTGTGTTTTTTTCAGCAGAGATTTTATTATATTTTATATTTCAGTACTTGTCTTAGGATTTTCCCACCCTATGAGGAAGAAAAGCATTATTTCTTTCATCAGATTGGGATTTGGGTTGGAAAACTGAGCAATGTCCATGACTCAGAAAAGGACGGCAAGTCTCTCTAGCTACAATGCTCTGCCAGCATATCCTACCCTGCCAGGGCCTGCTGGTGATGTACATCCCTTCCACTGCATTGTATAATTCTGATCCCATGTTAAATTTATTTCTTGATGCATTCTGTACAGTCTGCAAAACCAAAAATTGGTCTGTGAGAAAGCATCATTGTCTAAAGGCTGTTCCAGTGAAAAATAGAAAATAGCATCATCTGTTGGCTGCTCCAGGTGTTGGAATCCAACACCCCTTTATATCCAACCCTGTGACTTAATTCTGACTTGCTATTAAGCAAAATTGAGCCCTTTTTCTCTGAGTATTCCCCCTGCATGAACTTTTCTATGAGATTTCCTGATGAGTTGGACCTTCACTGGGGAAACCTAACTGACTCCAAACATTGTGATGTGGATAATTTTTGAAGTCTGACTTTGTCTGTCATTGATTTTGAGGTTTAACTTCTCAGAAGAGTTCGGTGCCTGCTGTACTGGTAATAGGCATGCATGTAGCTAATAAATAATGACTATATTTGCTGCTTAAAAGCTACAATTTCCTAGCAGCCTGTACTATTTAAATATACACTAGCTGCTACTATTAATTACTGTTACTGTTGGTATGTATATACATATACACATACTTACTTTTTTGGCACAAGCTTTGAATAACTTTAGATATACATTTGTCTTATTAGTGGTAAGTATAATTGCTTTAATAATAATAATTTAGAGCAATCTGTGATAAAGATATTTAGAAGTGAATCTTACATTTCCTTGTATGTTATGAAATCATCCAAACCCAGCGTCACAGCAACCCCTTAAGTCACGACTGTTGCCAAAAACCAGGTCTAGAGAAATTACTATCAATACCAACAGGCTTATAATTTTGACCTTTCTTACTTTATTTTCTAACATGTATCAGAAAACTATGAATGACAACAGTGGAAAAAGTAAAGCATCATAAGAATACAGAGTACAGCCTGGTTACCACCCCTACCAGTGGCTGTAACTCTCCTGATGAGCATGACCATCTGACGCAGTGTAGCCATTACAGAACTGGTTCCCAAGGCATGATTCGAGGGGAAAATAAGTAGAAGAAATGTAAGTTGAGAGGTGGAAAGAATTTTTCTGAAAAGATAAGCAGATCTGGTAAAAAGCAGCCAAATACCGTAGTTTCAAAACAGGCAGCAGCAGAGGAGAGGCAAACGAGAGACAGGAGAAAGCAGAAATTAAATAGCAACCATTCGAAGGCACATGCGTGGGGAGAAAAAGGACCTTAAGACTAAAGTACCAAAAAGTAGGGTGAGCTGTTGTCATCATAAGCAGGAGGAACATTGCTGGCACGGGGACTGGGAAAACGCTGCCCTTCAGCCCTCCTCTTGTTCCCATCCTCATCTTAGCCTGGCAACACAGCAGAAAAGTCTGAACGTCTAGGCCAGTGACTCATTTCATTGCACACAGCAATGCTGGTCAGTTACTGGAAAGACCTGTCCTCCTGGATCTCCACATCTATCTGGAGTGGAGATTTGCATCAGTACAACGGAACATGACACACGAAGTTAACTCGCACATCTCTAGAGCTGATGTCAAATAGCTGATTTCATCACTGTTAGATATACACCAAAGCTAGCTGTTCCATCAACAGGGAGCAGCTTTTCTTCCTGGCCACTTGGGCTTCTTTCCCTGTCTGTAGTGACGTATTTGCACATGCTGGAGCTCATTATACTGTTTGTGGATTTTGATACAGCTTGGCAAATAGATGATTGCAATTCGGCACTCGTGCCGATTTGTTCAGAATCACTGTCTCATCAACAGTGCAGTGTAAGGGCTTGCAAAAATTAAGGAAGTTGGTAAAACAGGCTTTGATCCAAGTTCTTCTGTCTGGATGAGAGGAGTCTAAGTACAGCCAACTCTGCTCATCCATGTATTCTGGTCCCAGCAGCACTATAGCCCTGTCTGCTGGGACATGTCCCATGCTTTCCTCTTTTTCAGTGCGGTGTGACTTGTCCCAGCATACCACTAAGGCGAACCAGAGACTTCACAAGCCATGACATGCAGAAACTCACTCTTCTTACCATCAGAAAGGTAGTGATGTACTTTTCAATCACACAAATCTCCTTTGATTGATAAGTGCTCATTTTAATTCCCACTGATCTGATGCATAACCTAAGCACCTGCAGTCCAGGCTAGTCCAGACAGAATGATATTTCCCCATGCTTTAAATGAGTTCACCTGGAAGAGCTCATAATAAGGAAAAATACCCTGAGTTGCATTCACTGAGAGCCTTCAGCTGCTCTTTCTTCAAATTATGTCATCAAAACTAATGAAAAGTTGATCCAATTTCCCCTTGCTTCATCTCACTTCACTTCATCCCTGAATAGCACTAAATCATCAGCAGAAATTGGTTTAAGTATTAATGTTTCTGGAGGGAAAAACTGTTTTGCAGTGTTGTCGTATTGTATTTGTGGGGGAAGGCACGACTGATGTGTGCTTGCCTGTCACAGGACAGCATTCCTGGCTCGTCCACCAGGTCTGTGAGGTCCTGTACCCTCATGCTCATTCACCCACTACAGGACTTCATAGTCACCACATACTCCAGAGCTTCAGAGCTCTTTCCGTCCACAATCCTGTCTCCCTATGCACTCAGTGAGGGATGGTTGTTGGGGTGCAAAACAAGGCACAAACCCCCAAAGATTTGAAGAAAACAACATAACACTGTCAACTTCTCTCCAGTCTTGCACTGTCAGAGTTTCCAGTTCTCCAGCCCGGGGAAAACAAAAAAAAAAAGGCCTAATAGGTCTCTTGGGCTTAGATTTGGGAGTAGGCAGCTATGTTTGGTATTTCCACTGTAGCCATGGTTGTCAAAGCAGTCACAAAATGGCTGTTTCTAAAAGGCAAGAGCCAACCTTCCAATGTAAGCCTTATGATATGAAATTGTCTGGTTAAATTTTTCTCTATGCACAAGGGAAGTTGATGGGGGGCACTAGCAGAAAATTGTGTCAAGGATGTCATATTGAAATGCTAGCAGCACACATATTTGCAAAAACCACAAGTGCATAACTTGATTTTGTGGACAAATTGCATAACTGTCTGCATTCTTGCTCAAACAGAGATTTCAATCATATACCTAAGCCGTGCTTTAAATTATTTGCATATGTATTTGTCTTCAGAGGCAGCCGTACCACTGTGATAGAGAATATAAATGATGTTTTTAATTTTTATGGATTCCAGTTTCATTCAAATTGGACTTAGCTGCCTGCTCACATCTCAACAGATATAAATTTTTCTGGCAGGGATACACGCAGCTTAAAATTGCGTGATGTGAATTTGGCTTCTGCTTCTTTCTGCTCCTTGATTTTTAAAAAAACAATGACAACTCACAGGGTGATCATTAGACATTTATCTGCATTAGTTATCAGGGTCAGCTTTGAAGTTATCTACAAGGACTCTCAGGTGCATAACAAACCTTTTACCCACATTACAGCTATCTGCACAATACTCCTTATCAAAGCGGAGCTGTAATACAGCTTTATCGAGGATGCCTTTTCCCTCCTTCTGGACAGGAGAGGAACTGGAAGAGGGGTGGGAAGATGATTGATGCTGATAGTCTCCTTGTGCTAAATACTCCCACAGGGAGGTAAATGCAAAAGACCTGCCAGAGGACAGAAAAGGAGACAAGGATGGCCCACATTCTGTCCCGCAGTGCATGGACTACATGAGACTGGTCTGGATGGGTGAGGATAACCATGAGCCCACCTACAGCTCTCTGAGTCTGATCCTATTCTAGCCCTAGGAAGGAAGAGGGAGTCTCCTTCCCTAGACAGAATAGGATTGCTGGTCAGGGGAGGACATCTAATCTGACTCTGTGAGCACAAAAAAGACAGAAGCTTTTGCCCATGTAAGGACATTTCCTTTCAGCCCTTGCGAAGGATGACTGCCCAGTCATAAGAGAAAATAAATGATGGCAGGAGAGTAGGGGGAAGATCCAATCCTTAATGTGATTCTTGTTTTTCCTTTCCTGGAAAGCTCAGGCAGCTCCTACAGCTGGGACATGAGTCATATACTGCACTTCCATCTACACTGTCATGTCTTTTCTAAGGATGCTTTGCATCACTACTGCTCAGTAGTGGAACATTAATCCCTCTGTTAAACCCAAGCCCGTGTGTTTCTGGTTCATAAGCAAGATTTCTAAAAGCTGAAGAACTGACACTCATTAAGATGACTAGTCCCAAAAAAAAGGTTGTGAAAACAGGTTTACTCCCCAGCTCTGGGTATATTAGCCCAAAGAACTATTAACATTTATCTACTATTGCTGAATCCCTCTGAGAAAATTAGGTTACCACTTCATAGAGATTAATTGATTACTTTGCTTCAACCTACACACTCATTACATTCTCATATACTTTACATCATGGATTATTTGAAGGAGGAAAGTACCAAAGATAACAGAGAAAGAAGAAGTGTCTGTTCAACCTGACACACCTCAGCACTGCTGGGGTCCATAAATAGGCTGTTGATTTAAACTGAGCACTCAGCCAAGCTGAGCAGGACTTGGGCTACAGTCAAGTCAAACACAAAACCAAACTGGAAACCTATTCACTGCCAGAGTCATAGTTACTTCACCTAGTATTAGACCCAAACTCCTTGTATGTGTCTCGGTAGGTAAAGTTAATTTAAAATCACCTGTAATGGGACAGAAATGATAATTAACCAAATTGTTTACTTTTTTAAAAATTCAAACAACCATTCTTGCGTCTTGAAAGACTAGGAAGTAGGGATTTAGATAAAGTACCACAATGCTGAATCACACTAATCTGAGACATCAGAAATTAAACTGCAATTTGGCAAAAGATCTTCCCATACTTTTCTTTGCAACATTTTGATTACAAGTGTTTTACAAGGCCAGTAGTGTTGCTCTCAAGGTGGAGAGCCAAGTCATAGATGAGTGAGATTCTGAAGGTACAGTCAACACACCTGCTTGTGGAGTCGGCAGAGACAAAGGCCTGGACCAGTGGTACTTGTTAGGAGCTCAGACTCACTTCCTGTCTCTGGGACAGCCAGCAAATGTGTCTGGCCCTTGAGCAGGATGTGCAGCTTGATGTATGAGAAATCCTCTGAGATTCCTTAAAGCCCCCCAAAAATTTTGCACAGGTTTCAGATAGGACCAGCTGCCCTCAGCTATCAGGTGGTGTGTGCCTTTTTGGCACCTCTGTACCTGCGTGTCAGTGTACAGGGTGGAAAGCCCCAGCTACTCACACAGGCTACTGAGTGTGGCTGAGTCTGACGCACAAGCCTGTGGTGCACTGGGGAGCTGGGGACCACACCCAGCACTCCTGGTGTGTCTCAGCAGTGCTGAGCAGTAGGGATCACATATGTGGTAAGTTGCAGACCTGTCTTAAAAATCAAGTTCATCCAAAAAATCTCTGCACTTCACAAAAGTAGGAGGCATTTTAATAAATATCTGAACCCCATATTTATAATTATACATGATTCAATTTATTTTTGCAACACTATCTTTTTGCATACACATATATGTATCTGTTGGAATACATACTTAGAGGATATTTATTTCAGAATGAAATTTTATACTGAATACAATGATATTATTATCATGAAACTGAAAGATCGATATTACATTGCCTTCCTTTTTAGCACAAACAGAAATTTAAATATAAATCCACTTAAAATTTAGTACAAAAGGTAACCACTAGGAAAGGAAAGCAGAAAAAACAGAAAGCGAAACTTCTACACAATTTTCTAAATGTTGCTAAATCTCTAAATGATATTTGTCTGAATCATGGTCAGTCAATATCACAGCAGATGGTGCCTGACAATTTCAATCCTGTTATGAACAGAGTCTCCAAAACCATTCAGTCTTCTGTATTGTACAAAATCTAGCACACAGGGATAGTTGCTCCCAAATCCTTAGTTATCATGTCACTTTTGGCACATATGATGTTTTTGAGACCGCAGGGCAGAAATTAACAACTAAAGTTCATGGTCTTACTGCACTACAAAACAAAGTAATCTTATTGAGTGTTTGTCTACAGTAAAGGACCATAATGATTCTGAAAGCAACACCATAAATAACAGAGAGGTGGCAAACTAGTGTCAAGAGGGTTTCATTTTAGCCAAAAGTAGATCAATGTACTTCGAACTTTAATATTGATCAAAATACAAAATGAGACAACAGATTTCACTGGTTTTTAGCAGGTCAGAAGAGCAGAGTGTTCACATTATTAGCTAGATGAAAGAGGTACACTTTGTAAAACTGCAAACCACAGAAATATAGACAGTGATCTTCACATTAGCACTGAACGTAGTTTTCCTGAGCCTCCATGTGAGCAAGCAGCTCACAGCTGCAAGGAATGCTGTCAGCTCATGTAGCTGAGGAAGACTCAGGCATATTCCCAGTTAGCTTATTCCTAACAAGAGGTTAAAGAGATCCTGCTAACATCGTACATCATTGAGGACCTTAAAACTGGATGTAGATAATTAGCAGCTAATAATTTAATGGATTCCAGAGCAGTGCCTGGAAGTTCTCCAGGAGGGAGAATCAGCTTACGGGTCATCCTGTCAATCATTTTTACCCTAAAATAAAGGAGCAACAAGACTAAATAACCATGTGGAATGGGCATAATGGTGCTTATTCAATAAACTGCAATATCCCAGAAAGAAGCCACTAAATGCGTCTATGGAATCCTATGAGATGGGAGATATTATAGCACTCTTAATACTGAAAATCCTTTCATACACACTTGTTCAGAAAAGGACATTCAAAGGTAAAATGAAGGCTCCCTAAGACAAGTCTCTTCATTGCTGGAAATCTAGTGTCACTAATATACTCTAAGCAACCAAAATGAAAAATTATTAAACCTTCAATTAAGCACTGTCAGATACATTATGATTACATGAAAGCAGTACCATGCAAGATGAATTGTTAAACAGCTGAGAGAAACAGTGGATAAAGAAAAATTATTTAATATAAAGTATTATGAAATTACAAATGTTTCAGTCAACAGTAATATGCCATGTATGAGATGGTCAGATGCTTTCCTGTCACTGGTAAGTGCTGTTTTTACTTTCATAATCCGTACCCAGGGTTGCACGGTAATGCCAACAGACCACAGGGGGCCCTTAAAATGACCACAGATCCCTTTGCAAGGGGTTGGTAGCCCCCACAAGACAGGATGACACATCCCATTCCAGCTAGATTC
Organism: Oreocharis arfaki; assembly: GCA_013398015.1. Classification (NCBI taxonomy): domain Eukaryota; kingdom Metazoa; phylum Chordata; class Aves; order Passeriformes; family Paramythiidae; genus Oreocharis; species Oreocharis arfaki. The sequence goes on from VZRR01002979.1 coordinate 794,035, forward strand.
CTTTTGCTTTTTAAAGCTGCTCTAATTTATCTCTGCAGTTTGCAGGAAACTGTCAAAATTCAGCAGACAGAAAGCCCCCAGGCTAAAGAAATACTTTCTCCTATCAAATCCCATTTAATTTTGTTTGGGTTATAAACTGTTAAAAACCGTAAGGTCCCGATTAAAGCTTGAAAACCTCAAGAAAAAATTATTTCTGGCAAAATGACAAAACAAGTTAAAAAAGAGGGGGGAAGAGGGTTTTGCGCACTGGTTTCTTGCACTGCCAAGCAGCACCAGCGGGTTCTGGGAGACATCAGACCATGGGAGCCTGCTCCAGGTCCAGTTGCTCTGGCTGAACCTCTCCTTACACCTACATGGAGTCCCTTCATATCCTGGCACATAAAGCAAAATCTGCTCAGTCCGTCCAGCAGGGTCAGGCACATTTAACCAGCCTCTAAAGATATGGCATCCCATCCTGGTGTCTGGGATGACAGTCTCCTCCGGCCAACAGCTGGCACAGCAGCTGGAGCACTGGACCCCTGTGCTAGCAAGGCTAAGTCCCACATGACAACCTGCCCCTGAGTAGGTTAAGGTGAAGGTTACAAAGATTTCTTTCAAGTTTTTTCTTAAAAAAAAAAAAAGTTACATTTATAACCACCTGAATAATTTGGTTCTCTAATTAATTCTCCACATCCATCATGATATAGTCTACTTTTATTCCTCTGTGCTATTTTTTCCCTTGTTGTGATCCAATTCATCCCACGTAGTGTAATGATATTCCTTGCAGAGGGGAAAGAACAGTGATAGCACATGCAGCCATGATATGATTTTTCCTTCATCTATTGTGGCTTTGTAAAGCAATGCTGATCAGATCTTTTTCTCCCCACTATAACACACAAGAAATATTGGAGAACTGTTATGCATTTGATGAATTTCATTTTATAATTGCTGACCATTTTTTTCTCTAACTTCCTGTTTGTAATGTGTCACAGAGTTATTTTGTTTAATTTAATTTTGTCTATAAACTTCCTTGCAATCAGAAAAACTATTGTGTCATTTAATCAATGCCCCTGGCACCATAAAAAATTTATTATTATTACATTTTTCTCACTACTAACATACTTAAAAACGTTGCAGCTGTGTTAAGTGATGAGCTAACAGAATTTTTATTGTGAGATTACTCCCCTCTTTGAGATTTTACTGATGGAAATTTTTGCCTGACAGAAATAGGTTCTTTAAAAAGTATCTTAAAATTCACATTTCTGCCTTCTAATTCCACGCCTTTGTTTCTACGTCTTTTTTAAGCACCTTCACCAAGTTCACTGCTTATAATACGCAAAACTTGGCAGGCAGTAAAGCTTTCAGTTAATCAGCACATACACAAGTTAAAGCTTTAATTTAAGTTCAAAGCTTTTAATTTAGCTCCTCAAATATTTTCTCCCAAGTACCAGGCATTTTGACAGCGATGCTGCAGGAGCGCAGACACTGCGAAGTTCTAATGAGCAATTAATCTGAGCTGTACAGTTCAGCTTCAGAGCATACAAAAATAAGAATTCACCTACAACTGAGTACCAGTGCAACCTGCTACAACTGTTAAAAATGTGAAGGCAGATAGAAGGTTATTACAGGCAATTTTAGGATAGCTAGTGAGACCTTATTTTAAGAGATTTTTAACCCTTTCCTTTCTTGTATCAGTAAAAGGAAGATTAAATTGATCATCGATGAAACCTGGCCATAATAACAGAAAGTCATGTAACTGTTGAACAAGCAGTGGTTTCAGAGTAGAATTCAGCATTAAAAAAAGGTAGCTTCTAAATGAAAATTTAAAAAAAGGTTGTGGAATCCCTCTCACTGGAGGTATTCAAGAACTGTTTGTATGCAATCCTGGGTAATGACCTCAAGGGTAAGCAGAGATATTGGACCAGAGAACCCACCGTGGTCTCTTCCCACCTGACCCCTTCTGTGATTCTGTGAACTTGTGTTCACAGGACCTCCAGAGAGGAAATCTGTGTTGTTCTAAGAGGCTCTGAAATGCACACTTGAAATTAAGACATCACAGACAAAGCTTCATGTTTGAGAACCTTTAGAACGTTGTATGACATTTATATGCAAAACATCTCTTCACTTACGGCTCAGGCAGATTGCACACAAGTGAGAAGCTCCTGGAAAGACTAATGAAGAGCAACAGCTGCCCTACATGGATTTCAGATGTTTTACTGCAAAGGTTTTGTACACAGTGTGCGCACAGCAGAGCTTTGAATCTGGGAATAAGCCCTTTTACTTGTAGAAGTGAAATGTCCTTGGCAGATGTCTTACCAGAAACTGGGTATTTTTATCCAATTTTTTCAGCTTATGAGGGCAGCAGTACTACAGACACATCGAGCTTGCTGCACTGATTGTCAGCCTGTCGCTGGTTTATGGGGAAGCTGGAGCCAAGAGAAGTGATGGGCTCCCTTCACATTCAAAGCATTTTAGAGAGAACTGGGGTGGAAGATGACATGAAGAAGAAAAACTTCAAAATTGCCTCACAATTTTACTGTCAAATCAAGAAACCCATTAAAAAGTTAGGAAAGGCTGAGGGAATTATTACTCCATAGAGACTTCATACAACTGGAGTGGAACTGCCTGTTTCTGAAGATGGCTCTCATGCCTCCAAACCACACAGGTGTCTGAGGGGAGGGCCTGTGGGCAGGATCTCAAACATCAGTTTATATCTACAGAGGACACTTGAAACCAAAGGCTGGAGCACTTCCTTATAAATCATTTACATAAGTTATTCCACCTGCCACAGCAATGAAAGAGCAAAGGAGTGCAGCTGAATTTATATCACACATGCAACTTTTCATATCTGAAGAGTTATTTATGCAAAATGTTCGTTGAAAGTAGAGCTAACTTTTGTCTGTATCACAAAAGGTGTTTATTATCCCAACATACTCTGGACTGGAGTGACTGATTGTATCCAAGCAGGAATCTGCACATTGATTGGACATTGGTTTAGATGTAGTTGATGACACTGCTTTGTCGTGTGGCTGATGACGCAGCAGAGATCGTGATAACAGCATTTTATCAGTTAATCAAGATATAGTCCTTAAGCTGAATCAGAGGAACAAGCATTCCTGGAATCAGTATAGAAGTGACTTCGCATGGTTCAGTAGAGAAAGCAACAGCTCCCATAAGACTTGTTGTACTTTACAGAGACACATTTTCTTAATTACTTGTAAGCATGTAAATGATTGTAATAATTCTTAATGTGAGACAAAACAAAACTTTTGAAACATTTAGCCAAAGAAAAGAAAAAAGCCACCACAGCTATCTACCATATATTGCATACAATCTTTTTTAAGCAGGTCACTCTAATTTGACAGCACAACGAACAATATTATTCCAAGTTTTCCATAAAATGTTTTGTCTTCATAAGACAAAAACTTCAGGCAGCTTTCACAAAATATTAACTTGCTGGTCAGTTGAGGAAGATTTTAAAGCCAATGCAGAAAATGACAAACCTTTTTCTATGACCACTGATGATGCAAACCATAGATAAATGAAAATGTTTGTGATAAACTGTTTGTTACTGCATGATCAACATGGGAATATTCCATGATGTTCAAGACACCAATAAAACTGCAAGAAATGCTTGTAAATGTGAAGTGTGTACTGCAGTCAGCTAGCTTGAATTTGGTCATGCATCATCTGTGACAACATTATGACTCTAGTGCTAATGATGGCTGTGGGATGCACATTTCTGCCCACAGATAAATGGAGAAGGATAACAAATGGCTTCTGGCCAATTGCCTTCATCTATACAATACAGCAAAGCATTCAAAAGATTAATCAACAGATAAACTTGTGGACTCAATAGCAATAATTTTGACTTTTTTTTTTCTGGAATTCCAAGTTTCAAAACTACTGAAGATCCTAAATTTGGTCAGTTTGAAGCAGTGAGGTAGGGTAGCCTGCACTGTGGCTCTTTCCATGTCTTGTGATTGATAAAATATTAAAATGGTTTTCTGTTAAGAGGAGCTCCTATAGAATGGTGGCAATTTCCACCTTGAAACTTTTATTTAAAAATAATACATTTTGGGAAGAAGCAGCCATATTTTTGGTGGCTTTTTTTTCTCTCAAAAACTGACTACTTCTTACAACCCTTCCAAAATTAGAATACTGAATATGTGCTGAAGTTTATGAACTCACTGAGAAGTGAAATATAATAGAAACACCATCAGGTTTATTAGTCAAGAATGCCATTCCTATTTAAAAGCATGACATGACAAAACAGGTAAAAGTGGAAGTGAAACATTATTTAGAGATGTAGAATCCATATAAATTTCTGTTTGAATTGATGAACAACAGTATATTTTCTTAATCTATTCACTTGCTTAAAAAAATACAATTACTTTCTAAGGAAATCATAAGGATTCCTGAAAGGCTGAAACCTGACAAAAGGTTAGATCATAAAAAAAATGTAGAAAAAAATTTGTGCACTGAATAATTCAGTAAGAGATTCATACATATTTCAAGGATTTTATAATAGGAACTAGGAAATATTCTACCTTAAAATCTTGTTGTTTTGGTTTATTAAACCATATGGGTTAAGAACTACTTTATCATGTCCAGCTTAAGCTATAGCCAGACTAGTTCTTCTAGTTTTGAGGGGATTGTTTCAGTGAGCTTGTTTCTTTCTAGTTCTTAGATATCCATTTCATAAAGCTCTACTCTGTTCTTCATTTTTACTGTCAGTAAATGTTTCAGTAAAATATTTTCTGAATCAGAAACATTGTCTCTAGAGTCAACAACTTTTAAAAGTAATTCTGTTTATTTACTTGTCTCTGTAATGTACCCATGTTAGCTTTTCATTGCATATGGGGAAAAAAAGAGCAACTTTTGTGTTGACAAATTCCATGAAATGTACTGACACTTAATGGAATGTGAAACATGCAGGCATAAAAGCAAATAAAATGAAAACGGCTCTTAACATGTGTGTCTATTTTGCTGGCACATGGTTTGAGAAAATGCACGTTTATTTCAAATAGCTGTGCAAAAAATCATCTGGTTTTGTGCAAAAGGGTTTTAACCCATGTTTACAGGTATTGAGCTTTACATTTGCCAGTAACACCATGGTATAGCTACTGTTAACACTGTAATGGACACAGAGCTGCAGAAAGGAGAGGATAAAGGAGTGGCATTTGTTGTAGAAAACAGGATTAAAACAGCAAATAGGATCATTTTCTTTTTCCTCACTCCCCCTGCTCATCTTTCCTTTCATACACGTTAGCACACTTCTTGTCTATAAAGACAACTGTGTGTATTTCTTTGAAACAAAAATAAATAAATGAAAGAACCTGAACCTTGACTTCAAATTTTAATTCCTCCAAATGTTTTCACAAACTGCACTCACGTGAAGGCTCCATCTCCGACTGCTTGGGACAGAGCCCAGAGCTATGTGTCACACACAAGCAGCATGGTCAATTTGGTGTGGGGAGGATTGCTGCCTACCTCTCTCCTGCTGCCTACTCTCTCTCCCGCTGCCACAGGATTCTAGAAAAAGTGGCAAGAAGAGCAAGCTATCCTTTACGAGAGACTCAGCTTGATTGCAGACTTGATGGCAATAGCTTATCCAACATGCCTTTTGTGCAGCAAAACAGCTCTGGTACTACACCTCTTCTTTCATCTGGGCTTTACTTTGTGAGGTCCCTGACAGGGAGCAACATTATCCTCCTTGACAGGGCAAGATGCCCAAGGAGAACTCGAGTACATGCATGGAGGGAAGTCATTAGAACTCATATTTCAAAGCTCTCTACCTAAGGAGTGAGGGATTCTCTATTTGCAGTTGTATGGTTTTTGTTTTTCCTCCCTACAGAAAAAGAAAATGTGAAATACATTCCCAAAATCTGACAGTAACTACATCTGGAATTTACTCAGGTTTTCAGAGAGGCAGGTAGCAGATTTGTGACTTCACTTCAAGCTGAGGCCAAGTTCTGTCTAACATTTTCCTGTGCATCCATGATTTGGAAAAACAATACCTCCCAGACCTTGCAATGCAGATTTTTGTTCCCTGTGCATGTTTACAGAGATTAGGTTGAACAGAGATAGTTGTTTCATTTAAAGGTTTCTAGCTAGTTGTACCCCAGACTAATTCCATTATAACTTAGGAAGTGCTGCTCAGCTGAAGAGCAATTAATAGGTAGGATGAAGGACAACAAAGGAGGGATGGTGTAGGTTAAGAGCTTGTAGCAGGTGTGAGAAGCCCAGTCAGTATCCCACAACAGAAAAACAACTATTCTTAGCCTCACCCTCACAAGAAAAATGAAGAGTACTCGCAACAGTGTGACTTAACATTCCCTAACCAAGACAAAATAAGAGTAAAAAGGAATATGAAAGTTGGCAGAGGAAAAGCAGCTGCTGAGGTAAGCACTCCCAGCCTCAAAGGGAAAACTGGAAAAATTATAAAAGTGGTCAGAACAAAGAACTTGTGACACCTGGACCAGAAAGCTGAATGCACACACAGCCTGTGGCTTGGTACTCATGTACTCCTCGGCACTCCGTGTACCCCAAGTACCCACTGCTCCCTGGACAGCACAGTAGTCAGGTGAAATTAGAAAGGAGTGCTTATCACTGCTTAGTTTTGCACAATTTTGTTTGCTCCCAGTAAGTTTCTCCGTTAGATTTGTACTGTCTCTACCTTCCCTACCAACTGTTTGATTACTTGCTTCCTGGATTTATCCCTTCAACCACAGCCGTGGCACTGAAGCAGAGAAAAAGGGGTGAGGCACAAGAAGAGGAAAAGCTTAGGTGAGGACAGAGTTTTAGGTTAAAGAGTTTTAGGTGAAAAAATAGTAATTGTAGGACAGTGTTCAGTTAGTGGAGTGTGGTTTTAAGTGCAAATTAAAGCTCAGAGGAAAGCGTAACTCTGGAAGTGGGCTTGGTGCCAATTAAATAGAAATGCAGCCTGAAACTCTCTGCAGAAGAAACAACGATTCCACAGCTCTGTCACTAAAGTCTGTTTCCTTCACTAGGAGATGCCTTTCCCATTAAAAAAGCCACATTGCCTTGTTCTTGTCCCAAAATAACTCAAAAATTTCTTCCTTTGGTTATAACTGTTCAGTTCCTTGTCATGGCAGGAAACCGAGTTAAACTGATGAGTTGCTGTTGTAATTTTCTGGAGTCACTTTGAGGTTCATGCAAGCTCATCAGGGAGAAATATATAGAGGTCCATGGGGTATTAGCACTGACTCCGTGTGTAATATCCCCTCTTCTTCACACCTGTCCCAAAATAGTGCCAGGAACAAGCCAAGAATACTGCCAGTACCTACTACTATTGAACTGATGGCTTTGATTTCTCAAGCAATTTACAGATAATTGAAATGTTGCTAACAGCTCCAAAATCGAGCCTTCAAAATTATCTCTGCCACTTTTGACCGTATGTGTCCTAAATATAACTTGTTTTCTTCTATGAAAACTATGATTAGGAGACTCAGTGATCCCTATGTTTTTAAAATTACTCCACAATTATTTCCCTTTGTTTGGTACTTTGCAGCTTTTACTGTTTCCTGTGGCATTAATCTCCATTCCCTGTATAGGGACTTTGTTACAGCTTTGCCTTTTAAGACCCTGACTGGAGATTGCACCAGGGTATACAGCCAGGTAGAACCAGGGAGCAGCTTGTAAACAGACCACTCGTTGGTACCTCTGTCGCTATCTCTGTTAACAAAGGAAGGACATTACAGAAAAAAAAATAATATCAGGAGGTTACAGTAGGTTAGAAACTGACTATGAGTCAAGAACATCCTGCTGCAAGAAACTTCAATCCAATTCTGTGATGTACAAACAGGGGCTTCGTAATTGGCAAAGGATGAAATTTTTCTGTCCTACACAGCACTGTTGAGAACCTGTCTGGACTATAAATTTGTAAAAATATCATGAAGATCACAGGAAAGAGTAACACTCTTTCTGAGAGCTTTAGAAAACAGACTGATGAGAAATGATTTTCAATAATTTTGTTGCTTCTATCTGGAATAGGGAGACTTAAAGGAAAAGAGAAACAGAGGTCAAATGTTTTCTACATCTTCCAAAATTCCAGTTTTCATAAAGGACTGCGATCGATGGTTTCATTCTGCACTGGGCATGGAATGGAAGGTTCTTTGCCACAGAAGATAAATAACCAAATATAAGAGAAAAACACCTTCCAAAGGTAGTGATATGGTGAAACACAGATACTAGGAATATATGGCACTTTCAAATAAATGCCAAGGACATGCACTTATTCCTCCCCAGAGAAGGGAGATGGCTAAAAGGACTCCTTCAAGACCATTACAGGATTAGTATTTTCTTTAGTTCACGTACTCATACATGTGCACAACATAAATTCTATACTCTCAACTTTCAGAGTATCCCACCAAGTTGCCCCCACAGCCAATTGAAAAATGTTGCTGTCATCACCAGAAGCTCGTAGAGAGATTTCATTCATCAAATATCTGTTAGTATTAGCTGCCAAGCAGACAGCTGTCCTAGTAGTGAAGTCCTCCCTTTCACGGTTCCTCTTTATTTGCAGGTAATGTTTCGTGCTAGTCTAGTACAGATTGCATATAATCACTTTTCTCTCCACATTTCTGCTTATAGCAATTTGAGGTCTTCATAGAACTCAAGCACCTTTTGTTTTATTTTATACTGTATATAATATAAATATATTATTTCTATAAACCGTATGTTAAGCTGACTTTTACAATGGAACAGCTGCCTTGGATTTGGTGGGATGGTTCAAAGAGCTCTCAAGAGCACTTACGCTAAAATCACTGGAGCAGGTTTGTATTCTTCTGACAGAGGCCTCAGTGAATGTTCAGCAAGCACATACCTACTCATGATGTGATATGAACCAGTTGTTAAGAGGAAAACAGGATGGACATTTGAATGGAGAGGTGTTGTTTCAGCGACTGAGACTTTACTGAAAAGAAATTATTTTTAAGCAGGAGGTGTTGATTGCTGCTTCTGTCCCAGCCTGGATTTTAACAAAATTGTGTCACATGCACAGTATTTCCTGCCTTAGCCTTCTGACTGAAAATAAGATGAAATGAAAATATAATGTGTAATGTACTCCTAATGACTTATCCTGTAAAACTGTGGTACCTAAACTCAGCTGTGATCTGTAGTCATCATCTGAAACCCCTTATCACCTATAGTGTTCACACAAAAGTTATATTCCCTCCAATCTCATAAATCTTAATTAGCTTTAACTCTGATGCCTTAGAATCTCTGATTAAGGAGGTCATAGTATCTCACTTTGCTGCAGGATCCCTCAAGAGGCAGAGTAAAGCATTTGGAAGACAGTCTGATATAAAGTTAATAACCTACAAGCATTATGTTCAGACCTGATATCCTTAATTAAGAAAATTACTGCTGTCCCATTTGGAAGTTCCTAAGAAATAATAGGACAGATAAAAGTAAAACATTCACAAAATGAAAGCAGCCATTTAGCAACGTAGTTCTGATGACTATCTTTAAGAAAAATTCATATCACAAATGTATTTTATATTGATGCAGTTACCATAGAGAAATTTGGGTGCTGGCACCTGAACTATACACTTACTGGTTTTAACTGGAAGAGTGCTGAAGGATTTACTGCATTGCTGGTGTGACATGTTGCCTGCAACCTGGGGAACCCACTTTTCCTTGAGTTATTTTTTGGTCTTCCTTTATCTAATGCTGCCTTTAAAGATACAAAAGCCAGTTGCTCCTCACATTTTACAATTCATGCCATTAAAGACAATGATCTGCCACACTCTGTGCTTTCTTCCCTCCTGTTCTAGGCTTGTCCTTTTTAACCCCAACCTTTATGGCACAGCTACCAATTTGCTTTGTATTTCCTGCTGGCAAAACCTTGTGCTTTTTTTCACCTGTGCAGACTTACTCTGTTCCTCAGATAGGCTTTTTGAGTGCTACCTTGGAAATTCAATTCGAATTTCCCTGGGTTAAACTCAGTTTCACTCATTGACTGTACATTTCCGAATATATTTTGCACCATTACAGCACTCTGACTATCTTCTTAACTCAAAAAGAGACCTATCCTGTGTCAACAACAGTACCATCCATTTCCACTACTGTAACCTAAAGCTAGACTGCTTGCCATGTGTGTCTGCACTGAGGCAAACCCTTGAGAATGATGTAGTGCTCTTGCAGAAATATAGGGTGCTATATACATAAATAATGATGTGCAACACATTGAGCTGCTTTTAAAAGTATCCTTTCCATAGGAAGTGTTGACAAAAGATTTAAGAACCAATGCAGTTTGCCTTATATAAAGCAAAACCTATAATGCATGGATTCTTTGCCATCACCTTCCTCACTTACTTGTTTTTCTTCACTCCCTCTCCCTTTCTTTCTGCTGGAAAGAAGTAGGAAAAAGAGTGAATAGGAAGCAGTGGAGCGAATGGGGCAATTTTTCAAATTTTCCTCCCTCTAAAGAGTTTCATTCTCTGTTTCCTTGCTCTCCCTTCCTCTGTTTATCACAAGCACCATTTTAAAATAGGAAGGAAGAACGTAAAAGAAGTCTTGAATCTTTTCTTTCTAATCTTCCCTCTCCCTTACCACTAGGAAGAAGAATAAACCAATGAGATGCATGTAAGAATGAAGGTATTTTCCATATTTTCAAGACAATCTACTCCGAAATTTTCCCAGATTATCAGTCCATGCAATTCTGATCATGGGTATCTGTAAGGTGACAGGACACAGTGGTTTTCTTTAAAGCAAAGTGAGCAACTTGAGATGTTATTTTATGCCTGAAGTTTGACTTTGATATTCATTAAAGATCTTCTCCTTCCAAAGCTGACAGAGAAACAGCAACTGTGGACAGTTTAGTTATAGCTGAATCTGCAGTAATGCCTTCTGCAGGAATCCCCCTATCTTACATATTCATGGAGTTTTTACCCTCTGCCTATCTCTCTTCTCAAATTTAATCTGCCTTCAGCCCTTTGCAGCATGACACATCTCCCCAAGGAGTCCACCTCTGTGCTTCAGAGGGATATTTGGCTTCCCTACATGCACAGAAATTGCATCCCCTCTGCTGAATCAGAAGATGCTCAGATCTGTGTGTGAACTGGATTTGTTGTGCATTCAGTGGTTGCTCTGCGAAAGCTTCCGAAGCCATGGAAGAGCAAGGATCAACAAAGAGTCCATCTTCAGGAGAGCAGGGCAGAAATTCAACCTCATTGCTCCCAGGATGGGTGGCTAGCACAGCCACCTGCTTGTGGCCACATCATAGAGCAGGGAATATTCTGTCAGTGGGGCCTCACACAGCTCCTGCCATCCTTTTCCCTGTGAAACCTGCATCTGTGCCAGACACCCACAATACCAGACAAGCACACGATGGAGACCTGCAGCTCAAAACTGCTGAGCAATGAGCTCTGGATGTTTTTGGTCCCCAGTGATGCAGCATCTCCAGCATCAGGCAGTGCAGGTGTCAGGCACAACACACAGCTGGGTGGGTGATAGAGGAAGGTTTGTGCTGCCAGCCTGAAGGCAGAAGTACAGTTTGAGGTGACATCTGTACTTTCCCCCAGGACTTCCCTCAGGACAGCATTTGCTATCTCCCTGCCAAAACACAGGCAGATGTTCTGTTAGCCAGTGTCAGCAAACTGCATGGTGATGGCCATATTTCTCCTTACACAAGCAGAGGACTTTATCACAGTAAATTACTACAGTACTAAAACAAATGTCATGAATTGGTTAAACCCCTCTGAAGAGTTAGATCTTAGTTTCTATTTGTCTTCTTTCTTGGAGAAAAAAATAGAAAACTAATGCTATTTCTTTAGCTGTGACAGAACACAGAACTGAGAAAATTATTCTGGAAGTTGAGATGTTTTTCTTTCTTATAATATTACAGCAAACTTTCTCAACCTGAAAATGTTACAGTGAAAATGCAATGTGCTTCTGTTTGCTCTGCTATAAAGAACAGTAATTCCTCCCAGGAGAGGACAACAGCACTCCAAGAACTTTTGCTGTCCTAGTTACAAGATTTCAGCTATCACCTGGCAGCAGTGATATATTCAGGAATATATTCAGGAATCTTTGCTAGAAGGGAGAAAAAAGAGCAAACACCTACAACTCCCATGAGATGCTCTTAACATATGTTACAAGGAATCAGTAAGAAGTGATTTGATCCCACAGCCTCTATGCTCCAATTGAGTTGGCTGTGGTTTCCAAGAACTAGTGGGACTGCATGTCTGGAGGGACAGTTTTTTATTTACACTTATTTTCAAGTTTATTAGTCTCAAGAATTTTTCCAGCAACCTGCCTTAGACCACCACCAAGGGGAATATCTTCTGCTCAATAAATACCATGTGGTTCTAGCCACTAGGACACAAGACTGGGGTCTGAGGCTAAGCAGGTCAGAGAGGATCAGGTACCCACTAACCCTGACACCAGTGCAGCATTTCTTGGGAGTGGAGCAGCACCAGGGAAGTCTGAGGTCCTCTTGGGCCTGGTGACAGTCAGAGAAATGGCTACAATTACCTGCCAGCCCTTCCGAGCTGCTGCTAGCACAGCTTTGAGCACCACCTGGACCTGTGATCTGACCATTCAGTGACTGAATTAATTTATTTATTAGTCAGAATTGATCCACTGCCCTACAGAGGCTGGTACAGAAGCTGGTATAGGTATCTTTCAGCTGAGCTCTAAAGTAAAAACTTCAGTCACAGAAGTACAGCTTTCATAGCATCTTCCTACGTGTCCTGGTATTGATCAATGTCTGCATACTGCACCTCTGGTGGTTTCCTTCTGTATGCATGAATTCCTAACTTAAGTTTCTCATAGAATGCAAGATTGGGGTCTTATTCTTTTATGGTCTCTTAGGAGAGAAGACTACTTCAGTTCCACAGGCAAAGGAAGAAATCCTTTACAAAGAAAGGGTAGAAAGTCCCCCAAGCCACTAATTCCAAAGTTTGGCACTGCTAAATATTTTGCATATACATATATATATACAATATGTGCAAATGTTCTATACAGAAGATGTAGTAAGAAGTAGGGTACTAATTTGGTATGCAACTAGGAGATGCCAAATTAAGTTTGCAAAACTTCATCAAGTTCGATGTTTGAAGATACTTGACCTGCTTATTGATTAAGTTCTAGTCCAGCCATTTTGTTAGACTGCAGCTATCTGCTTTCTTTAAACAAAATGTACTCAGTGGTTAGACAAAGAGGTGTTCTTTTGTTTTCACTGTAATTTCCCAGCTTTACCAAAACTGTCTGCTCTCAGATACTATTCTCACTCATATTCCATGTACTTATGCATGTTATTTTGTAAAACTTATTCAAAAAGGAAGGGTTCCCTCTAGAAGAGCACAAAATAAAAAATAAAAACCCCAAGCCACATCAACTCAACCTCCCTTACACCCTTTGATTTCACCAATAAAACACCAGTACCTTGGTTATGACTTTTGCTCTGACTCTGTGTATGATTCAAAGAGTATCCATAACAGCCCAGATGGTGTGTAAACACCTTCTAAAAGTTAATGTAGCAAAAACTAAGGAAGGATTAGATGCTGCACGGTAAGTGTGCTCTTAACTTTAAGGGGCATTACAACTGCTCAGCATTATGCAAAGTGTGAATCAGCACAAAGTAGGTAAGAATTATTTTTGTTTTCACCAACACTTAAAGCTCTAAATTATGTTGAGTGCAGCTAATCATAGGATAGTTCTTTGAATAGGGAACAACATACTGTTGCACAGGAGTGCCCATATTTATTATCACCTCCTGACAGAGGTTTAAAAAGTCTGCTTATAAAATGTTTTCTAGTTTTCAGTGAAAAAAATTGTCTTTGTTTCTTATCAGTCTATTCCATTTCTCTCTGGCAAAAAATCATATTTATTTTCCCCAACTTGTGTCTCTTTTACCCATCACAGTAATCGGTAAGCAATTTCCCTGTCTTTAGCCTGATCTATGAGATTTTCCACACAATTTTCTCTCCTTGTCCTGGTCAGGAGGGGAAAAAATTGCACAGCTGGACTTAGGGAACTCGACATGTAGCCAACAGAACGTCTGCTGGAAAGACGCTGTCTCGTCTCAGAAGTGTGTGAGGTTATTATCACCATACACCTGCTCAGAAGCAATTAATCCCAGCAAGTGATGACCAAGGTGATCATGCAAGTACTTGCAAGTATAGATGAACCCATCAAGGAACTACATGGAAACAGTCAAGTTCATCATCTATTCTGAGCTGAGCACTCAATTCCCAGCTTACCACAAAGGCAGAAACTCTGTTTCTGTTCACCCTTTATTCAATAAAAGTTATTTTGCTCTTCTGTCAAGTGCAGCAAATTATTTAAGCCTCAACCTTAGTGGAAGGGCAATTTAATTAATTCAAAGAGTTATTCTTTTAATTGGATTTGGGTGAATCAACTTTTCTGAAACTCAGAAAAGGGGGTTGTTGGCTTGACTTCACAGATGCTATTCTTACATTTCAGCTAGCACCAGAAGCAAGGTTATTTCTCTCTGAGGATGTCAGTCTGAGACAGTGGCATCCACTGCATTTTTATTATCTTACTAATATAAAAATTCAAGAAAATTGAACATTAGAATCAAATTCTCTCCTTCCAGATGCATTTTTAAGTGATGGAAATATTAATTAGACTGACGCCAAATTGATCATCAGGTTATATTGTTAACTGTCAAGAAAAAAGAAGTCAGTTAAAGGGGAAAACATTCACCTTTTGGTGATGCAATATTCTTGTCAACTTCATCATGCAACTGTGGTGACTGATCCATCTGAGCTCAGGCTGGTAGTTGACACTGATGTCCACAGAAGTGTTGCCAGGTCCCCTTCGCTGTATTAAGCAAATTCAGTAAAACAGTGAATAACAATCAGACTAGTCTACACTAAACTAACAGTAGTTTGTTCCTGTATTCTAGCAGGACTAGGTAGCTGAGGACATATTACAAAACTAGGACTGAAGCAAATAAAAAACTTCATTAACAACCCTCTAACCTAAACCCTGTCTTGAGCGGCAAGACATGCAAGAGATGCACTCTATCAACAAGATATGCCAAGAGAAGGATTTTTCTTTGTCTTTTTCAGTAGCAGTGAATTCCTGAGTCATAAGGAAGCACAGATCTATTACAGTCTCAGTTCCAAACATTAGGAGCTTCTGGATGGGGCCGTAATGTAAAAAATGCTCCTTCTTTCACTCGGCTTTCCTTCCCAGTGCGCAGACAGGAGTGGGCAGCGTGTTTGTGTTCATGTATAAACCTCATCTGAGTCTGAGACTGAGGACATAGCCCCCGATGGCCTCAGGGATGGTGTGACACAAGAACAGGACACAGTTCTTTCCTCCAGAAGTTTCTAAGTCCAGCAAGACAAGAAATACTGTAAAAGGAAACAGAATGCAAAGGAGTGAAATAATGTCACCCTGCCTACCCACTGCCAGAGCTGGAACTCTGCTTCTTAAAACCATTCAAGATGTTTTTGCACCTGTTTCCACAGGACCAGCAGTGAACAGTGCCAGAGAAAGCCCCTCACAAGTGGGACATTCACTGCTACCGAAGGGACTACGTATCTGAACTTCTTTAAAAAATGAAAAAAACCCAACCCCACAATAACATAAACTTTCTCTGACAGCAATAAAAGACAAAACTGGAATTCAGGTAAGGCAATGAATTCGCATTCTATGGTTGCACTTGTAAACACCAAGGTAGATGTTGACATTTAATTTTCTCGCATTTATATTCCTAAGAGGAATTATACATTCAGTTTACACAGATTTATTGCCTTTAATTGCTTAGCAGCTCTTGGTATAATATTTAAAAGGTCAAAAAAGAGTTTTTAATACATATCATGAGGTCCTGAGTCCCTGTGAATTGCAATTTTAAAGCCTTTTCTCTGAAACAAAGAGCAGTCTAGATGTGAATGTGCACAAATGAAATGGCTTCAGAGGTGGGAAGAAGAGGTAAGGGCTGTTTTAAGACACGTGCACAAAAGCACATTTATAGAAGTAAATGCTGTCTTCTCTGGGGGTAGAAATACAGGTGCACAATTGCATCTGAAGTCTTCAGGTGGGAGCTTCTCATTGCCTTTCCTAAGCAAAGACCTGGTACAGGAAAGGAACTTGTGGTTTTGTTCCTAGGGAAGTCTGATAAAATCGTCCACTCCCAAACACTGGGACCCAACTAATGTTTTCCATTCACACTTTGTAGTAATGGGAAAATTAGGGGGTTTAATAAACAAAACTTTTCTGCAGAAATATTTGCTGTCTTTCAAATGCTTTCAAATTCTGAGGAAAAACCCCTTTCTTTTTATTAATCAGACAGATAACCCTTTTTTCCAATGAAGTGTCAGTATTTTTAAAAGAACAATTATTTTCCGAACAGCTCGAGTAGGTATATTGTGCCAATGACTAATTATGCAACAGGTGATCATTTAGAGGTCAATATACAATCTCGTGTAGTACAGGTTCGCTCTGCTGAAGTCCAACAAGCCATGGTCAGGCAGCAAATTTTCCAAGATGCTGTGAAGTCTGTACTACTGCACCACATCACCCTCTCTCTGTTCATGCCAGCCTCTTAACTTGCAATGAGTAATGTACTGAGTCTTGTACATCTCCTTCCCCATTCAGATCAGGGCTGCATGCACCACTGGCCATGTGAGCATGGGCAGGAGTGTATTCCTTCTTCTAAATTCCTTTGCACATTTCCCACTTGCAAAAGGCCTGAACAGCTTATGAACTGCCCGCTGTGGCTAGATAGGAAATTGCTTCAATCAAACAATTTCCCAGTCCATGATGATGTGACTTCAGTGCAGGACTCCTACTGCTAATTTAGCTTAATATGAATGTGCAGCATCACAAAATCGTTTGGCAACAGCAGTGTTAGCATTCCAACCAGAGCTGTTGCCATGACGTGAAGGGGAGTTTAATCTTCTATACCAGGGAATGATGTTTTAGCTGGAAATGCTATAGACTGTGAAGAATATAAACTGAAAATAAGGATATGGAATTTTTCAAACTACAGTAAGTACATTACCAAACCAGTATGACATTATGCTGATTGTACTGTGTATTTTACAAATCCTACCTCAATACCATAATCAGTACCTTTATTTTGAATTCAGGTTTTCATCTGATTTTGATCGAAGAAGAAATGTCAGAAAATGGTATTCTCTATGCTTCCTCAGACCGATATTGCCCTGAACAAAATTCACTGTGACTGTACAAGTAGAAAATACAGCAGCATTTAAGATTCTGTTGCTATCTTCTAGGCTATTACACCAGAGCTGGATGCTAGAAATCAGAAAAAAACCTCTCCAGACATTGAATCTAATTCAATGCAAAAGATTTGCTGTCATCTGCCTGTTTTCTTAAAGTCTCATTCACAAGGTTCCCTGAGGTAGATTTCTCCAGAAAGGAAAGGCGGTAAGATAATGAAATAAAATTTTCTCTTTGATTCAACCTGTTTTTAGTCAACCTTTTTCCTTGCTTAGACTTTGCTACTTACATTTATTCTGCGTAGAGTTCTACAAACACTTCATGTCTCTGTTGTCCGTTTTGCATAACTCCACTAACAGTTTCATAAATGGAATCTTTCATCTTGAGTTAAGGCCCTACACTTGTTGGGGTTTGTTTGAGACCTGGTGTGTTCTGTTTCCATTGTACATTAGCACTAAATAGTGTGTGTCTGCAGAGGGATAGCCCATCTTCAATCCGCAGAGCTTCACCAGGTAGGAATGAAAATGAAACAGGACACTCTAACCAAATCTGGGTGAAAAAACTCTACCATCCCTAAAATCTATATATGATTCCAACCTGCTTTCATTTTCACTAAGAGGCAACTGGGCAACCAGCCTTTTACATAGATGAAATTTAAAGTCCTGTCTAGAAATTTCGTTCCAAACTACTCTATGCTGAATTTGCTTAGCAAAAAAAAGAAGTGTCACTGTACATTTGCATCAAATATTCAGTAATGATAAGCTAGTCAGCACCTCTCCATTCACAGTAAGTCATCCTCAGATTGCATCCACTCAACCTGTCCTCTCTCAGGGCATGTTTGCTGCTTTATCACTGTTGTTTCTCAATGCTTCATGTCCTCCACAATGGTTCTTCAACAGCAGCACTGCCATCCCTATGTGGCTTCCAGGGTGGGTCACTGCTTGGCCTATACCACTGTGGGGAGAGGAAGAAATGGTGTCTCTCTTTCCAACAGTGCTGTAGCCAAAGCAGGTCACAAATGGAGGTCTTGCCTTTTCCTAGCCTAGCTTCTGTCTGCTGTTTTGCCACCCTTCAGATCAGGCTAGCTAGAGTGAAGAGACTGGGAATTCTAAACCCTTCAGCAGACCATCTAAAGTGATAACCTTCCCTTTAAGGAAGAAAGTGTTCCGTTTTATTATCAGAGCTCTGTAGCTTGACCAGTTGCTTCTGTAGACAGAAGATTTATTCATCTTAAGTGAGAAAAGAGACTTGCTTTTCAAACCAAAAGAAGATTTAAAAAATTTTATTTAAGACAAAGCTTAAACTGTTAAGCTGTTCCAGCACAGGTGTAAAATATGGTACCAGATCCAGCACGATATTTGGTAAATAAATCTGAGAAGCTCAGACATGGGACTCCTTGCAATTTCAGATCAGTTTTTGAAAGCAGTTTCTCAAGGCACTTCTGTGGCAGGGAGTACATGCTCTCAGAAAAGCAGCATGGTGAGTGAACAAAGGAGTCAAAGCTAGGGTAGCCAAATGTAAAGACTTCTGCAATGAAAACACATTCAGTGACCTACAAAACATACTGATAGGGCTGAAATCAGCAGGTGCAACAAATACAGATAACAACATACCACAGGCCAGGCACCCCATGGGCATAATCTGCCCTGTAAGTCTGCCCAAGCATAGGTTCTTTTTTTTTTTCCCCAAAAGTCAAGAACAATTCGACATTTCTTGAGGTTCTGGGACGTAAAAAAGCTGTCAAAATTACACTTGGGGGCCATCCTACTTTGGTTTGCTCATTTATTTTTATGTATAAGACAGGGTAAGCAACGACAAATATTTTCCTGCCCGGAGCAGGAAGGGGGATAGTTGCTGGTTCAGCAACTTGGCTGCTGAATTGCTTCACACAAAAGAGCTGCCCTTGCTCCTGTGCTCAAGCAGGCATGCAGTTAACCCTTATGCAAATGCCTGTCCATACACCATGGAACCTCCAGCTGGACTCTGTGCAAAATAAGATTCCTTGCAGTGTCCAAAACCCCGCCCAAGCACACGCAGCTGGAACAAGGGATGGTGACACCACTATGGCTAATGAATGCAGGCTATCAAATAATCAAGGAACTTCCGACCTCGAATGCATTTGAGAAATCCTTCCACTGTGCTTTGGGAAATTATACTCACTTTTCGTCCTGGATGCTAATGGGTGTGGCAATGTCAAAGACTTATAATAGGAAGGGTCAAGTTTGCTTAACCCTTAAATCTGGACTGTACATTTAAAGAAAAAAAAACCAAAACAAACAGAAATGTGGCTGGAATCCTATGAGTAATAGGGGAGCTTGAGAATCCTATAAAAACTCTTCCAAAACAAAACAAAACAATCATCATTTTTGCACTCCAGTCTGTTCCTAGAGGGCTGTTTGCAAACCCTAGTTGGTTTCTTGATGCTTCTCTGGCTGCTGGGATAGTCCTGGGACCATTCAGCACCACAGAGCTAAACCCAAAACCAAATGGCATACAAGGCTTCCTTATGCTAACTGCAACAGTGAGTATTTTTCAGAACATCTGTCATCCTGGAGGAACAGGCAGCATCCATGAAGATGAGGTGGTTTGCACAACTTTATCCAAATTTTGTAGATCCAGCTGCATTCCATGCACACTCCTGGGCTTCTCCTCCAGAGGCTTGTTTCTATAATAGCACAATACTTCCCTTCTAGTGCTATAAACTAAAAGATGAATCCTTAAAATGAGATTTCCCTTAGAGTTTGGAGTCTTCTAGCTCCCCTGAGGGGAGTTTTATCAAACTCATTAAAGCTCATACCTCTGGCAATCTTCTTCATAACAGTGCCATGTCAAGTTATGCCAAGCACATGCTGGTGGAAAACTTTTCCATCTCAACATCTGTTCACTCTGCTCCATCTTACTATGCCACATCATCCTGTATCAAGCCATCTCAGTACAGAAGAATTTCCCAGATCATTAAATGTCATTCAAGTCAGAAATACAGCTTTCCCATGTTCTTTGCTGCACAACAAGGATTCCTTTTCTCACCCTTCACACCCAGCAGGTGGTACAGGAGCACTTCTTTTTCCCCCACTATCCCATAGCTGCCCCTAATGTATCGCTTCCTGCTACCTACTGCCCACTGCGCCTCTCCAGTTCAACCTTCCAATGTAATTATTGCTATTGCTTCTTCAACTACCTTGTTCAAAAGCACCTATTTCCTGCTGATCCCCAGTCCCCCAAAACATTTGTCTTGCTTTATCTCCTTCACCTATCACTCTACCTCCTCCCATGCCTTACTTTTCCCAAACCTTTTTAACACAGATGGGGTTAATGATGCAATGAAACAGCTGAGAAATGGGAAGGACAAAAGATTCTCATTCACTTCCTCTTTTTTTTTTTCTTCCCCTGTTTTTAAGGGAAAAAATCCAAACACAATTTAAAGGACTGAATATGGCTGAAATTACACTGGAGGGGACAATCTGTTCCAGCTCAGAAGGTGGTGGGATGAGAGTCCAAGCAAAAGCAAATTGTCTATCTCCTATTGTAAAACGGAAGAAGAATGGTATTAATTGTCTTCCATTCTGTATGCAAGGGTTTGGCAAACCTGTCCTGGCTGCTGTATTACCATCAAAGCTGAAATGCTAAGATGCATGCCCAGTGAGAAATTGTAAAAGCAGAGCAGCAAAAACGATGCGGGGGCTGCGGGAGGAAAGATTTAAAAGGGTAACTATGAATACAACTGGGCTTAAACACATCTGCAAGAGAAAAGGGACAGCGATTTTCTTATCAATATTTGAAGGGCCTGCACACCAAGGGGAGTTACCTCCTCCAGGAGAAAAGATGCAATTAGGAGCAGTGGATGAAATCACAAAGTTAATTTAAACTGCCCATTGTGAAGGGGAGAAAACCAAAATCTTTTTACAAAGAAAGATATTTTAGGAAGCAGGCATCCCATTGCCTGGAGTGTGGAGAACTGATCCAACAGAACCGCGTTTCTTCCCTCAGTCCTGCGCTGCCAGGGGCACACAGCACCTGACCTAATGGGGTTTTCACATCTGTTGACTCCATGTTCTGGATTAAATGATCACAAACTCAGTATTTATATGTATTTATTAAAACAGTTTATGACTGTACGCCCAAGACAGAGAGAGTTGGGGTTGTTCATCCTGGAGAGGAGACCTTGTAGCACCTTAGTACCTAAAGGGGGCTACAGGAGAGCTGGAGAAGGACTTCTTACAAGGATATGTAGCAATAGGACAAAGGATTGAAACTGAAAGAGGGTAGGTTTAGGTTAGATATTAGGACGAAATTCTTTCCTGTGAGTGCGATGAGGCACTGGCACAGGTTGCACTGGGAAATTGTGGAAGCCCCATCCCTGGCAATGCTCAAGGCCAGGTTGGATGAGGCTTTGAGCAACCTGGTTTAACAGAAGGTGTCCCTGCCCATGACTGTCAGTACAAGATCTCAAAGGCCCCTTCCAACCTAAACCGTTCTATGGTTCTGTGGCCGATTCTCTGCTCCATGTCCCACGGCCTGGCATCACTTCACTTTCCTCTGTTGCCAGCACAAGTGCTGCTTCAATTGTTAATGAAGTGTTTTTTAAAGCTTTTCTTATCCCAATATATTAAATCTGTCTTGGAGTTGTACTACTGTGTAATTAAATTTAATGCATTTGAGTTGGAGGCACAAATAAGGTGGATGCTGTAGTAGCAGTGTAATGACGGGATTTTTCTCCAGCTGATGACACACACCCGAGCATTTCTAATTTTCATATTTTGACTCTAATGGTTCATTCCTGTTCTTTAACAAGGGGCATGTGTGAGACAGAGACACAGGGTGCAAGCACTGAGCTGCTTGTTTTGTAAAAGTCGGTAGCTACACAGTGTGTGTGAACCCAGATCAATAGCTCACCCCAGAAGCTGGGTGGGGAGGCACTCAGAAAGCAGATTTTAGGTGGTAAATGGCTATTTAGTTTGGACAGTACAGAGCTTACAGATCTCCCTTGCCAGCACACACAGACATTATGGGAACTCGGAACAACATATCCAAACATCTAAAGAGCAGCAGTAGGACGGGGAAATTAGGAGTCCTGTCCCAGATAGCTGCAGGCAGGAGGTTTGCCATTCTTCAGCTTCATGTTTGCATTTTTCTGGACCTCAGGAAATTTCCAGTCTGGACAGTGAGGTGTGTAGCACTGATTTACTTATTTTGGAGAACCACCCACAAGTCCCAGTAAGAAATGTGCCCCCATGCCAGGAAGCACTTTGAAGATTGCAGCCCATAAAATAGGATCTGGATCACATCTTTTTAGATTCACTGAGATAGTTCATGCACCTTGACACAGGAACGTCTGCCCCACATTTTCCAGATTACGTTTTATGGGAGCTCAGTTCTCCATTAACTTCACATTAGTGGGAACACTAATGAAAAATCAGTGAATTCACTGTTAGGAGAAAGAAGTTCTTGCTCTTATAGAGTCTTCCTTTGTTTATCTTGGACCATGCCATTTTCTTTGTTCACATATCACCAGCACGGGATAAGTCAAGCCGGATGCACCAGTTCAGCAGCCTGATATTTAAGCACATATTTACAGGAAAATGGTATTCCCTGAGCAGCTCTTGAGTCAGGACTCGGACTCTGCCAGGCTGGCAGGGCCCAGGGGTTTCAGCCATCATAGAGAGCCACAATACAAGGCTCGACTCCTGTCAGGCATTTGGGTGGATGCCCGATTTATTTTCAGAGGCAAATTTCTGGCTTGAATCTTGCATTTTAATGCCATGCATTAAATTAAACACTACACAGAGAGCATCAAGGAAACAATTCAGCTCACTTGTGATGTAGTGATTCCACCTCCCATGTGCCAGGTATGTCTCATTGCCTTGAAATTTTCCAACACTACAGAACATTTTGATTCCTCTTCCCCTCGTGGTGAGATTCCTGGGCACAACGTATAAAGCACAAATGGCAGAAGAGTCCTCCTTAAAGCAGAAGTATCTCTTGAAAGTCAGTGTGCTTTAGGTACTTCTGTCATTTTCACTCCCAAAATGCCCTTCACACAGCTCATGACTTCAGTAAACAGTATGTTGCTAGGAAGTGAGTGGTGTTCACATAATAACTCTATGAGGCAACCAGGAAAGGAGATACATTTTTCCCAGTGCCTTTTCTCCCTCAAATTGTGCAACCCTAAAACGCCCTATAAATAAAACCAGACACATATAAACATGCAGGCTCCAACCTCTGCCAAGCAGTCCGTAATGGGACTTCCAGTGGCACCCGGAGCTGGCCTCTGCAACCCCAAGACCACGAATCCATGTTCTGAATTTGCTCCTCATTATAACCTGTGCAACTAATTACGACTTCTTGCCCTCACATAGTTTCTACTGAAAGCACACCTGTCCATTCCAAGCCTTCCTTTACAAAGACACGTCCTTCACGGTTTTCTCTCAGACTGTCATGGGATTTCCATTGTTCCAGGTATTAAGTCAGTCTCAGTCAGGAGAGCATACTGGCACAATGCCTTGGGAAATGGCAGTAAGAAGATCACTAAGGACCAGATTCTGGACCTAGTAAAGACAAGCTGTTTGCTTCCTGGAAACATGCTCTAGTGAAAACAGGAGATTTTCCATTGACATTGATTTACCAGTGGTTTGAAGGACGCTATGCTCCCTTGCCAAGCTCTCCTTTTCTCAGGACAAACAGGGATATGTGTCTAAGTTACTTGGAGCAGTTTTTCTTCTACAGCATGCCTGACAAACACATGGAAACAAAACAGTCTAAGAAATACTGAAGAATAGATGGGCATTAAAATTAATACATGAGACCCAAGAACACATTAAAATTTTAAACGGCGCCCTACGGGACCATGAAGACTCTTTTGGAGTTTTGTTTTTTGCAAGTTTTTGCATTCGAAGTAACAAACTTCAAACCATGGATGTGGGAAAGGGTCATTCCCTGGGCTTACAAGGGAGGTTTTGTCAAAGACTCATCTGACAGTGCATGCCTGATACCTGACTCATGAATCTGCACTTCAGACCATGTTAGATCTTCCTTCCTTTCCCTTTCTTTCCTTCATGCATCAAACACCAAATCCTTCTCTATCTTCCTATACACCCTTCACTTTCTGTTCTGCAGGTCCTGCCACTTCACAGCACTCCTAGCTCCTGGTATCTCTTCACCTTATCAAACTGAATGTCTGCTTTCACATCTGCATTTTGAAGTGCCTTCCTTTTTGCCCATGACTCTCTCACCACGTGAGAGCTGTGGCACAGGTCCCAGTTAGTCACTGCCCACATGCCCCAGCAGCTGCTGTCCGGGCTTTCCAGGCTGCCTCCCACCCTTCCTGTGGGCAGCCCAAGGGTGCTCATGCATCCTCCCTGCCCTTGCAGCCACAGAACCTGCAATCTTGAAGAAGACTTTCCTTGATGGTATCTCACATACGGGATAGGTGCCAGGGCTACACGATGTGCTAGCAATCCTCCTGAGGAATATGTTTGCTTTGGGAAGTACTCTGATCCGCATTAATCCTAGTGCTGTGCCTAGACACACATACCTTCTTTGCTCTGGGTCATGCCAGCACATCTCTCAGGACTTTCTCACAGATGACCACGGCAGAGCAGCAGCTAACTGGGATTCATTGGTGTGCATTAGCTCAGCGACCCTGCACGTACTACAGAAGGCTGCAGTGCCCTATAATGTATTAATAGACACTATAAAAACTTGTGGCTGGAAGAAAGGGGATAACTTTCACCATTCAAGACTTTCATACTCCTAATGGTAATGACTGTTTCCTCATTTCTGTCTCTCATCAGGAGCTCTCAAGGAAGAATCATTAAGAAGGCATATTCCAGTACAAGAAAGACATCAGGCTCAGTTCATTTAAAAGACATATTTCAATAAAGCTGATTTAACATTCAGATCAGAGGTGCCCTCAGGGATTCCTGTGCCTGCCCCCCATGGCTCTTATGCTCAGCTGTAGCCCATGTTTGCACAATACGGGTGTGTAAGATCTGGAGATGCCCAGTGAGTGTGGATTTTCCGAAAAGACTCTTAATATAAGTCAGCCTTTTATTGCATTCCACAATAGAGTGGCGTTCTGACATATGTTAGAATGATATAAATTAAATTACATAAAGCAATCAGTTCTTCACTTGTAGTACAACTTACAGTACTTGCTTCCCTGGCAGAAATTGACAGTAAACTTGATATTTGGATCCTTAGTGGACTCAAAAATGAGTCGGAAGAAAATTAAATCCAAAATGTTTACAGAGATATCAAACCTCCTTGGAAAAATGTTTTATATTTCAGTAGTATTCCACTTGTTTCTTTAAGTGATTCAGTGCTTTAAATACTTCTGATTGCCTTAATTGTCTAAAGAAAAACATTTGTATTCAAGTGATTGTGTTGGTTTGAAAGACAGGCATCTGTTTAAGTGAGGCAGAAACCCCTTTTGAAATGGGAAATGTAACCCCCTTCCCTCTGGATTATTATAACTTTGAAATTAAGGGGCTTTCAGGCAAGGATATGAGAAATAGGAATAACAGTTCCTTACTAATTTATATATATATAAAACAAAACAAAACAATAAACAGCAATGACTATGGCAGTTATTACAAAACAGCACAGTCACCCAGTGCAGCCTTCTCGACTGCCAGGCAGCTTCCCCTCTCGGAACAGCGCTGGTCACAGCCGGCAGCAGCGCTGGTGGCTCCCAGTGAGCAGGGTGGGTGCAGCAGCTCCGGTGAAAACAGCGGTCCTGTGGAAAAGGGCCTGGTCCTCGCCTGAAGGTCGAGCGATGCAGCCTCTCGTCCTCTGGAAGGCCAGCGGAGAGAAGCTCCCTTCTGCCTGAGAAACCTCTGATTATATCCAAGTGGGAAATGTTCTGTGCCCCCTCCCAGGCAGAGCATCTCACAATGGGGTGGTGAGGCACTGATGGGGCCATTAACAGGAGATGGTTGGGAGTCTGTTATCTATGAGTCCTTTGGCAAGGCACAAATGCTCCCATTAACAGAACCGAGCCCGGAGGGAGGAGGCAAAGAAGCACTGCCCCACCTGGTTTCACAGCTCATGAAGATGGTAATAGAATATACTGCAACCCAGGACAGTGATATTTAGGAACCAGAACACATATAAAACAGTGTCTCTTAAACTAGGTAAATAATCCCAGCTCCTTTTACAAATCAAGTTGTTGGGTTTTGTGACCTCTCTAGCACTGTCATAGCAGAACTTTGCAGGGTCTGAAGAGGGTACCTGTTCACATGTTGTGTCTAAAAAAAGAAGGTGGGAATTAGCTGCATCACTAAGTGAAAAGGACATTACATTCCTCCATAACACCTTGAATTATAGTAAAATCATCCTGCGAGAAACACAGTATTTAAAATACTGAAAGTTACAGCAAAATATCAGCACATGCGTCTGACTCAACTAGTTCAGACAGCAAAGTGTCTAGATGTAAAAGACAATTTAAACAGCTGGAGGCAACATAATTCCTATACAGTATTTTGTACATCTGTCTTGGCTTCCACTGTTCTAAGAACCAGACATGACTATGAAGATACAATCAAAAGCTGGGCATGCAAATTGCCACCTTACATGAAATGAGTAGAGGGTGGGATCCAGCTCAGCAGCCCACTGAAAGACTGGCCCTGAATTCACCGCCACAGAATCAGTGGAGGCCATCCCGTTTCCACAGAGGGAACTGTTTCTCTGTGCACCTACAATTTAGGTGCACATCTGCCTTAAATAGGCAAACTGGATCCCAGCACATAACGCCAACCAACACTCCTGGCAAGCCGTAGTCACAACAGCATGACTGATATTTAAGGGTTCCACCAGCCAGTGTGTCTGTGTTACTTGTTTGTACCTCCTTGCCAGCCCACACTGCCCGAACAACCTTGGTTTAATGCTGGACTATTACGCATAAAGACAACAACTTTGCTTATTTCACACAAAATTAGACCTACTGGGGGCTGTCCTTTACAGAACTCTTGCTTACATCCATTAAAGCTTTTCTAATCAGTTAAATATAACTAAACAAAACCTGATAGTGAAAATCTTAAGTTTGCCAACAAGGAATAATTGCATATTTCTAGAAATATAGCACATATTCAATAACAGACATTCATGCTAATTCATGCACTGCATAATGTTTTCCACTTTGATGGTTATAAATTACATACTGTAACTTAATAACTTGGAAAAATGTGCTATCCCAGGAATAACAAAGGGAAAACATAACAGCAGTCACCTACCAGATGTAATAGAGAGTTGTGACAAACAGCAGCTGTATTTATTTTTATATATGTAAAACTTCAGGGCTGCAGCTGTTTGATTCTGCCAAATGTACGGAAAGTTAAAATTTCTTAACCATCACTTTTGTGATGCTCACCTATTTCACAGCTGTGTGGTACTGTCTCCCATGAGCCTGTGGGAAGTACAAATATATTTGAGTTAATCTCTGCCACAAAGAATACTGCAAATCCAGAAGAGATGACCCACATCTTTGGATTCAAAATTGATTTCTTTTCTCTTAAATGCTTCTCCATCCATCAATGTCCAAGTGTAAATGTAGGAAGGTCCTTATGGATTCATTTTACTCTTGCGTTTCTGTTTGTATGCTACTAGAGAAATGAGTAAAAAAGTAGCCCAGAGAAATATGGTCAAATCATTGTCTGGAACACAAAAAAACCTGAAATTGCTTTTGTCTTCCTTTTTCCACCCCTCTTCTTTGTACTAATCTTCAACGTGATGGAAGTTTTTTGAGTAGGGGAAAGGAAAAAAGGACGAAGTGCTCCCACCATCTTCTGCAGTGCCTACCACCAATAAAAGGCTTTTAAGCCGTAAGATTCCCCAGAGATGATGCTGTCTTGGCAGAAGGTTCCCACAAAGCTGCCTTTGCAATATGGTGTATGGTTTTGGTCTCCCCATTAAAAAGATGCTATTTCAGTGGGTAACAGCTGAGATGAGACAGGCTTTGGATGATGACCGGTGTTAATTGTGGGCAGCAAGTGCATCTTTAAGCTTAAGTAGCTGAAGCAAATCAAGTGGAAAATGCTCACTACTGCTTGGAAGTTTAAACTGAGGAAAGAAAAATAGAGGAAGAGATTCAGGTATTAACGCACGGAATATAGAGCGTTGTATCATGGGATTTGCAGTGATGTGTGCCACGATGCAATAAAATTTTACCTACAGAAAAGCTGGCCAAATTGTAACTCGGGTGACCAGAACACAACATAATATTGTCTCAGAGCAAGCCAACCTATCAGCTTATTCCTAGCCGAGCTGAAATAAAAATATACAAAGCCAAAGAAGTTTTAGTAAATCAAATGTCTGCAGATGCCTCTGGTGATACGAAAGGTCATTGTTAGGTACATAAATAGTTAATACTTACAGCTGAGAGAAAGACATGGAGGAGAACCTTTCCCTTCATGTTTCACTAAAATAAAGCATAGCTTTTTAGAGAGGTTTCTTTAAATAAGGATACAGGGTTCCTCCTTAAAGCATCGGAGGCCATTCATTGTTTCAGCACAAAAGCTTAGGGACACTCCCCAGCAGTTCAGCCTCTGGTGGGAAATTAGGTTTCCACAAAATCAACTTTCTATTCAAGGAAAAAATCAATTTTGCCCGAAGCATTCAGGTTTCCTTTGGGAAAATCAAAATAAAATATTTTCTTCACTACATGGGCATGACCCAAACCAAATATTTCAGTTTATTTTTCAGCTGAACAAGAATATTTTATTTCAACTCAGTTCAACTTGAAACCACCTCCGGGTTTGCTGTTATGGTGGATATAAATTGCCCAGGAGAATCTGGGAATAAGACGATTTGCATCCCAGCCAGTTAGCTGGCTCATAAGAAAATATTATTAATTCAACAATATTAAAATATCATACTCAGAACAACAAGACTGAAGCAAAATATTTGGATAATTCCAAACTGAAGTCTTTCATAACTTTTCCTCCCATTAAAAAATTTCGATATGGGGAAAGAAATGTTTAAACAGTCAAAATCGCACATGAGAAAAGTAAGTAATTCTGACTCTAATTTCCAGCCAGCTAATCAGTCCATCAGTTTTATGCCACAGTAATTCCACTGAGCTCCACTGGAATGACACAACCTAAAGAGGTTGAAGGTACAGTGTTACCAATCTGACCCCAGTGCATGCGTTTAGGCAGATAAAAGATGTGTCTTAAGGTGCTCTGGGTTCTTTCTCATATTTAACTTCCCCTTGGCACTGTAAGTATGCAGAGGAACTTGTAGATCCTGAAATAATAGTGTGGTTAGAAAGGATGACACCCTGCATATCCTCAGCAATACGGCACATCTTTCCAAAACTCATGGATGAACGAGACAACCAGGCCTTTGAAAGCAAGATATTAATTCAGCTTCACCTGGGATTGAACAGAGATTGAAACTAGCATTAGTGTGTGGGATAGACATGAAAATTTAGAGAGCTTCAGTTATATATATATGTATATTTTCTTACAACTTAGAAATTACAGTTAAACTGAATTATTCCAGCTTTCCCTTCAGTCTCAACTTCTAGTATTCACTTGTCACTCAAAAGCAATCCAGAGCAAATCAATACAGACAGGCAGTTTCACAGCAAAGACCCCTACAACACCACACCAGCTACTCACACCAGGTTTACAGCCATCAGGACACAGGGCCCTGGTGCTGCAACACCCAGCTTGCTCAGGGTCATCAGCTGTGAACAGCAAGGTTGAGGGATGCTGCTCCAGCATGGTTTTCAGAAGGCTCATGTCAAGCTGTTCTCACCTCACTGCAATGGCATGGATCTAGAAGGCCAAGACGTCTGGAATGAGCTCAACTGCATCAGAAAGAGAGCGGGGGTTTTTAGGTATTAGTTCTGCTTTGTAATAGCTAGCCTCTGATTCATGTCCAACAGCCCTGAAGATTGCAAACAGAGACACCAAACTGTAGTAGTCTCGACCACAACACAAATTATTCACACTCCACTTGCCTTACTTTTAGATATCTGAGTGATTAATTAACATCTGCAGTTACTTCTACATTTGCTGATTACAAAATCTATTCAGAGCACCAGAGAGCAATAGCACGCTCAGAAGCCAGGGATTTTACACCTGAAACTATCCTGAGAGCACCAAATTTGAGTTGTGTAAACTAGGTTTTTAACTTCTCTTCTTTCAGATGAAAATTGTTGAAAAGCAGCATTTCTAGGAAGTGTTTATGAGCACCATGCCAAGCATAAAAACCCTTCCCAAGAGAACAGAATAATGTCCTACAAAAAATTTCCAGGCAGAGCTAGGGAACAAGGGAGGGGCTGTCATGAGTTTGATACGTTGGTGCCTTCCAGAAATTACAAACCAATATACAGTCTGTTCCCATGCCAGCTGTGTTTCTAGAGACTGTTTTCTGTCTACCGCAGACCACATTATTGCCATTTTAAGCTAAGATTTCACTTAATTTACATAGGCTGGGACAGACCTCAGCTGTCTGCTTTCAGCGCAGACGCGCTGCCTGGCATTGCAGCTCTGCTGCTATCGACTTGCAACCCCGTTTGTTTAAAATGGAAGACCATGGGACCTACAGCTTTCCAGAGCTTCCCACCTTTAGGAAAAACAATGGTCAAGGCTAGTTTAGACATGACTGATCACATAGAAGCTGTTCCACACTGAAGTCTCAAGGTAGAGCTCATGCTTGGTTTTGCAAAGGGATGAGAGCTCTGGTACCCTCCTTTTGTCCAACGAAGATTTGACAATTTTTTTGCTTGGTACCTGCAATGATACTATGTGGAAGGAAAACAATTTTCAGGTTTTTGGGAGGAGGTGAGACAAGGGACTTTTGCAATCCAAATAAAATAAAAATCCTGAGATAACTAATACAATAAACTCATCATCAGTTGCACATCCAAAACACTTTGCTAGAAGACATAAGATCAGGGATTTGTTTCTGATATATCAACCTACAAAAAAGTGGTTTCTGATTAATCCATGCTTCATGTGCAAACCTTAAAAAACTTTTCATACACCTGTGCCTCAATTTTACACATGCCAAGTTGCTTTCTGGGAAGACATCTTAGTTTTCAGAAGGCACTCAGACCTTGTAGTAGACACTCATGTGTCTACAGCTACATCAAAGTAAACGGTGCAGTCCTTATATGAAGGGCTTATGACTGTAGCTGCAAAGGTCTTAGGCACGGCAACATTCAGCTGGCTTGCAATTCACTTAATGTTCCTGATGTCCAGAGTAAAGCTGCAGTTTTAAATGAGTCAATGCACACCCCCAAACATAGTGTTTGTCAAGGTCCAACTCAGCCAAGTTTGGAAGAAATTTACTTCTGTAGCTGGTATGCAAATATGACTGTAAGTCAATTATCTTACTTCATAAATAGTGAACAGCCAGCATTCATCGATCTCTCCTGCAGGGCAGTGGACTCTTTGCCAGAGTCTTTGCTCTGAGTAGTAATTCTCAAGGTTACTCCTCAAGGTTGAGAAATTCCTTGACTCAAGAGATTCTCAGTAAGTGATTATTACCATGCTAAACTCTGAAGTCTTTGCTAAGGGACACAAAGGATTGATTGCGCACGTATAATCCTTGAGATATTAGCTGTTGACTAAGTCTGGGACTAAGTTTAGAATAAGGCACACATACACTCCCTTCTGAGAAGGAGCTTAGAACACAAGGAGGTCTTTTCTGAACCTCATGACTCAACAGGAGAGCCTCTCTCCCTGCCTGTTTTGTCTGACTCTATGCCATAAATAATCAAGGGCACCTCCTCACCGGATCTTATTAAACCCCTGTCACATTTACATAAACTTTGCAAAACCACTGGGTTATATCAATAAACATATTGCTACTTCTTTCTTAGGAGTGGCATCCATGACACACCCTTGGCTGCTACATTACAGCTGTCAGAGCCCTGAGCCAGCCTTCTAAGAGAACAAGAGGAAACCTGGGCTCCTCACAAAGGTTGTACGTAGCCCTAGCCAAAGGGTCTTTTGCCCTGCTTTGCACAGTAGCTGCATTCAGCAGAAGTGGAGCCCACCCTCTGCATCAGATATTCCCTCTCATGTTCATGAGGATGGCTGCCAAACCCTCTGGAGCATGGATGCCAAATTCACTTGGTGAACACAGTAACCCATTTGGATATTGTATGAAAGGAGAGATGGAAGAGCCTCTTCTGGCTCCTCGACGAGACTGCCAGGGCTGAAACATTTCTTGCAAAACTCAGCATTATCACCTTTTTTTACCAGTTTGTGTTGTCTGATGGTCTTCTGACCTCACCTACGGGATTGGGAAACTTTAGTTCTAGGATGACATACTTCCAAGTCTCACATGGGCATGAGTGGGAGCTACCACCTCGTCTGCCCTGTCTTGCCAGGTTCATCGAGGACCAAAACTGCCTCCAAAGAACTTTACTGTGAAAGACTTTCTGTAACTGTGCCCCACTGACCTGAATGGGTTTCAGTGTGTGCTCTGAGACTGACTTTGGTAAGGTTTTGGTCCATGAAGAGATTAGCACATGTCAGCTGAGCTGTAGTAACACTCCACGTGTTTGAAGCTCCCTGGGATCTGCAGCAGGGTTAACAGTGCTGCACATAGAGCTGAGCAATGGGAGCAGCCTGCAGCTCCCAAGGGCCTGTCAGGACCCACGGGTGCCTGGTGACACTGGCACCTCTCTGAGCTCTGACTGATAACTGCCTGAGCCTGCCTGTATAAAACCATTGCCCTTGGCACGGGGGAAATCTGCAATATATTTCAGGATGCGCAGGGGAGCAGCAGACCCACTCAGCTGAAATTTTGACAGCTGTAAGTCTCAGAAAATCTAGGATCAGGTTTTGCTTTAGGTGGCAAATTGAAGAGTTGGCTATTTCTTCATGCCTGTCCTCGCAGCAGAGGTGCGAGGCAGGAGTACTGTCAGGCTGTTTTGTTTCCCCTTTGCTGTGTACATGCTTTGCTTTACTGAACTGCTTCATGTGGGACACCTGCTTGGGACAGGCTGCTGGAGTTAGCGGTTACATTCACCTCCTGACAAATGAGTATGACATCAGAGTGACTTCAATTTTTTATAAATATCTATTGCCAGTCTGATTCACACGTCAGCACAGATCTGGAGTTAAAACTGAAAGGGACTGAATATGACGCCTGCTTTTTAAGGCTGGTGGAATTTCCCCTCTATACAGAAAAAAGTTCTCACTCACATATTTCACTAGTATCTACCATCACAAGCCTTAGATTTTGTCTCTCTCAAGTCTGCATCCTGTAAATCCCTGTAATTGCATGCAGCTGTTTGTGAGCCGTCCGCTGCAAATTGAAAGCGTGCATTGAAAAAGCCCCCAGGCACAGAACCTGCGAAATACGTGCTGAAAAAGCTGCTAGTTTACCAAAAAGACCCTCTCTGCTCTGCCCTCCCCTGCCCTCCTCCGCTGTCGCTCCCTTGCAGTTTATGACATCCAGATAGTGGGAGGTCTGACAACCCGAACAAGGCAGCAAGCAAGAAATTCCATTCCTGTTGCAATCAGTAATTCCTCCGTGGAGCCTGCTTTCTCGTGAGTGTGTGCGCGCGCTTTCTTTTGTGTCACTTCAAGAAGGGCTCTGATATTATTACTTTAAATATAGCTTGCCCTGGGGCGGGGAAATGCACAAGGAAAGAGCCGGCAAGCAGCCTATCTCTCAGAAGAAAAGAGCAAGCCTCGCAGCACAGGAACTGGCTTCACTCAAGTGTGCACTCTAGGAGTCAAAAAACTATTTCAAATACCACCACTGTGGAGGAGACTGAAGAAAAAGGATACCAAACTGGCTAAATACAGTGAAGAATATGGTAAACCAGGGTGCAAAGTGCATCTAACTGCAGTTTGAAAGTGGGCTCTGAAGCACAATGTAAGTCTTCCTTAAATTGTATTCTTTTATAATAGTATCTAGCTGTTTGATTTCCATTCCGAAGCCATGCTGGGCCAAAAGGTACAATTAGCTACAAAAATCAGCATGGAGCAGAATGTGTAATCTCTGATATGAAGCTGAAAATGGTACTGAAATACAACAGAAGACAAAGACTATCAGCCATATTATGGAAGATGCACTATAAATAAGAGCCTATCTAATTATTTCAAGAGAAAGATGCTGGATGGAATTATTAATCAACTTTCTTAACAGAAAAGTGAGAGCTCTGCTGTTTAATACAGCAAGCTATTTTAATACTGCTGTGTTTAAAATTGTGTGATTACAGTTACCAATAGCAATAAGATGTAGCTCCAGACAGGAGTCCTAGTGGTTGCAAAAGTTTTTTCTCTTTTATTTCTCCAACATTTTTGCTCTCTGAAGCCTCAAGTCCACGTTCTCTATCCTACAGCCTGGTTTTACTTTTCAGCTGGATTTTCAATATATGCCAACACTGGACTTCCTATGGAACTGAAAACAAAACATTTCAGCTTTCGGAGGAATTCTGGTATGTTTTTCTACATCACACTTGTGGCAAAAATACAGTCGACAAAAGATTGTCCCTCAACTTCTGGTATGGAGAGCTGAGGAATATAATGCCCAATGGTGACGAAGGGTGATAATTTCCTGCTTTTCACAATTTATCTCTGTGGTTTTGGACTTAGCAATGGATATTCTTTGTGATGGAGAGAGCTCTGTGAACCCAACTGCAAACTCTTTCATACAAATAAATCATGAGAGAAGACTCTACAGAAATGCTTATGGAGCTGGAGAAATTAATATATCACATCTCTGCAACTTGACTGTGAACTCTGGCAACCTAACCAATCTTTCAGGTGAAAGTAACATGAGCCCACCGTGCTGCCCTTCACAGAAAAACTGGCCGGCTTTGCTGACAGTGATAGTGATTGTTTTAACCATTGCTGGAAACATTCTTGTCATCATGGCTGTTTCACTGGAGAAAAAACTACAGAATGCCACTAACTATTTTCTAATGTCACTGGCAATAGCTGATATGCTGCTGGGTTTCCTTGTCATGCCCGTGTCGATGTTAACCATACTGTATGGTGAGTATTAGCTGTGTAATCTACTGCATGTATTGACAACCCTTAAATATTGCATGCAAAAACATCCTGTTGTTATTATGATTTCATTCTCTTACCACAGAAAATTGTTATCACTCCATATAATTTGAAATATATGTTACTGGTTAACGGATGGAACAGCTGAAGTACTTGAATCTTTCCCTACTTTTTATCTCCAGCTATGAGCATTTTAAACACAGTCCAGAACATTAGTTTATTACTCAGTTGTCAGATGAATTGTCTCAAAGTGTATATGAAGATGCTTTGTGCTTTCTATTGCTTTCAAGATTTTTCCCTGGCTCATAATTTTCATATTCCTAACGAGAATGTAGGGTCCTGCCAGTTACTTTGCTCTGCAAATAGGCACTGAAGCACTAATGACTACTTTTAGATTCAAGGTAGGCAACCCCCTCAATTACTTTCAATGAAGTAATACAAATGTAAATAATTTTCTTCTCACCAATACCCTGCTTAGACGTCTACTTACTAGCAAATGCTGGAATAAATATTGTGGGAGTTAAGAAATGGATGGGCACTAATTCTGCTGTTTAGTAACATTTACAAATGCAAGGCTATAATTTCTTAAGAGAAGTTATTTAAGTTAATAATGACTCACAGTTCATGCCCTTGCAGGTGATAAATAGCAGATCTTTTTTTCTCATTTTCCTCAAAATCACTTGCAGCACAGCTCATGCAGGAAAGAGCAGCACCCTGTGTGTTCAGCAGTTCGATTTTGTCAGGCTGTTAGTATCCCTGAACTTCAGAAATGAGTCTTTCAGTGCCACAACCGAATTGCTACAGTTCAAAGAGAAGCTAGACACTGTCAGGAGGAAAGCGAGATTGTTTGGAGAGGTTCTTATTACTTCATTATTTTGAGACTTAAGGTCCAAACATGAGCCTGTGACTTAAGGGAGATTTAATCCAGACAGCTGAAAGTTTGATTTCCATTTTCAGTATCTCTACACAGATCGCCGTCAGCAGCATTTGCAAACTGCATTTGGCATCAGTGATGGTGCAATACAGTGATTTGCTATATTAGTGTGCTATTACCTTTGGCGGGAGAAACAGCGTGAAAACAGGAATTGTCCGATGAGCGATATTTAAGTCGTGCGTGAATCCCTGAGACAAGCAACAGGGACTCCTGCTGGCCAGGCTCAGCTGCCGAGGGAAAAGACGCCCGAAATCTGTGTCTCGGGAGGGATTTGGGGGCTGGGGCGCTGGATGCCTTTCCAGCACGGCGAGAAGCCGGAGCCCTCGTCCCGGGGAAAGGCTGCCCCTCCCGCCTTGGCGACGTCCGGAGCACAGGATCCGCAGGGCACCTGAAGGCAAAGGGGAGGGGCTGTGTCGGCTTTGCCTCCTCTCTCCCTGCTTTTTCCCTTGCAAGACCAGGAATGGAAGCAGCATAACTTGGGGTGAAAAATTATCTGGTGGCATAGGCAGGTACCAGGAGAATTATCTTGGTGTTGGTGCACCATCAGCCTCCAGGATGATCAGTGATGGCATGGAGGGAAATCTCCCCTTCCACAGAAGCATTTTCTTGGCCTCAGCTGCTCAACTTCAGCCACATCACCTATGCTGACAGTCTTGAGCCCAAACTGGAGGCCTTTGCACACACCTGCTCGGCTGGGACACCTCCAAGGCTGTGGAACAAGTGTGCTCCATCACCCCTTTTGCAGCCCCTTGAAGGAGCATGGTGATTACTTTGCTCAAAGGAGAGATGATTTTCTTGAGAGCTTTACAGCTACTGTGGGCAGTTCTGGTCCAGGTGCCCAGCCGTGCCAGCCACGTGCCTGTCCCAGTCTGCACCCTTTGGGCTGGGCAGGGTTCTCCATCCACCCAGCAGCCCCAGACTGCTGGAAAAGGCAGCACCCAGTAAGTGCTGCAAAGGTGGACGTGTCTACGAAGCAGAGAACTTCCTGCAGGATGTTATATACACCCTTCCTAAGGGTGCACCTCATTGCATCTAGAGTTTTCTCCTCTCATGTACTTTCCCCTTTCTTGAACCTGTAGTCTCTAGGGAAGTTTATCTGGCAGATGCTGTTTTATCCCTGCCGCATCCCGGTTTATAGCAAAGACAAGAAGTCTAGAAGGATATGACAAATGTGTTCCCAGAGATCACTGAAGCAAGAGAACAGATGTATGTTGTCGAGTGTAAAAATACTTTAATGATTTTCCCTGTGTAAACTGGCCTGGCCTGACAGAGAGATGCTCTTGGGAAGTCATGCCCCTGAAAGACAAGCCACCACGTAACACCCTCCAGGGACCGGATTTCCCAACAGAAGACCAGAAAACATGATAAAATACATCCATAAATGCTGTATGGCTTGTCAGAGTCAGCTTATATTACAGCAACCCAAGAACACCAAAATATAGGTCTCCTCAAGGCTCGATGATACTAAATTTAATTAGGCACAGACCTACCTCCACTGCCTCTCCCTCCATTCCTGCTGCTGCAAATCTTGTACTGTATATCCAAAGGAGACAGGCAGTTCCCAAAATACTAGCATATTCTCACAATATGAGCTTTGGCATTGCCCCATGCCACACCATCATGGGCAGCTTGGGTAATCATGCTCTAAATGAAATCACTACAAGATAAGGAGCCTGATAACTGCAAAACTTGCTCTGAAGAGAGCTATTAGTGGTTCCCTGTAGGAATAGAGGGCTTTTGAACGGGGGTCCTGCAGGGCTCCACTTAGCCTGGGTCTGACCAGTACTGCTCCTAACAACTTGTATAGTGTGTGGAGTGCAAGCTTACACAGCTTTCCAAAAGCACCAAGCTGGGAGAGGTTACAAGCACTCAGAGGGACAGGTTGAGAATCACCAACAAGAATCTGGACCCCTGAAGAGAAAGTCTGAAACCAACAAATAGCATTCAGTGAGGATATGTGCAAAGGTAAAGAAGCAGCCCAGCTTCTGCTGGGGAAATTTGTTCAGGCTTCAAGGATGCTGAACAAGATCTGGCTGTCAAAATGTATCATTAGCTAAACGCGCTTCACTAGCATTCTACTTCCATAAAAAAGGCACTTACCATTCCAGGTTGTATAAGTAAAGACATTCCCCTCAAGATTCCTGAAAAAAATCCTGTATTTCACTTAGCAGTCAGGAGGCCTTTGCAGGAGTACTGAGTCCTGTTTTAGTCGCTGAATGGTATACAAGATGCAGATAAATTAAACAGATTCCAGGGCAGAGAAAGAAGTACAAAAGTTTTTAAATCACGATCTGTAAGAAAAAGATAAAGTACTTGGCTTTTGTTAGACCAGAAGACAAAAAAAAAAAAGGAACACGAAATTAGGCAAGACATGATAGCCATCTCCCAACAGCTTTGAGAGAGGAAAGTAATCAATTAATCTTCATAGGCAGAGGAAAGAACAAGGGAAAAGTAAGAGCTTAATTTGCAGCAAAGAAGCTGCAGGTTGGATATTAGTAAACACTAATGCATCTAGTTTGGATTCCATTCCCTGGAGGACCCTATCAATATCCATTGACAGAGGGAATATCCTTATTTAGGTATGTGGTGGAGGCCTAAAGACAGGTGAGATAAATATGGATGGTATGGAACATTTTCTTTAGCTGCCATTAAATCTAAAGTTTTACTTTCAGAATTAAGGCAGCTTTGCATATCAGCAGGTGTTGATAATGCAGTAATTAGGTGGATATAAAGTCCTAAAACAAAATTGAGAACTTGTATGTTTACAATGACAAAATTGCTTCTCTTTCCATAGATTTGCTGCCAAAGATGTTTAATTATAGCATCAAGCACTAGCATTATGCAAATAGAATTAAAAAGAAAAAACATATGCTGCCTGTAGACTGGGAAAGAAGCCGAGTTAACCCCAAAAGCTACAGTTAGAAGGCTGCAAGCAAATAAAAATGTTTTCTTAAAACAGCGTCAGGCAGCTTCTAAATGTATCACTTACTACTGCTTAGTACTTACTACAATTCTCCTAGAAAGATAAATGCACTAAGACGTGTCACAACAAAAGATATATGCCACATCTTTAGCTGATACCAGCTTTCTCTTGTGCAGGATACGAATGGCCTCTACCTAGAAAGCTCTGTGCCATTTGGATCTACTTGGACGTGCTCTTCTCCACCGCGTCCATCATGCACCTCTGCGCCATCTCACTGGATCGCTACATTGCCATCCGAAACCCCATCCACCACAGCCGCTTTAACTCAAGAACTAAGGCTTTTGCCAAAATAATTGCTGTTTGGACCATATCAGTTGGTAAGTGAGCTAGTATTTCAGCATGTAATTGCAGATTTCCAGCTTTTGAGAGGATTTGACACGTATTTTGCAGTCTAAAACTTTATTCTCTGCCTGCAGTATTTTGCTTTCCACAGTCTAAGAACTGCTGTAATGTAGTAATTATGCAATTGAAATCAACAATGATAACAGGAAATTGAGGAGGACTGAGCAGCACTGAAAGAACATGCATCAGTGATAGCATGACTGCATTCAAGTTTATTTTAAAGATGTGACTTCCAATATTGATTATCCATCACTACCTAAATATCTGAAAAGAAAAACTGAAAAAAGTATTTCCCTGTTCTATGTAAGTCAGTTGTTCTCAATTTCTTATTAGGGTTATTTGCTTAGAGATTTTTCTCATGGGCAGATCTTCTCTGCCTTTCTCGGTGTGTATGGTGGGGAATTTCTGCATCCTATTTAGGAGACAGCAGATACTATGTACAGTGTTGATGAGAGGAGTCTCTCCAGAGGACACTTCAGAGTTACAGTCTAAAACAGGTGTTCTGAACGACCCAGTAAACGAATCTCTTCTTGCACTGGCAAAACCCAGAGCCTCAAAACTAGGCATAGGAACACTGATCTTTCATTCCCATAGTGGCAGCATGTCCAGAGTAGTCTTATGACACGGGAGTTGGAAGAGTTTGGTGCCTGATGCCATCAGGGATTTCCTCACACAGCTGGGGCTGGAGGGTCTCAAATGCTTTGAAAACACAGTTCGCTTTCAGCATTTGTGGTTTTGTAGACCCTTGAGCATTGGCAGCTCACTTATTCAGAGGCAGGAAAAATTCACTGTTTTGCTCTGGAAGAGATGTGAGCTGTCAGCAACCAAAGGTAATTAGCTCCTTCCCTGGCTAATACAAATTATTGCAAGTAGTAACTGTGATCCCTTACCACTCTTCCCAGAGGAGGGAAAGGAGATGATGCCTAACTTGCTGCCAGCCTGGCGCTCTAAATCGTCTCCTGGCCTCCCTCTTGATCCTGGCCCTCAGTCTGAGAAAAAGCAGTCTAGGATTGCTAGGATTTAAAATAGCTGTATATTCTGCTGCACAGCAAGAAACCATGGGAGTCCTCACTCAAAAGGAGGACAGTTCTGCATCCTCCATGACCTGATGAGGTTCAACAACATCTGGCTCTGAGGTGCCTTCAGCTGATCAGATGTAGATGCCTAGCACAGGCCAGGTGAACCCCACCCTAAAAATGCCTAGCTCTCGACTATAAAGGAAGCCTATAGCAACTCAGGTGTAGGTGTCTTCACTTAGATTAGATGAATCACATCTTGTCTCCTCTACAGTCACATTTTTTTAATCCAGTAGAAAACATACTACCTACTCTGTCCAGTTTTTCCAGTTTTTGACACTCTTAAGTGCAAGTATTTTCAGTGCATTTCTCTATATAACATAAATAAGTCAAGCATTACTTAAAACTGTGCATACTGTGTTTGTCTGCACTTGCACATGGTGCCTTGTGCTTAGTGTGTGTGAAATTATTGTCCTTTTTAAACACAAATTCACAGAATGATCAGAATGACCATTCAAAAGGCAAACCAGTGGTCCACCCTGCTCAGCATCTTCTCTCAGGCACTGGCTTACTGACACAGTATCTGAATTAGCTCACTATTAAAAGGAATCCAGAAAAAAAGTGTTATTTTAGCTCTGTTAGTTAGAACGTGGTTTATGTCCTGTAGCAGGAGGGTTTATTTCTTTGATGGCTTGATATTTTGTTTCAAAAGTTATGTCTTTTCTTTGCAGTAATAACTAATAACACATCCATTGTAAAAACACCTTTTCTGCTCTCTGGAGAAACTTTCCTCTATCAGTGATGAGATGAGTCACAGATGTTACTTATTATTAGGCAAGTGACAGCAACATGGTTCCTACGAATATAACTCTGAAAACCACAACTCCTTATTTTATTGGAAACCACTCATGTGTGGCATGAGTGAAGAGGACAGTCCTGTTTTACTGCAGCTGGATAAGGACATGTGTAAGGCAACAATGGATGCCAGGAAAACAGGAAGGGTTATACGGCAAACCCCATCTCATTCACACATTACTTGTCAACAAAACAGTGAGAAGGTTAAATAGGTATAAATGAACATAGGCAAGCACACTTCGGTGAGCAGGAATGAAGTGGTGCTCAGCTGGTTCCTAGTCTCATGGAAGCAAGGGGCATGGGGAGAGCAGCTGAAGGAAGAATGGTTGGTTTCCAGCCTGGCAACAAGCTATGGCAAATGGGATGTGCTCCAGAGAACAGATAAGGAAGCAAACACATACGAAGCTGTAAGAAACTGAAGAACCATTCACTGCCAGGCTGGACTAAGTTTGCACTGTGCCATATTGCTATATTAACAAAATAAAAAGAAATGCCAATATTATAAGAAATCTAGACAGATCCCAGATCGCCCATGCAACCTGCTGTCAGTCAGTCATAAACCCTTATCCTCCTGATCTGCCACCATCCAACTAAGAATATGTCAGAAATGGGTTTCTGAAGGCGCTTTATACACCACTTACTAATAGGAAATGCTTTCTGAACAAAGAGGTGCTCCACGTATCATTTACCAGTCTCCAGGCTCTCAGTGCTACTTAGAGTGAGTGACAGGGCTATAAATTATTTAACTGTTTGCATTTTCACATAACTATGGCTGAGAACTCTCACTGCGATGAGTGAGGTGAGGATGATGAGGTGCTGGCATAGGTTGCCCAGAAAAGCTGTGGATGCCCCACCCCTGGAAGTACTCAAGGCCAGGCTGGATGGCGCTCTGAGCAGCTTGGTGGAGTGGAAGGTATCCCTACCTGTGGCAGGGGAGCTGGAATGAGATTATCTTGAACGTCCTTTCTAATCCAAGCCATTCCATGATATTTGACACAGGCAGAGCTGGTGTTGGACACAACACACCCTCCACAGTAAATGGTGTGGCTACCATCACACTTGCAGATTCATATCCAGGGCTTTGCTCTTCAGCTTCAGATAGATACCCTTTGACTTCCCCATGTTCCTAGAGTTTGCAGCTTAGCTGGCGACCTGTGAACTCGCCTGATGTATGAGATGGAGGGTAAAAAGCAAGAGAAAGAAATGAAAGCTGTTATGTTCCCCTGTGCAGAGGTTCGTTTTAGCAGAGAAAGAGGAGGGAAACAGCCAACAGTTGTGTGGTGGCAGCAAATTTAATCAGTTCCACTGACCGTGCAAAGAGCTCAGGCTGAACTGAACAGCACTGATGAACATACAGGGCTGTCAGATGCTGCCTTCTACCACCCTCAGTATGGAACCAAACCGTTTACTCCTACCACTTGTCTTTCAACCTTCTGTCTTCCAACCCATTTTTTTCTGCAAGAGGATCTTTCTTCTATTGCCATTAGAATTTAATTTCACTAACAGCCTTTGAAAAAACAGTATTTTCAGAGCTTTCTGGGAATCCAGGAACATTATACCAGCTGGATTACCCTTATCCACCTGCTCACTGACTCTTGCAAA
The DNA here is from genome assembly GCA_013398015.1 of Oreocharis arfaki. Taxonomy (NCBI): domain Eukaryota; kingdom Metazoa; phylum Chordata; class Aves; order Passeriformes; family Paramythiidae; genus Oreocharis; species Oreocharis arfaki. The sequence continues at coordinate 836,911 of VZRR01002979.1, forward strand.
CACTTCTAGCTAATTTGTGGGGCATGGGCTCTACCCGATTTGTGGGGCCTGAAGAAGCTCTTCTAGTGCTTCCCAACCCACCTAGATTATAACTTCTAGTGCACCTAATTAATTACACTTTTGTTCACTAAATTTGTAATTTTCCTTTTATTCACTAAGTACACAAATACATTCAATGGATTTTAACCAGGAGCAGTCACTGATCTTCACTCCATCGGCTTCAGTGACATATGAAGCATTTAAAAAACAGCAGAAAAAAAGCACAGATAGTTTAATTTACTTGACTTCTGAAATCTTGATTTTCTCAGTTTGAAAAAAATAAACTGTGCTAACATTTGTTTTTGCATTTAGTGGAAGAAGAGCATTTAGCCAGCAGCCTTTGTTTCACTAGACCATGTAATGCCACAGGCAATTGGTTTAAAATGGATTCTAATTACTGTAACAGATTCTAATCGTGTCTTTAATTCTTAAATCATCCAGTATGCACAGTGGCTAGGTAATTAGATTATTTGTAGCTGTTGAAGGCAAAAGCTCATTAAACCCTGAAAATTATTCCATTTGTTTTAAAGCACAGAGGTCATTATTGAGAACAGGTGTAAAAAGACAAAGCATTTCCCCCTGCTAGAAAAAAGTAGAATTTTGAATGGAACTGGAATCTACAGAATTGTAAATAGAGCCTATACTGAAAAATGAATGTAAAATACCTTTTAGTCCTACGAGGGCCTAACAAACACATTGCTCTGCAAGAGGCCAACAGTGCATCATTCCCTCTTTGAAAGGCTAACATAAAAGAATTACAGGCATGCATGTTAAGTCCTTACATATAACATCCCTCAGTTCTTATTTTTCTCTAGTCCTCTGTTAATGGTCTAAGTAATGTGAAGTCTGATGAAGCCCAAGCACTTCAAGCTGAGTTTTCTCTTATCATTTCTCACTCAGCCTACACATCTGTTCACTGCCTTCAGGCAGTCTCTGCACTCCTCAGTCACTAACAACTTAGATTTATTCAGTACTTTTCATGCAGAAAAAAAAACCCAACGTGGATCTGGATGAAGCTGGTAAAATACCTCCCACCACATAACTCTAAAATTTTGCCATTGCTTCAGAGGCTTCAAAAATGAGAAATACTCAAACATATGAAGCAACATTCTCCGAAGTGCAGGGTGAAGTTAGCTCCAGGTGTACAAATCAAACCCAGGGCAATTGGGCCCCCAGATAATTTGGCAGTGTGACATTTTATGCTGACACAGAGGCTTAAACCTCCTTCACAGGCAGCCTGCAATTTCTCTGCATTACTTCTTGCTGCCTTACAGCGTATGAAGGGCCAGGAAAGCAGCAGGGATTCGGAGAGTTCAACAACCAGTGCCTCTGGAGTGTGTTTTGCTGACAGCTTTGGCCTCCTTAGGCTCAGTCTTCTTTCTATCAAGGACAGATTTCATTAGAAAATCCCTTTACAGTTTTCATAAGGCACAAACAGCTAATCAAATGCAGGCTGGGTGTCGCTGTCCTGAATCCACGACATACCCATTTCTTCCAGATGACGTAATTTGCTAGTTCAGCCAAGACTAATTTAGGGATGCCTTCGCATAGGAAAAAACCATTTGTTATAACATGGAATACGCTGCCAAAATATATAAAATTGCAAATAATTACACACTGAACTGTCCTCTGATAATACAGATTTAAAGCTTAGCACCTGAACTTGGAAGTGCTGGAGTGGAGCTAAATTGAAATATCTACTACACTACCCTCTTTCCCATCTAGCCATTCACTCTGCTTCCCTTTCTTATTTTGAAGACTTGATTTTGCATTCTTAGCAGTTTTCATAATAATTTCCCTCGGGAACATTTTTAAAATTTTTATCATACTCATGAAACCATCTCTCAGAGAGTGAACATACTGTTTGCTCACTCCAGCAGCAGAATCTCAGGAGCAAACATTTAAGGTTTTGTGTTTGGGCAACCCTGGGACCTTTACCATTTGTGGATGTAAATGTAAATGCCATAAAAATAAAACGAAGTTGTAAAAAATTGTTGCACAACATACAGAGAAATTTGCATCAATTATAATGAAGGGTGTTGGCATCAAATTTCATGAATAAATTATTAGAGCTTCAGAACCAGCTCAGAAATAGAATCTTCATTGTATTTCTACATAGACACACAATGTATGAGGCTCAGTAGACAGCAACAATTACGTCAGTAAAAAGTTCATTGCCATACTAATGACTCCTACAGTAGCGACAATTAATGAGAAAACAAGCCCTTCATGTATAGGTTGTCCGGGTAAAGGTAATGCTCAGTTTCATGGGAAAGGAGCATTCAGTGCTGTGATGCACATTTCTGAGTTGACTAGCACATGTATTCTGGTAATGAGTCATTACTTAAGACAGTTCAGAGAAAGAGACATAAATATCCTATTTACTTTGATGTAAACTATCCCCATACTTCCCATGTAACAGAACTCTTTGCTTCATTTGTTCTTCCCAGAAGAGTGAACACATCCACCAGACCATCAGCTGACCACATGTATCTCCCTCCCATAACTGCGAAGGTTCAAAAACCTTGCATTTTGAACTTGCAGATGTTTTTTCATCTGACAAGGAGTTGTTACTAACATTATATTTTTCTTTATGGAAAAAAGTCCTTAAAGGAATGTTAATGATCGAACTGCTTTCTAGATTCCTCAAATTTGGAAACACAGAGATAAAGAAATGAGACACGGGCATGGTCCATAGAGACACAATGGCAAACCAAAGACACTGAGCAACCCTGCATTCATCTGAGTGGGGTAGAACACATTATACCAGTAAATATGTGTCATCAAAAAAAGAATAATTATTATGTATGTATTTACCATGTTCTTTGGGTAATTACATCAGGATGAGATGAAGGGTTTTGCCTACGAAAAAGGCACACACTCATTTTGTGAGCACTTCTTTCGCAAGAAGCATTCTGCCTTACAGGTGAAAAAGGAATGAAGAGTGGTCATAACATTAATGTATGGCGTGTCTGCTTCGGTTTTAAAGGCAAGTTATAAACGGTAGGGCTGTACTTTCAATGGCACAGCTATGTGGAAAGAACCTGGTTAGCCAAGGTGCTGATGAAAGAATTTGTCGTAATTTTTTTAAAACTTGTCTTTGTTTTGGAGACCCTAAGGACCATGTCCTTCTTCCTCTTGAAGCTACTGGCAAAGCAGCATTACGTTAACTTGGACCAGGCCTGTCCTATTAACAGGTTTTTTTGAATGAATAAGTAACTGTTGGTGGGTGCCAATACGACCTATAATCAGCCACTCTCTCTTTGTAGAGTACATCAGAGTAAATGGAGTGTTTTAAGAAAAAAGGCAGTAACAGCACAGTATCTATTATAAGTTACTTCCCCTTCTCCGAAAGGTTGTGTTTTTTAGCCAGTCATGTTCCCAGCACAGCATACAATACATACAAGTATTCAGAATGGATTCTCCATGCAGAGGGGGAAGGATGAGCCTGGGTCTTGCCACAGGATACCCTTTTCTACAGACAGTGCAGTGTGAGGTGCTGCAAAGTGCAGGAAGGACTTGTTCACGGGCCTGCTCTAATCTTTCTCCAGTAGGTCTCTACAACAATACATGCTCAAAAGAGGATCCCATATTCACCAAGAAATTACTCGAGCATCTGTAGTCAGAGGAGCTGGATTTCTGCATAGAAAATGCCACATGCAATACAAATGAGAACAAAAGAAGTGCACAAGGAATTATGCTGGGATTCATAAACTCTGTTGTCTGTACACTGTAACTGCATTTAATCACCTTCTAAATTTAAAATGGTGCTGTTAAAGTAGCACTGTGTTGCATAAAAGAAAATGCCAAGAAATGAGAAAATTTCATTCATTTTAAAATTATATAGAAAAATATCACAAGTTCCTGTATTTATTAAATTTGACTTAAGCCAGATGTCATGTTTATGATGTTAAGAAAGGTTCATGTATTACAGAATTCTTTAAAATTAAATCCTTATATTTATCAGCAGGAACATTGCAAACTATTGAACCCTCAGGCTGCAATTAACTGTCCCCACACATTACCTGGCCTGTGCCATTGGCATCCCTTCTAAGCAGAAGCTCAGCTAATAAAAGTCAGGGGTTTTGTCAGAACTGCAAAAACATATTCCTAATTACCTGAAACAAATTTAGAAACACCTGTCAGGTGATTTTGCCTATAATGTCCTCCAGGGTCATTGATGGAAAATAGCTTGTTGAGCTCCTGTGATGTCCTGAAAGCAGTCTGTAGCATTGTGATAAAGGCTCTCTGTTCTGCCTGATCAAAATTGGAATCTGTGTATTTCACAGTATTCTATCCTGCCTTTATGTTGGAAATAAATCACACCTACTGGGAACACTTATTTCCTTTTGGCAGAACATAGCCCTTGTTACAACTTTTTGTGCTTGATCTGAGTTTTGAAATGTCAAATTGACCGCTATTGCCATGATCATAGAATGAGCTGAACTGTGAGTATCCTGAGAGAAATACTTCGTGATTTTAGGTCCCAGGTGCACAGAGCGAGCAGCGTAAATTTCCCCCTACAAGCACAGAAGTACTCAGAAGTTTATACTGCAAGTTCCCCAGTTAAATCCAGCCCTGCCTTGCATATCACCACAGGACATGAAGAGGTCACTCCTGCATTTCCTGTTGCAAGGACAGTTCATGTATTTATTTTTCATTTTCAAGGTGCTTTGTGACATTTAACACAAAGATAAGCCTAGGGATCGTGCTGTAGCACCCACGTAGACACCAGCAGATGGAAAATATGGGCAGATATGATCCCTTTTTATGTCTTCTTCAACCCTTGTAAATGTGACCAGGGCATCGACTGGTTTAACAGAGTTCAGTCAGGGTGAAGAGTGGACAGTGAAACATAAAGCACAGGATCCTGACTCATCATCTTCAGACCTGTGCAGGTCTCTAAGCTGCTTCTCATTCTGTTTTTCCTTCCAAATTATCCATCACATCAGGACATCTATCCCAATAGCTGTCCAGCCATTGCTGCAGTCTCATTGTATAACTAGTAAGAAGGTGACCATTTGCTTATGAAGCAGCTTCTGCAAGCAACCACAAAAGGAGTTATGGAGAAACAACTGGGACATGGTCTGAGGTCTAGAAAATCCAGAAGAATTACAGTTTTTGTTATCTGTGGCCTTCAGATGGAGTGTGAAATCATTGCAAAAGAAAAAACAATAATTTAAAAATTTATCTGATAGCTACATTCAGTCTCCTTTTAAACTACACAATGAGGCCAAGTAGCACTGCTGAAGAAATCTCAGAGATACCAACAGAAATCTCTATTCAGTTCAGTGAAGGATTAAGGCAGAGTTAAGTAAATTATTAGCACTCAACAAGTCACACCATGTAATAATTAAAAGACAGAGATATAAAAAGTGGGCAATTAGGGGATCTTGTCACTTACACTGCTCTAGGAAGAATCACATTATTTGCCTTTGGTAGTGGAATATCCAAGATCTTTCCATAATTTCTAGCTTATAGCTGCTTTAAGTGTTTTTTTAAGCATTACTGTGTAGGCTGCATGTATAGCACATAATAAATTAGCCCTGAGGATCCTTTAGGAGCTTCATAGCTAAAAAGGCAAACTGATAACATCTGATCTAGGAAGATCCTGTTAAAAAGGTATGGTATTTCCTTCTTCTCAAAGCACTATTATCCCCAAATCTGCCCTCCTAGGGGCCTGAACAGTGAACATTGCGAGGCCATCTGACATGGAATACAGAGAGGTCCTACGCTAAACAGAGGGGATATCACAGGTGGCTGGAGTTGATCCTACACAGAGGCTCTTTTCCTTTGCAAATTAATGTATTAACCTAGGCCAGTGACAAGCACAAATTTGTAACTTCTTTTGAGTAGAAATTAAACCATTGTTACTGGGAACTTAAAAACACCAATGCAGTATAAACAACATTAATTGAGTACGCAGAAAGAAAAAGGGGGTTTGACCTGCTCTGCTGCATTTTGCTGAGCCACAGAAGTAGCAGCCTTAATGAGGAGAACCTTGTTCCTCTGTGCAGAGATAGGTTGGAGACCCGTGGAACTCCTTGCAAATTTTCAGACTAAATATTAAGCTCTTTATTGTAAAGCCAGTCACTTTTCATCACTCCTAATCACCATGGATGGAGGAGTTATACAGCTGTCATCAGCCTACGTCCCCTGGAGGAGAACACCAAGCCCAGCTCCCTTCCAGCTCCCAGAACTGTAGCCGCTGTCCACCTTGGACTTGGGCCCTGCTCAGCCAGCACCCCCAGGCAAGCTGCTTCCTCAGGTTTCTGTCCATGCTTGGCCAGACATTGCCTCACAATCCACTCTTTCCAGGCTCAGGGACAGCTCTAAGTCTCAGTGATCAATAAAGACCAAACTGCAAGAGGAGTAATTTTATCTCAGATGTGATGTGTCAATGTTGTACCAAAACACTGCCAAATCACCCCCATAACTGTTTCTTTGTCCCATCTTTAAGGATGGGCTAAGTTTTCATGTGGGGAACACAGGGATGGTGTTTTCTCATATGAACAAGTTGGCTCTACATGGCATGATAGCATGCTCTTTACTGGACATCAGGTTGAGTGGGTTCCTCTGGATCAGTAAAAAACAAAAAGAATTTTAGACTCTCTCTATCATTGGCTTTTAACCTCCTAGACATTGTGGAGCTAAACAGCTTTGTCCAGCCTTCTGCTACAGGCAGACCCAGATATCTTCTTGTCTCCCTCTTCTTCCTTGTAGATGCATCTATACTGACTTGTATTCACACACTAATCTACACAAGGCAAAGACATTTACTTTTTGTCTAAATGTTGGCATACTTACTGAGTCTAGGGTTGGGATCTTCTGACATCTTTCTCCAGGTTTAACATCACTAAAATATTCATAATCAGACCACAAGGTCTAGCCAAGCACAGTAAAAAGAAGTTTCATCAAATCCATGGGAGACCTGGCAAAGAATATGTTATGTGGTACACATTATTTTGTCCTTTAGCCATATTGTAAAAAAAATTATTTACTGGGCAGTTTGGTATTTCCTACTTATTTAGGAAAAGTCGTGTGCCTTTAGTAGATATAAACGCTATAGTAAATCGGCAGTAGATTGACTGAAAGTATATGTCATCTAAAACATTATTTCTGTATAAATTGATAAAGTCTTTCAATTTTCTGAGGCTTCCACATGTTCTCTCTGTTTGCTGACCCTAGAAGTGAAGGTTTTACCTGTGGGTGTCCGTTACAGAAACTGTGCTAGATCCAAGCAAGAACACTTTTACTCTACAAAGACAGAATCACTTCAGAGCTTCAGTCAAAATGAGGCAATGTGCAGTCACAGGTCAAGGATGTCATTACCTGGGAATAACTACAAGCATATTAAGAAATAAATTGAAAAAAAATTCAAATGAGATATGATGACTACCTTTCGGATGTGTGGGTGCCTCCCTGCTTATGAAAAAACGGACCAGGGAACACAGTTTTGTCCAGCAATTTCTTACCCCTTGGAGGCCTCCCCCTTGGAGGCCACCCACTGCAGTCAGTAGATAGTGAAGGTGGCCTGTGCCAACCTGTGCTAGCACCAAATTTAGAGTGTTTGATTGCAATAGCAAAGCTTCCTCTTTGAGCTTGTTCAGCTGAAACCACCAGTGCCTGAACACCATTGCTCCCTGCTGAACACATGAATGGCACCATCCAAAATCCCCAGGCCCGATATCCTTTTTCAAAATAAATTTCTTCAGTACATTTATAAATCTGTATTTATTTATTTATAGCTGTTTGATAAGTGCAGACTTCTATATGCCTCTGCTACTCCCTTTAGTCACTGGGTAACCGTCTTAGACAGAGGGATAACAACTTCTCTCAGTTGGAGATCTCTGTGAGAAGCCAATAAACACCTTGGAAGAAGCCTCTGCTCAAATCAAAAATAATGCCACTAGCTGAAAAGCAAAGACTGTGTGGGGGAAGAGGCTCCACTGGAAATTGCTATGCAAAAGGTTGTATCTTCCTCAAACACACAGAAGGCCTGAAAAATCCAACAAGAAAATTAGAAGAACCAGAGCGTAAACAAGTCTTGCAGCATAACTAAGGAATTTGAGGAGTGCATAGGCAGGAAAAGCACTTAAGCCAAAAGCAAAGAAACTGCTTCCTGCTGTTGGATTCTTGCTGCCTTTAGGAAATATGGCTGTGTGCACAGTTTGAGGATTATACCAAAGCAAAAAGCAACTCCATCAGCGGCTTCCTGTCTCATAACTCAGCTCACTCTGGAGCCCAAGGTTTCTAATCACTTGGGTCAAAAAGGGGCCCCTGTCCTTCATTTCTTGCACTGTCCGCCCTGTAATTCTCCTCTAATCCTGTTAATATTTATTTTATTATCACAGTTCTACTAATTAATTTGGAGAGCCATATCTCTGCTCTTGTTAAGAAATAGGCTTCAGGACTGAGGACAAAATGAGAAACATTAGAAAACACACACTTCTGTGATTTTGTTTTTCTAAAGTGAAATAGATGATTTATGGTATAAATTATCATTTACCATACTTTGTTCACATAAAGAGAATTGAATGTATCTCCTACTAGGCTAAATAATATGTTTCCTTAGAGATTTTCTGAGCTGTCAAGAACAAAGCCATTTCAAAATTAATATAATAATCCAACTGTTACCTGGCATCCCCCCGCTATGTGGCGTAAATTTAAATTAGTTTTCCTTTCAGTTGTATTAAATAGAACATGTGTGACTAAATAAAGTGTTCCAAGGCAAAGATACAGAAAACCAGCTCCATGCATGCCCTTGGATAAAAAACTAAATTTGGTCTACCAGCAGTGATAAGGAGAATTCCTGGACTCCCTCTGATTCCATTCCTTTGAGTACAGCCTCTTGGGATGCAGAAAGGAGACGATGCTCCTCCAGCACTGTGACTCACTTAGCTCTTAAGGAAATCCATTTGAAAACAAACCTTACATGGGGATTTGTGAGAGAAAGCTCCTCATCCACTTCTGCCTCCGCCAACACACGTACCTTCCACTAGGGAAGAATTCTGCGTCCGTCTCACATGCAAGGAGAAATTCTAGCCCAGGACTTTGGGGACATTGCAATACTTTTTAACATTCTTGCTTTTAACATTCATGCTAACTAGATGCAGCCTCAGATGGTGGTTCCCAACCCACACAGAGGTTTTCAACATCCCCTCTTCCCAGGCGGAAATTTCTGCTTCTGTGCTGCCACCCATCAGCAACCTGCACGTATTGGAAATATAGCTGCCACTACTCTGGCCGCAACAAAATTATAACAGTGAAAGGTTTGTCATGACTGGAAAGGAGTCAATGGGGTAATAACATTTTCAGGTGCATGCAGAGAGCAGCTACGTGTTTGCAGGTCTGGGGAAACGATGATGTAATGACAAAACAATGAAAGGTAGTGATGTAACAACCGTAGTGGTGAGTGTCAAACACCAAGCAGAGACATGAAGCCTGTCTGAGCAGCTCCTCTGCAGATGTTTAAGTGGAAGTAACTGTTACTAAATTCCAGCTCATCATATAAGATCCAGACACATTTTCATCCTTGATACTCAGCAGGGGACATGGTCCATGGTCCCCCTCCCACAAGTGGTTCATTGTGCCTTGTGTTCCTCAAGCAAACAATCATCCACACAGGGCACCATGTAGCACAAAGGAATAAATTTTCTTTTGTGTGGTTAATTAAGTCAAAAATATTGAAAATAATGTGATGGCAGTGTGCAACAAGGAGATTTTTATACAACATGAAACTGAGAGTATGCACTCTCTCAGCGTGAAAATGAGAGTATGCCCTGGGATGTAGCAGGTGAGTATACACAGACATCTGTTTGCTGTTTGAATGTGTAGTGTACCAAAAGAGGACATTTTCTGAGTACAAATATGCACCAGATACCAGCATGGGCTTTTCTAAAGAAATTAGACAATATGGCCACACTGAACTGCTTGAAAGAGACACCTGCCTTCTCAAGCAGAAATACTTTCTGAGGTCCCCAGCTTCACAGCACATCTTTGTGCAGTGGCCCATGAGCTGGCCCATGACCCGGTATGTCTGAATCAATGTGACTGCTAAAACTGGAGATGGGGAGGGGTTTTGTTTTCCATGAGAAGGTGAAAAAAGGTGCCAAATTTTGTTGAGAAACTGTAAAAGGTAGTTCCTAACCCTTGGACATTTATTAAGGCACAGAGTAATGCTCATTTGTATTAAACACAACTGAAATGGATATATGCGAGGTGAAAGCACGTGACTGACAGTTTCTGCTTGAAGGAGACTTCCCAGAAGGAGCCTTGACCTTATCAATTCACTCCCCACTTCTTTTCTTCACCCAAAGTAACCCAAGTGTGCCACATTGCAAGCACATTGTAAATTATGGCTTTGATTTATTGACAGTCTCAGCAGCTCAAGGCAGCTGCGAACCCAGTTTATCTGTCCAGTTAAAGTGGTTTTATAGCTGTTGTACACCTCTGAAGCCAGCAATGTATACCACTATATCAACTCCTGTCAATTTCACCAGGGTTTTCGAGAGAACAAAAAGAAGGATGCCATTGCTTTACTTCTTAACCTTTTGTGTTTTCAAGAGCCCTTTGTCATTCTGAAACTGTGCCCAAATGCTTGAGGTTTAATGCAGAATTTATTACTCATCTTTATTGTTTGGGATCTGTTGTGGTTTATTAAAATCCACAGCTTGAAACAGCCACATGTGTATAAACCAAGCCATATAAATAAACCACCCTGTACCAGAGGAACATAATATTGAGGGCTTGTTCACAAGCGAAAATGTTCTAAGTGGGAATGTCAACTGGAAATGGAGTGGCTAATGTACCTTCAGTGCTTGAATGGATGCTCCTATTCTGTGCTGAACGCTTCCTTGTGCCTCAGTCTAGTTCTTTTGAAATCCAAGGAAGAGAAACCATAAAAAAGCCCTCAGGAGATACTAAGATTTTTTCCAGACTGACCTTGAACTAGTGGCAGCATGGAATGGGCAGGGTGTGGAATAGCTGTTCTGTTACAGCCCTTCCAGGTTGTTTCCTCCAGATCTACTGTTTGCACATGCTTCATTTCCCAAACACCTGTTTGTCCCTCCCTGGTAGCTCTGCATGATCCTTTCTAGTGAAGCTGATTTTCTTCTTATGACATTTGAATGCACAGGCACCATCTGTGTCTTAAACATCCAGTCACCAAGAGCAGGGAGCTGGAAAGCAAGGACAAGTAAACCAGTGAGGAATTATACGTCTGAATCATCCAGGTGAAATAGATCATTCAGCTTCAACTTTTAAAGAACTAATTCAGTCAGCTACAATAATGGTAATGCAACTTTAGACCAGGACTTTTTGTTACGGGTTTACAGGACAAACATGATCTTGACCAAACGTGACATGTGGGTGATACTCTTGGCCATATGTGATGCTTCCTAAAAATCCCATCAAAATAGTGGATGTGAGTTGCACACGGAAGCTCTTTTACTGACAGTTTACGCATGACTGCCTCTGAATTTGGTCCCTGTGCCTCATGGACTTCGCTGTACTTATGCTGCAGAAGCCAACTGTTGAGGGTGGGCAAACTCTGTTCCATTCAGGAGGGGATCAGTAAATTTAGTCTCTGCAGAGATAAGAAAAGAGAAAATCGGGCTGGATGTTAACTTATTCCATGCAAGAATGCCACAATATCACTTGTAGGGTGCCCTGCATCAACTGAACTGGGGTTACACAAAAAGCAGTTTACAGCTGTCAGTATTCTCTGCCACCAAAGTGTGGTATCTCTGCTGTTTTCAAACTGTATACAGGCCACTTCCCTGTGGCTGTAGGGGAAAGATGCCTTGAATGGTCACTCAGAAAAATTGACATGATCAGCAGTGCCTGCTACAGCTCTGCTGGGTACAGCACTTTTGTGTTTGTTAAAGGAATGACAAAGAAATACGGGAACTTCTGCTACACGCTGAAGCCCATTTCCATTTTTTAAAGCCAGAAATCTGGACTTAGACACCAGTCTCCAGAAGTTGCTAAGAGCAAAACAAAGCAGTTGGGGAACTGCTCCTCTTGTTTCAGGTGAGAAGCTGTAATAGACTCTGGCCCTTTACTTAGAAAAGGGTGCAAATATGCTAAAATTTTCCTCTTTCTAGTTCTGCTGCCTCTGCTCCCATGCCTCCCCATGCATCTGAACCATAAGGTAGTAATGAAAGGCATCTTTTTACCCTGTCAATACCATTGTTTATTTTATCTCTGCAGCTCACACTAGGTCTTTGAATGCAACGAAAAAACAGCCTTGCTGTTATCAGCACAGGGCAGAAGCAGACGGGAAACTTGTGGTATTGCTAGGATGAATGCTGTGTCTTCATGCAGCTGAAGCACAATGCTGTGAGGTGCTGGATGCCTTCAGCACCCCCTCAACTCATCCAAAAAAAGAAAAGGAACTTCCAAGCATTCCTCATTTCCCTGGAGTTATTCAGCACCCCAGATTACTCAGCCACAGCTGGACAGTCTGGTTTCTCATGGTGACCTCTTCCTCCGTGTTGTCAGTGAGACTGACTTGGACCTTTATAGCCAGCAGCTTTTCTAGGGTCACTGGAGGTTTCTGTTAGCTCAACTCAGGAGTTTCCACACACTGCATGAGTTTGCATCTCACTCACTGGCTTCTCCTAGCCCAAGTTCAAGCATTTAGAGCCTGTGCAGGAGAAACAGAAAGGGTAATACCACAGGCTCTCCACCAGCTTCTGCCCTGGGCTGATAAGAACAGCACTTTTCTAAACTGGCCTGAGGAAACGCCATGACTCAGTTCAAAGCTGCAAAGACAAAATAAGCAACAGTGTTCTTAGAAAAAAAATATATAACTTTGTAGAAGCTCCAAAAAACCAAAAAGAATGAAGCACTTGAACAGAATTATAATCTATTATTATTGTTACCGTGATTATTATCGTTTGGTATTGGGCCTGTACTTCACAGCCTTCCTCTAGGACTGGGGCTGTTATGCTGGGTACTGGATATGTGTGAAATGAAGAGACAGGCTATGCTTTTAAAGGGCTCCCGGTTTAACCAGCAAGTGGGAACAAAGGAAAGAAAGAGAGATAGAGGAAGGTACCATTGAAATGCTGATGTTTCAGGACTTGTCTGTGAACTAGTAAGGACATTCTTGGGCATACACTGAACAATGTAGGGCACAGCATCCTCCTCACATCATAAGAAATGCTTCTCTAGTCAATGTTTTTATTTCTCATAAGCCAAATACAGCAACTGGGATTTCTATCCAAAAATACAAATGGGCCTGAAGCTCCCAGATTATGCTAACTTTCCACAGGAGTCAGACTCCTCGCTGCTTTTATCCAAACAGGGCTGCATAATCACCCTCTGCTTCACTCCACTTTTGCTGTCCTGGCAGACATCATCTCTTTCATTGTCTGAACATTGCCTCTCTTGGGGAGACAGTATCCATTTGGAGGGAAAGAGACAAATGCTGAAAAAAACCAAAACCAACAGCCAAAGAAACAGCAGCTGTCTGATTTTACCCAGCCTCTAGCAGCATTTGCAGAAATCCTTGAGGAAATGGCTGAGTAGGCTTGAATCACATAGAGCAGTCCAAGGAGAATGGACTTTGTCACCTTGCCTTGCCATTCATGACAAGGCAAAGATGCAGCACATACTCCAGGAGAAGACAAAGTTTGCATGGCTGTGCACAGAGAAGGCAACCTCTAGCAGCTCGAAATACAGTGAAAGGACCTTTGCAGTCCTGCAGGATAAACCACATCACAGGCTGCCTCATATCAGTGTCTCTCAGTGCTTCATTTGTTCCCATTGCTCATCTGGCCATTGCCACATGGGAAGTTGGGTTTTGTTAGCATTTAGCCTGTGTTGACTATATGGAGGTTACAGCAACAAAAGAGAAAGACACAATGAAAGATTATTCTTAGACCTATGATAAAAAATTGTCTTTCCTCCTAAAATTAGTATTTCCCACTCCATTTAGAACCCAGAACACTTTTAATCCTCTCATGAAAAACTGTCCAAGATCACTCTTAAGCCACTCCAGAAAAGAAATACATAGTTTCATCTTGGTCATTGTTCGTAAAAGCGTTTGCCAAGGTGGCAGAGACCAAGGAGCAAGTCTGGAGATCACTACAAGGGGCCCAAGATCCAAGAACGTACACTTTGGTGGCTACCAGGTGTCATAGGACCATCAGAAGGAAACAAATGTGTTCTACCTGTGGCTGAGGTAACGTGCATAGCTACGATCACCTCAGCCACAGGTAGAACACAGGTAGAGGTTTGTTTGTTTTTTCTTGGAGGCTGGAAGTGTTTTTCATTATTGTGTTTAACCTCTTCTTTCTCTCATCCACCTTTAGGTATCTCCATGCCTATACCCGTCTTTGGACTACAAGATGACTCCAAAGTATTTAAGAAAGACATTTTTAAGAAAGACATCTGCTTACTTGCAGATGAAAATTTTGTTCTAGTAGGCTCTTTTGTGGCATTCTTCATCCCTCTAACCATCATGGTAATCACTTACTTTTTAACTATCAAGTCGCTGCAGAAGGAAGCTATGCTATGCGTGAATGACATTGGCCCAAAGACCAAGTTTGCTTCATTCAGCTTCCTCCCTCAGAGTTCCCTGTCCTCAGAGAAACTCTTTCAGCGCTCCTTGAACAGAGATATGGGGACTTCGGGGAGGAGAACCATGCAATCCATCAGCAACGAGCAGAAGGCTTCCAAGGTTCTTGGCATTGTCTTCTTTCTGTTTGTTGTGATGTGGTGCCCGTTTTTCATCACCAATGTGATGGCTGTTATTTGCAAGGAGTCATGCAAAGAAGAGGTCATTGGAGGACTTCTTAACGTATTTGTTTGGATTGGCTACCTTTCTTCGGGTGTCAACCCACTTGTCTATACATTGTTCAACAAAACCTACCGCTCAGCTTTCTCTCGCTACATTCAGTGTCGCTACAAGGAGGAAAAGAAACCTTTCCAGCTGATTTTAGTGAACACTATACCAGCACTTGCATATGATTCCAGCCAGCTCCAGCTAGCACAAATGAAGAGTTTGAAAAAAGAGGCAAAAATGATGGCTAAGGATTACTCAACAGTCACAATAGGAACACATCATTTAGGTGGTACCTCCAAGGGAAGCATAGGCCCAGGGAACGAAAAGGTTAGTGGTGTGTAATGGTCAGCAGCTGCCATGACAACCACCGTGCGTGCACTGAAAATTTCACCTGCTGTGAGAAGCTCTGATAGCTTAGGAAAATCAGCTGTGTTCAAGAGACCTTCCAACAGCATCATATACTCCTCACATTATCCCGTGGATGAAAAGCAGGGTTGAAATGGTATCAAATGTGCAATTTTTTTCATACAGTACTTCGGCTGCTTTAAGCACAGGCTTTATTAAACTTATTTTTTTAATATTCTAAAGGATATATTTCTTAAAGGAAAAAATGCAATTTCTGGTATTACAATATGGGCTGTGAAGAAACCTACACATTTCTTTTCTCTTTGCAAATGAAAGCTAAGCTGTCCTTTGATGTTCTTGCAGAGTAGGCTCCAGCTAGTTTGTCTCGCTACAATTGAGTTTTGTTATCATTAACTGAATGAGCACTTTACGGAATTTTAAATAAAATGATGGTTCATTTCCTAATATATATTTAAAATAAATCTTAAAGTATTAAACAAAATCTATTAAAACTGCTATAGATTAATTATATGGACATTTTGTTAACTGTTTTTATGCTACTTTTTCTTCCTCAGTAACCATTCTGAAATGTCCCTGGGCTTTTCTGCCATTTGTTCTGTATTTCAAATAAGCAATCTTCAAAGGTAAATTATACTTGAATAATCCTCTGTTTCCACCACCACTTGTTATCTTTATTTCAGGACTTGTAGTTTATTTCCATTCAAAAATTTCATGTGTTCAGCTTAAAAATCGAAATTAATGTTTTCTAAATTATTGGTCTTAATTCCCTACTCCCTCCCACTGGTGTCGATAGGGAGGTGAAGTGAAAGAAGAGTGGAAAACCAGGCATAACATTGCTAAATAATTTCTGCACCAATTCCAAATCCATGACCCTGTTCAAATCCAAAGAAGTCTGATTTAAGTAATGTCAGAGGAAGCTTTGCATGAGTAAAGCCTTTAGTAAAAGGCTGAAGCAGATCCACTCTCATCATTTCTCTTTGGTTAAAAAAGGCCATTTTGAAGAATGTTCTGGTTTTGTTTTAGGGCTTGTAAAGCCAGAATGATTAGAAAACTGTTAGTGGTTAAAAATTGTTTTCCCTGGTTTTGCTGTATTGCTGTTAAGGCAGATTGCTCAGGAACAGTCGGAAGATTGCACTACTAGGACTCAGCCTTAATGAAATATGTTTGGGGAAATGGGCCTCACTTGAAAAATAACAGGACCTATAAACAACACTGCATTTCACCTTCATAGATCCAAGGGCAGAATACATTTCATAAAGAACATAAAATACATTGCTTGACAGACATGCCTAGTCATGAAACTCTTTTCTTTCGGGCATCATAGCCAATATCATTGAGGCCAGTGGGACTTTGCGGAAGAGGAGAAATATAAATGCTGCATTCACCTGCAAATCTTAAATCCAATCATTTGACTCATTCCATGAATTTTGCAGCCATAATCTCATCAGAACCAGGATGTATTCCAGTTTCTCTGGAAAAAACACTGCCCATCCAGAAGCAAAACTCCAACGCCTTCATCAGTCTTTCTGCTGAAGTTGTTCAGTTTTTACAGAGCAATTAAATTTCCACTAAGTCTCAGAGAGAGTCAGAGAGAAACTGAATCTTATTCTAGCTTAACAGCTGGGACTTTTTGGAAGAAGGTCTTTAGCTTGAGATAATGATCTATGGCAGACAAGGACTTAAGAGTTGGCTGGGTATTTGACAGATTTCCAAGAAACTGACTTATTGTCATATATACATTGTATAACTAAATCTGCTAGTTTTATGAGCCCTTTCCTCTGACATGGGATAGATAGGAGCCACCATGCACTGGTCGCACAGAAGCTCTGTGTGCACATGATGGCACTGACTCACCCCACAGACCTCAGACTCCGTGTCTGGGTCAAAGTGTCATGCTGTAGCTCCATTTGCAGTGATGATGCCATGCATGTCATCTTTCACCTCGTAGACATTCATGGTTTTCCCCCCAAAACTGGTCATTTAGGATCAACTGATATATCAAGTGGAATAAATGCTGTGCTCACCAGGTGCTTTGTATGGTCTCTCTGACACCGGGTACATTTGATCACCACAGCCAAACTGAACATCTTCAGCAGAAGGAAAAATGAACTCACTGCTCCCACCTCCCTATGCACACATCCCGCTCCCACACAGCACTGTGTGAGGGGTGCCACACTGGCAAAGAAGGGATTCCAGAGGGAATCTGCTAAATGCAGCTGAGCATGAGGACAACCATAGTAGTAGGTGGGAGCAGTGACTTTCCACTGTTTCCTGTCAAGTTTGATATAGACCCTAAATCCGGTACGTCAAACTAAGGACAATGCCCATCTTGTATCCCACAGGCCAGATGTCTAGATGTCTCCACTTCGCAACTGGGGTGATGGTTTTGAGGATTTGCCCTTGGAGACAGGTACCTCAGGGAATTAGTAGGCAGTAACAAAAGCAAAGGTCTTTTGTGAGAAGAGGTCTGAGGCTCTAGATCTGCCACCAAACCAGATTGCCTTCATATGACGTATACTGACAGGGGACTGAAGGTCTCTAAACCTGCATGTGAGGGGAAAGGAAACGAGGTTTCCACCAGTGGAGGGAATCACCACATTTTTTGCCATTTATGCCTGACTTGATGCAAGTTTCTCTGGCCTTGCAAGAAAAAGAAGTAGGTGAGACAGACAGCTTGGGTCTTATCACCCATTTGTGCCAGGGAGCAGAGCCTACCTACATGCTCTATGATGTATATGGCACCCTGCACTTCTCTGGAACTCAGTTCCTCCCAAATCTCCTGAGGGTCTGGCTGCTGCTCTGCACAGTCTCCTTCACCAGCCTGCAGCTGATAAACTGTTACTGAATATTTCACATTTAGTGCTTATGCTCTCCACTTACCGTCTGCATTTTGCCCACGTGGCAGAGCAGATCAGCCCTCCGTTTCTCTTTCATTTCACCTTCTGTTCCTCTTTCATAATGTCAAATTGCTCAGGTTGCAAATACTGACAGGGAATGTTTCACTACAATCACAGAGGGTTTCAGTTACTGGCTTGAAGTTGCATTACAACATGACTCTGAACAATCATTTTTTTCCAGCTTATTAAAATAAAATCTATGTTTTGGACATAAGAGACTTGACAGTATTTCATTAATTGACAGCTGGGGAGAACATAAGGCTTAGTTTTTGCTTAGAAGCAGGGAAAACTGATGCCTGACATTTTGATTCTGGAGCACTGAGATAGATGGTTTTATTGAGTGATCAGCAGCTTTTGCCTAAGAAGCATCTCAAGGCCAAGAATGCACAGCAGATAAAGACCAATCTCTCCAGCTCTTTATGGACATTTTTGACAGCTTAGCAAGGCCTGATTCTGCCACCTTGCATCAAAATATTAATAGATTTTTGTGCAGTTTGCCTTAGTGAGGATGACAGAGTCAGGATATGAATTTGTTCTAGCCACCATGCCAAATCTGCTAGAGGTTGTTCATCAGCAGATAGCAATTAATGGAGTCATTGTACTGCAGACAGATGACAAAGTTCAGCTGTTTTAAACTAGGATTTACAGCACTTCGCCCATGCTTGGAGTGAACAACCATGGTTTAATATGATCAGCTTCAGAGCAACACTTCCATCTTCCAAAAAAATATGTTTTCATTATGCATCAGACTGGAATGGAATTTTTTGTAATTTTTTCAGGTTAAAAAACAAAGAGAAGACATTCATACAGGTTGTTTTAGAGGTTAGGGTCGTTCCCTACTTCACAGCAAAAGCATGCTGAGCCAGTCTGTCATATCTACATCCAAAAAAACCACTTCATCTGAAAAAACTTTTAAGCTTCAGTTTTTCAAGTAGATTGACATTTTATTACTGTTAAGACTGCATTTGAAAAATGTCCAAAGACATGAAGCTCACCATGTATCTCCTAAGCTGGTGTGCATCCTTTATACACTTCAGGGCAAAAATTCCTATGTATCTATCCCATCCAGTCAACCATGCACTGTACTTATGTAATTACTGCCAGACGGTGAGATGCATTCTATTTTGAATACCTATATGTTTGCTTATGTAAATACATAGAGAAAAAATTTTGCTGTATTTTGTAATGTTAATGTAAAATGGTGTTTCAATGCTTTACTGTTCTGTCTGACCGCACTGCTAGTAAAGCAGATTAAAATATTCAAATGCCATCAGTTGTTTTATAAACTGGAGGTTTCTCTTAAGTAGCTAATTTGGTTTGGTTTTATTTCTTCCATAAATATTCAGTCCGATGTCTGCTGAAGGCAAAAGTAATTTTAAATATTTTGCTGGACAAAAAGAAAGAGCATGTTGCAGAATTTAACTATCTCAGTAAACTGGTGCAAAATGAGCTATTGTAATAATTCTCTTTTTCGAAGGACAGCTATCCTTCTACTGAAGAGGTACTCTTCGGGTAAGTACATACAGCTTAACACATTTCGGTCTCAGAAAGAGTGTATTTGCAATAGTAGTAAGCCAAATAAATTAATTTCACTAAGAAGTAGAACTTTAAGATTAAAATTAATATGCTGTATTGGTTTGCATGGTAAGGTTTCAGTAGTGGGGAAGCTACAGATGGGTTCTGTGAGATGCTTCCAGAAGTTTTGCGCATATCTGGCAGATACGATTGGACAGATCCAATGCCAGCCGGCTCCAGGATGGATGAACCTCTGGCCAAGGCCAAGCCCAGCAGCAGCCATGATGGTGCCAGTGGGATATTAGATTTAAGAAGTGGGGAAAAGCTGCACCATTGCAGCCAGAGAGAGGAGTGAGAATATGTGAGAGGAACAAGTCTGCAGACACCAAGGTCAGTGGAGAAGGAGGGGCAGGAGGTGCTCCAGGCGTCAGAGCAGAGATTCCCCTGCAGACCACGGGGAGGCAGCTGTGCCTCGTCAGCCCATGGAGGTCCATGGCGGACCAGGTATCCCCCTGCAGCCCGTGGAGAACTCCACGCTGGAGCAGGTGAATGCCCAAGGGAGGCTGTGACCCCATGGGAAGCCCGTGCTGGAGCATGCTTCTGGCAGCATCTGTGGGAAGCCAGTGGAGAGAGGAACCCCTCTGGAGCAGGTTTGCTGGCAGGTCTTGTGACCCACAATGGAGCAGTTCATGAAGAACTGCAGCCCGAGGGAAGGATGCATGTTGGAGAAATTTGTGAAGGACTGTTGCCCGTGGGAGAGACCCCAGGGTGGAACAGGGGAAGAGTGTTAGGAGTCCCCTCCCTGGGGAGAAAGGAACAGCAGAAACCACGTGTAATGACTGACCACAGTTCCCATTCTCCGTCCTTCTCTGCCACTGCGGGGGAAGAGGTAGACAAAATCGGGAGTGAAGTTAAGCCCAGGAAGAAGGGAGCGGGGTGGAGGGGTGAAGCTGTTTTAAGATTTAGCTTTTGTATCTCATTAGCCTACTCTGATTTGATTGGCAATAAATTAAACTAATTTCCCTAAGCCAAGTCTGTTTTACCCATGACAGTAACTGGTGAGTGATCTCTTCCTCCCCTTACCTCGACCCACGAACCTTTCCTTGTATTTCCCCTGCTCTGCCTGGCTGAGGAGTGGGAGTTTGGTGGGCACCTGGTGTCC
This sequence comes from Oreocharis arfaki, assembly GCA_013398015.1. Classification (NCBI taxonomy): domain Eukaryota; kingdom Metazoa; phylum Chordata; class Aves; order Passeriformes; family Paramythiidae; genus Oreocharis; species Oreocharis arfaki. The sequence continues at coordinate 857,684 of VZRR01002979.1, forward strand.
AGCCCTGGTCAGCCCACCGCCACAGCAGCACAAACAGCGCGGCACAGCTTCAGAGACACAAATAACCCCCGGGTCACAGAACCACAGTGCCATCTATTGTCTGCATTTTCTTTCACAAAGAGCACTGAAATAGGAATACCAAGTGGATTTTAACAGTTTTCATTTTCTCTGTTTTAAAACCAAAATAAATTTATTCCTCCAAGTGATCTTACAACATACAAGCTCTTGTTTGCAATGGCAACGCATATCACAGCAGTACAGCTGTTAAAAAGTAATCCCTTCAAAACCTTGCTCTAATCCGAAGGTTTTGTCAAGCTTTATATTGTGTAGAAAAAAGCATACAAAGATGTATTTTTCAGAAGCTATCAGACACAGGGAATCAGATTGTTTTAGCTGCAAATATGTGACATACCACAGGGTGAAACGTACCAGATAAGATCCCTGAATCGCAAATCCACTCAGTTTTACCTCAGTACTACTAGACCTCCATATGTAGGCTCCAGCCTATCATAATTTCTTACGTTCTTTGGAAAACTCCCTTCCAGATTTACCTGTTTCTACATAATTTGCACTGATCATTGAAAGAGAATACATTTAGTTTATCAATATGGCACTTCAAGACTTAAAAGCAAAGATGTTTGGAAAAGAAGATACTAAGTTACATTTATGGGTATATTCTCTGAAGGGAGTCAGCACTGTATATGCATCAACCAAGTCCCTTATCAAAGGCTCAAAAAAACCCCAGAAGTAAAGACAGTTTCTTGTCAGTATGATCAGTTGTCACCAGGGAGGCAGGACACCTGCTCTTATATAAATATTTCTGCAAGTGTATTTGCAATTGACATAAAAAAATCTCAAGGAGTGTATTTGAAAATTCTTAGGTCACAATTCACTGACAATAAAAATATTAGCATTTTTTGAGCTCACTTTTATTCTTCCTGTTATATGATAAGTGTTCTGTAGCAGTAGAAGAGATTGAGAGTCTCAGAATCCTTAAACACTTCTTTGCAGCTCTCAGGAAGCCAGTAGTAAAAATTATATTCCTGCAACTACACAA
>VZRR01002979.1:867991-997406 GCA_013398015.1 Oreocharis arfaki
GAGGGCGGGAGGGGGGAAATGGAGGCACGGGAGAGCGCTGTGGCGCAGCGGGCAGGACTGTCCGTGTGTAAAGGGGCGCGCCGGGCCGGGCCGGAGCCTTGCTGCCGCCCCGGTGCTCCCGGCGCGGCGCTGCCGGGCGGGCGCCCCTCGGCCCCAGCCCCGCGGGGGCGGCGGGAGACAGCGATGAGCCCCCGCGGGCTTTCCGTGTTGCGTGGTTCTTCTTGCCCGGTGCCCCATAGGAGCGCGCAGGTGTGAGGGATGGAATGGTTCCGTTTTGACATTTGTTACCGGGTCTGATGTTACCTGGATTCCCCTCAGGGTTTTCTTGTGTGTCGGTGACAGTGATGCCTTGGGTTTTAACTTTTATGTTTTTCAAATCCTGTACTGCCTAGTGTGTAACTCTGNAACAGGTTTAGTTTGGATATTAGGAAAAGGTTCTTTGGCCAGAGCATGGTTGGGCACTGGAACAGGCTCCCCAGGGGAGTGGTCACAGCACCAAGCCTGACAGAGTTCAAGAAGTGTTTGGACAATGCTGTCAGGCACATGGTGTGACTCTTGGGGTGTCCTGTGCAGGGCCGGGAGCTGGGCTCAAGTTGGTCCTTGGGGGTCCCTTCCTACTCAGAATATTCTGTGATCCTGTGACCCTGCAGTCTGTTTGCCTTTCAGCTGCCTGCTTGGCCTTACTGCCCCTGTGCAAGCTGACAGTGTCCACTTTTGTGTCAGCCTTCCTGAGTTTCCTTAGCACATTTGCTACACTTGTACTGCCAGCTGTTCTAAAACTCCCACGACTCTCCTTTGCTTGTACTTTTCATACTATTTGCCCTGGAAATAAGCCTTCTGCTCCTCTGTTTCTGCCGTTCCACAGACTGTTAGAATGAGGTAATTTCCATCAAAGATGAGAGCAAGGCTCAGTATTGTAGTAGTTAGTGGCTGGATACTGTCACACAGAGAAGGAAAGGTGGGACAGATTTTTCTCCTGCACTGTCATTGTGGAGGTAACTGCCTGGCACAGGTTGCCCCAGCTTAACCACAGCACGTGGGAATGCTTGTTTGGTAGCCAAAGAGCAAGCCACAGCTAGAGCTGAGGTAAAGGGGCCCTCATCATTGGAGATGTGGGGATGAATGAAAGCAGGTAGGCTTTGCCCGTTCTGCCCACAAGAATTCAGCCTCCCCTGTCCCTTTCCTGTGGGGAAATAGAAAGTTAATGAAAGATCAGAAAGTGTGTGCAGGAAGTTCTGAAAAACTATAACAGTAAGCAAAGATACTTCCAGTTGTATTCAACTCTTCTGTTCTCAAAAAGTCTAAGACCAGGAATGTTTTATTTTCAAATTTAACATCCTCTGTTTGTTGTTGTTGGTTTTTTTTTTTTGTTTTTGTTTTTGTTTTTGTTTTTGTTTTTGTTTTTTGCAGTTAATACCATGGCACTGAAACAGGTTTCCAGCAACAAATGCTTTGAGGGTTTCCAGAAGGTGTTTGAACATGACAGGTAAACACCACTAAAGCAACTGAGATGTTTAGCTTGGGGCAGTGAATCCACACTATCATTACTGTCAGTGTTTTCGGTCTGCAGGGAAATAGCATGTTCTCACTAATATCCATATTTGTTAGGAATAATGTCTACTTCTGCTTTGGCTGTGCTCTTGAATTTCTGTGTTAATGTTTAACATGATCCAGTATTCTTAGTGCTGCAGATCTGAGGTGGGAAGCCAGTATTTTTACCTTTGAAAATGAAGCTGCATTACTTTGGGTTGACCTGTTTGCAGCACAGAGAACCACTGTGTGTGCAAAGTTCCACTCACTCTACTGGATGTCTCACTTCTATGCGCTCTGGAAAAGTGCTGTGAGCAGTGACTCAGTGAATAGATTCTTGTTTGATGAAGGTGAATAGAAAAACAAGCTTTTAAAAAATGTTTAATGCAAATAAAATTAAAATCATTAGTTGTGCTTAGGTAAGAGTTGATTGACAGTTTTGGGCTTTAGTATTAATTGAGCAACTGATTGGCCTGTAGACTTAGCAGACTGAAAACCTCCCTTTCTGGCACACGCTGTGCATTTTATGTTGTGCGAGTCATGTGGATGTGTTCCTCAGTAAAAATTACTTTGCAATTTAATAGACAAAGCTCAAGCTAAATATTGCTGGGATTCAAAATTCAATTTTCAACCTGTTCCTGGTTAGCAGCACTTTGAAAATGTGGCTTCTTTGTAAGTCTTTGTTTTAAGTATATTCAGAACAAGGTTGGAAAGTTAGCTATTGCCAATTCAAGAGTCTAAGGCTGAGTTTAAAAATTCATTTTCCCTTCCTTAAATGTAGTTGTTACAATTCACTGACCAGATCTCTCTTTGAATGAAAGGCATTGATCCAACTTCCTGTTTTTAATGTTAGTGTTCTTGTTAATTAAGTAGTGGTGATAACAAGAAGTATTTTATTAATACAGTGCAGAGCTAAAATGCAAAATGAAATTTGGAATCTACTTGCCTCCAAAAGCGGAAACTGGAAAGTGTCCTGTTCTGTATTGGCTCTCAGGTAAGTAACATGAGTCTTAGTAACTTAAAAAATACGATCTTAAACGTGTTTAAACTACTGCACTACAGTTACTGAATACCTGTCATAGAGATACTGCAGTGGCAGCTCTTGAATTCTATAAAAACTCATCTTCTGGAGGGTGCACTTAGTCTGAGCATACTGTTATAAACCAGGATGCAGCCTGGGGGTAGCCTACCAGATTGTGTTGTAAAATGCTCAGTGTTCAAAGTGTTCTGCCCTTTTGTTGTAAAATGTTCATACCTTTTGCTCCAAAGCCTATATGTAAAGGTTCTCCTGTAAGGCCTTCCCACTGGGACACCTTCTGCTTCCCTTTGTTTATGGCAGACTGCTTCAGCTAACAGGGTAGGGATGTGAAATAGAGCCCATGGAAGCCAGCATATTTGTCCTGTGGACTCCCCTTTATTCCAAGTACTATTTTGCAGGGAGCAACTGGTGAACTTGAAAAGAGAGGTGCTGTGAGCTGCCTCAGCACAAACGTGTCTAGTGTGAGGTAAACCTGTGGGATACAAAAGGGCCATGGGCTGAAGAGGTTTGTGCAGCAGGAGTGAAGTTGTCTCATCCACAATTAATTAATTAAATCTTTTTTTTTTCTTTTATTCAAAATAAAAAGCAAAAACTCTGTTCTATAATCCAAGAAGTTGCTTTATTGAGACTTAGGTTTAGAAAGCTGGAGACCAGACTGTTAGTGTGGAGACTTGTGCTCCGTGTATGTATTCATCTCACAAACTAGCTGGTGGGTCTGATTTGTATCATGACAGTGGACTGGGTAAAAATGTTTATCCTTGATGTTAGGAACATCAAAATTGTCTGAAGAGCTCTGAGCCATGCAGCACATTTATTTAATTGACTGTAAACCATGTTGTCTTGAGCAGTATATCAGTCAGATTAGATTACTGGCTACTTGTCTTCAGAGCAAACTAGAATTATTAACTCCTCTCAAATTGCACAGTGAAGAAAAATGGAAATATTGGTGTGAAGTATAGTTTATTTGTAGCTGAACTTTATTTGGACCTGCTGCTGTACAAAAGACATGTACTGCTGTGGGTTTTGGAGTCAGAGTGCTTACGGGCTCTTTATCCTGCCTAAAGTATGTAGAATTTGTCAGACCACATGTGTAATTCTGTAATGCACACAGCTGAGACGACAATAGAAGGAAAAATGTAGTTGCAGGATTAGGTGTCAGAAGTTAACAGTGTCAGCCTTAGCAAATGCCTGTGGTCACTGGGTTTGAATGCACCGTAGCTGAGGGCACTGTACACTGCCTGAGTAGGTGCTCCAGGGCATACAGGGTACACACAGATCTGGTTTTGATCATGTGTTAGTGTGACTAGATGGGACGGTGCAACTGTGTTCCTGTGGCTTGTTAAGTATTGTTGGGCCTAGTGAAAACATTTTCCATGTTCATGGAGATATGAATTCCTCTTGTTTTTCAAGACCTTTTCTGTCAAAGAGAGTTTTGAAGCCAGTATGCCGTGAGCAATGGGTAACCATCAATATTTTTATTTCTGTAGGGTTAACCTGCACGGAACAGAATTTTATAACAAAAGCCGGGTTTCAACAAGCGGCAGCCGAGCACGGCCTTATTGTCGTGGCACCAGACACGAGCCCACGTAAGTTTAACCAGAGACATGGTAGCAGTCATTACACTGAAGTGCACTCTGTCCCCTGAGAATGGGGTGCTGCAGTGTGCTGAAATGTGTGTTGCCCACCTGAGTCAGAATTTGACCCCACCTCTGCATCTTGCATTGTTCACTAGATTACATTGTGTATGTTCTTAATAACGTGGTAGTGAGGGTTTGACATTTGAAACTCTCTTATTGTTGTGGTACTAAAGCTAGAACAAAGGGGCCCTAGAGTTCAGCAAGTACAAGGAGAGGGAAAAAAAGTGAAACAAGAAATGTGTGTTATTAGAATTCTTGCTGACATTTTGTGGCTTGCTGAGACCCTATAAAACCTGCAGAACTGTGTTGCTACACAAATCTGCAGTGCTTGCTCTTTATTGTATTCTGTCTTCTAAAGCAAATTAAATACATGTCTTCAGAGGATTACAATACTTGGAAAAGCAAATGAGAAACCCGTCTCCCCTGCAGCTACAATAGACTAGTGATGAATGGATTTTTTAAATGATGTGCTGTTATTTGTTTAAGACTGAGCTTATGGTATGGGAAACCTGAAAACGGTGGGTCTGCAGTTATTGGAAATACTGTTATTTGGGGATTCACGGTTTTATGTTTCATATTGTTGGATTCTGCCACAGTCTCATGAGTGCTGTAAACAAAGGTGGCAGCCTTCTAATATTTCCCAAGCTTTAGTGGGTCACATCTGACTACAGGCAGTGCGGGAAAGAAGCGATGTTCTTTTCATAAAGTATTTTTTACGTCTAGGTTTTGGAGTTGTGTCAGGCCCAAGAACTTAAATACATGTTTCTAAGGATGAAGAGGGACAGAAGAGCAAAACTCGTGTATGAATGAAATTTACACTTAGTTGTTGCTATTTGCTGCAGGCTAGAGATGGGCAACTAACCTTTGTGTTATTTACATTGGGTAATTATACTGGAACTTGTTTTTGGTGCTGTTTGTGTAAGTTTTCTCTATCAATGTGTAACTGCCTTTGCATAGGTCATTGCTTTGTCCATTTTCTTTTAAATCCCTCTTGGCAGCTTCTCTCTTGCCTTTCAGTCTAAAAACTGATAAGGATTGCTCTGCTATTTAGATGAATTTTGATATGTGCTTCATATTATACTCTTAAATTTTAGCTCAGAGACCCCAAATGGTCTTAAGTCCGAGCTGTCTGGAGAAACAGGTGAAAAGCACTTCAAATATAATCATGAGCTGAGAGGTATTGGAAATGCTTACATGTGCTTTTCAATTATGTAGTTATGACTGCATGAGAATTACTTTCCAGGAGGCAGGAGATGTATCTGGATGGGGAAGAAGACTGCATGAAATCACTAAATACTTGTAATTACAGACTCTGTCAGCCTTGATAGATTTTACTTTTCCTTTTTCGAAGGGGTTTATTTTTCCAGACAGGGATACTGAGCAATATTATGCAGATTCCTTTTCAAATTTCTTTTTTTCAAAGCTTTCTGTAAGTTTTTTTAGCATAATGAGCATTGCCTTCATTGCCTGGCAGGACTTTCTGAGTTTTTGTTCATCTCCAAAGTACTGAAGATGGACTTTTTACATCCAACATGTTGTTTAAGCACCCCAGTCCCTGTGACTGCTGGACTGTTAAGTTACAAAATCACTCAGTGCTCAAGGACGTGTCACTGGAGCAAAGTCAGCTTTGATCCTTGTACAAATCTGGTTTCACACGGTGGCAGGGTGGCTGCCATCTCTGCACAAATTGTGAGGGGCTATCGAGTTACACATGGGTTTGCAGTGTAATCTGACAGTGGTAAAAGCCCATGTAATTTTGGAAACTAGGAAATAATGTCCTCTCTTTCTCCAAAACATTCCTATCACACGTACATTGAAATATTACACTCTGTTCTGCAAGCCAGGGTGGTAAATCACAGACACATCAAAGGGAGGACTGGATGGGATGTACTGACTTTCAGGAACTCATCTGCAAATTTAGTTTGAAAGTGTTGCCTTGGAAAAGAGGATACAATCCTGCAGTTATCCAAAGAAGAAATTATCTAAGTTTCATGGAGAATTATAGGTGGGAGCAATGAAATGAATGGCAGAAAAGGTAGAGGTATAGACTTGTGAATTTATAGGAACAGTGAATGATATTATTCTGGAGAATCTTAAACAGGGAGGCGTAGCAGGCATTATTTAAAGCACTTAAAATCGGCTTGGACACACCATTTGGTGATACATGGTTCTGTCTTCCTGGGGGAAAAGGAAGTTTTCTTCTGTTTCTGTTTCTCACAGTTACTTGATAGGATGAGGTCTAATGACTGAAATAAATTGGTATCACCAATTAACAAGTGCCAACTTTTGGTTAAGTCCCTGGGTAAATTGGACAAAGCTTTACAGAACCAGTTCAGGAGACATGTGTATGCTGTATTTATTTATGAAGAGATACTGACACTATTTAGAAATTGGATATATCTGTAGGTATTATGTAAGTGACATTTTGAAAGCGTTGAAATAACACTTGAAAACATGGTTCTAATGAATGACAATCAGAATTGTCATATAGTTGAAGGGGTAGAGATATGATTGAGAAACTTGTGTCCTGAGTCTGATTTGTATGGCAGGTTCTCCAATTCTGAACATGTAGTAAAGGTAAGGTTTTTCGTGCTAGGTGGCTGCAATATTGAAGGAGAAGATGAAAGCTGGGATTTTGGCACCGGTGCTGGTTTTTATGTGGATGCCACTGAAGATCCTTGGAAAACAAACTACAGGATGTATTCCTATGTAAAGGATGAGGTAACTTAGCTGCTGGGTTCTCCTGGTGTTGCTGGGTGAGATAAAGGGGTGTGGCTCAGTCATAGGAAATTCCTACATCTTGTGTTACAAGGTTATGGGAGATTTCTATAGAGATACTTTGAGTTACTTATCAGCTGAAATGTTTCCTTTTGATTCCACATTCTCCTTCAAATTGCGTTCAGGCCATGATCACAGATGTCAGGCTAGAACCAGAGATGTGCCTTTGGTTTCAGTGGCATTAAAAGGCATTAGTTGGTTAGTTGTGTGCTTTTTTCTTAAACATACTCAAGTTGCTTTAACATTTTAATTTATTTATTTATCATTTTTATTACACTCTTGTTTCCTTTACAGCTGCCTAAGCTAATAAATGCCAATTTTCCAACCGACCCTGAACGGATGTCTGTTTTTGGGCATTCCATGGGAGGTCATGGAGCTCTTATTCTTGCTCTGAAGAATCCTGGAAAGTACAAAGTAAGATGAAGTATAGCTTATATGAGGTATACTAATGCCTATATGGATTTCTATAGATGTGATGGAAGAAAACATAATACTGAGTTCTTCTAGGGCATTAAATGTGTAAATAGGTCCAGTTGCTGCCGTTCATTTTTACACAGTATTTTTTTTCTCCCGCTGTGTTTCTGAACAGTCTGTATCAGCATTTGCTCCTATCTGCAACCCAATTCAGTGTCAGTGGGGGAAGAAAGCCCTTGGTGGATATCTGGGACCAGATACAAGCAAATGGGAGGTATGTGTTGCAGCCGCAGTTCTTTAATAACAGATGAATGAGTGATCTGCAAATACATCACAGCAGGAGCCTGGAAAAAAGCTCTGGAGTGCCCATGAGCTGGTACTGTTGTTTTTAATGCTTAACCCCTAAGCACAGAAGAGCATTGTTTGTTTCTGGCAGGAGTGACATGCTGTTGCCTTATGGTGCTTATGAAAATGTAATGAGGTGCAGGTCTCTCATCAAATCAGCTATGTTCCTTTCAGTTTTATGAAGATTTAAAAGTCTGGGCTAAGAAGAATTATGAGCAGTGTATTTTTGTAGTAGCCTGAAGAGAGAGACTGCTGCAAACTCTTCAGACTGATGAGCCTTGGGATATCTTGCAGGGGCAGCCTGTGGGAAGTCTCCAAAAGGAGCCCGTTGGATACTTGGAAATCAGTATCCTTCAGAACAGCATTAAACTAGACAAAGTTAGGTTTTAGCTCCAGGGCCCTAATTTTGAGCTATCAGTTGTATATGAATGGCTGAGATATAAAAATGTTTGTCTGCATGGTTGCTGCATTATTTGGGCAGCCCTCCAGTATTTTTAATATCAACTTAAACATTGCACTGTATTTCTAGAATTAAGTTAGAAGGGATTGTAGTTACCATGTACTCAGATTTCCTTGTAAATAAGCACAAGCTGCAGTTCAGTCCCTTGTAAATTGGATTAAAATATGTCTTAGGAAGACTTCCAGGTCTGATTAAAACTTTACAGGGTTGGAGAGTGCTCTCGGCTTTCATAATTGTTAGTAGAGTAGTTTGTGTACTTAGAAACCATCAGTTAAACTTGCTTAGACTTAATGTAATGGATTTGTTGCGAAACAAAACAAAACAACCCCCCAAAAACCTGTTTTCTGTCCCCTTAACTTGTTTTGGAGCTCTTCTGCAAACCCAATCCAGTAGATCAACAGCAGTCATCAGGAACAGACTTAGACCTGCCTTTAGCACCGATTTACGACCTCTGGTCTCTGTGTTTTGGCTTAAAATTGCCATGTAAATATGTTCAGGAGCATTTGATACCATGGCCACAGTGCTGGGCTGAGCCCAAGCTCCCATTTCCATCATAGTGTAATTTCTGGATCTGGTGGCATCCTGGAAGGATGGCTCTGATGCCTTGGTGTAGGACTTTGGATTTTGCTGTCTGTTGGTGATTGGTCTTCTCCACAGCCTTAAACACTTGGCTGTCTTTTAAAAGGAGTTATTTATTTTGAGCATGCACCAAGCACAGGACCCCATGGGTAACATGTTCCCCATCACAATTACATTTTTAAACATTTGTTTAGAGTCTTTCATTTTTGTTTCTCAGTTGCACCAAGTTTTCTTGGTCAAATTATCATGGTAACCTTCAGGTTAAATGCCCTCCCATGAGCATAGTTGTGTTACACTGGTGTTTTGACTTTTATCTGCCAGAATAATTACATCAAGATGCCGAGTTTCTTCAGCAGGATCTAGTTCCTGCACAAGGACTATATTGCTGTTCTTCCATTCTGTAGGAATGCAGCCCTGGCCTGGGTGTTGTTTGGTCAAACTGCCAACTTGGTAATTACCTAGCTCATAGAATTTGCCCTTTTTAAAGCAATGAGTATTACTTCTCAGTTGCCTGGAATTTCCCTAGATTTTTGCTCTTCCAAAGTGCAACTTGGTGTCCTGATCCATGCTGCCCAGGACTCTCTCTGTGCGATTCTTTTCCTGTGGTCAACAAACTGAAACCAGTCGAACGTGTTTAACTGGATGTCATTTCACTTTTATTTCTGCAGGCATACGATGCTACACAGCTTGTCAAGTCCTTCTCGGGCTCTCGCCTCGACATCTTGATTGACCAAGGCAAAGATGACCAGTTCCTGTCCGCGGGCCAGCTGCTGCCTGACAACTTCATCGCGGCCTGCACCGAGCGGAAAATCCCAGTGGTCTTCAGACTGCAGCAGGCAAGTTGCTTCTGCAGTCCTTGGCTGGTGGATTCCTGTTTGTGATTTTTGGTTCTATGCAGCAGGCAGTGAAGAGAGTGTCTGTAAGGGGGCAGGCATGCTCCCACTGCGAGTCTGTCCCTGGCCACATGAGGAGGAGGAGGGTGAGAAGTGACGCTTTCCCGTCGCACTGGCCATCAAGGTGCACATCACCCGCCCGATTCAGCCGCTCTTCACCACTAGGTGCCGTCGTGCTTCCAGCTTGGACAGGCTGATCCCTTCACGGGGACTCGGGCTGCCGGTGCTTGGCTGAAAACACAGCATTAATCATTTTTAATGAGTATCATATCAGTACAGCCAAAGTGACAGATGGCCTTTTGCTGCATCCCTTATCTGTGCTGTGGGTTTTGTGTTTACCATAAAACTTTGCAATTTAGTTTGCATGTGTTTGTGTAAACTAGGGAAGGGGTGGAACTGCTTGGCACCCTAGATTGATGTGAAGACCCAGGTGGAAGGATTGCTCTTACCTGCAGTGCAGTGGCCCAGAACAACACTGTCCTGGGAGCCCTGGAGTCTTTGTAAGCCACTTCCTCCCAGACCCAGTGAGGAGCGCAGTTGTGGAGAGTGAAGGATTGTCCTCTCTGGTTTATCATAAACCTTGAACCTAAAGATAGGGTTAGTTCTGATGAAGGGGCATGGGTCAGAGGGTGACATTACAGCACGGTGATGGAGCAGTAACTCAGACCTGGGCTGTGTTCTCCTTATGCCCTCCCTTTGTTTTACCAGAACAGTGCCCGTGAGGGCAACTGTTCTCTCAGATTGCATCTCACTCTGCAGCTGACCCTTGCTGTTACCCATCTCCAGCTTACAGGCCCAGATTTGGGCAGCTTAAGGTACTTTCTGTTTGTTTAGCTTCCTGGTGCTCATCTATACTTAGCCTGTTACATATCCCTTGCCATTTATATATATATTCCAGGTATTTCTTAAAAATGGATAAAACCAGGAGAGTGGTTACCTTTCCTTTAAGAGAGCTTAGTGTGATTGCTTTATCACAAACTGTACGTTCTCTGCTGATTTCTTTATTCTTCTTTTCTAGGGTTACGATCACAGCTATTTTTTCATTGCTTCATTTATTAATGACCACATCAAACACCATGCGAAATACCTCAATGCTTGAACCATTTGGATGCTGCCTGGCCAATATGAATCAAGATACAGAAGTGAACTAAACAAAAATCATTTGCTGAAGTAAGGTTTATAAAATGGAGCTCTTCTGATTGTACTGCTAAGAAAAATAAAAGTCCCACTTTATTTGATGTGTGTGCTTTAGAGTAAGTATTGGGAAGGTTAGTGCATGCTTGGAAAACTCTTGATGCCCTGAAGTTACATCTGCTGCATTTTGGGTGGAAATATAAGCCAGCAGATGAGTGAGTTTCAGACCAAGAGTGTGGGTGTGTATGTGGCACCTCCAGACAGCTTCTAGTGCAAGTGTGCAGAGACTGTGATTAACAACAGTGTGCCCCTGCAGCTAATTACTGGGGTTTGCTTCATCATTTAATGGTGAAGGAGGTTGTTAGTGGTACAACTCATCAAGCTACTTAATTATTATCAGAAGTGGAAAGTGTATTTTTCCTTGGCCTATGTAAATACCTTCCAAGGACGAAGTCTGGTGGAGAATGCAGACAACAGCCTGCTGTGCACAGTAGTTTATTGTCCTGTGGGTTATCAAGCAAATTATCTGGAGTATTTAATAGATGATACTTACAGAAAAGACCTCTTAAAAAATATGGGAAGGGAGCAGTCTATAGTAAAAAGGATTTTTTCTCCACTTGCCTTTGATTCTTAAGAGTGTGAAAGGCTTGTACTGTGTTTCTTAGATTTGACAGGACTGAGAGGAAACTGCTAAATAGATTGGAAAAAAGCAATTGCTGTCGAGATGATCTAATATGTCATTGCTGAAATCAAGTGTGCTTATTTTACAAAAGATGGCAGGATTTAGTCCTGACAGTTGTAGATCTAAAGTAGCTCCTGGTGGTATAATTCTGCCAGCTGCCTTGGACAAGAACACAGATTGTTCCAGTGAGCTGCAAGTAATCCCTTGTAAACTCTGCTTTCTCATGCTTCACCGGGACCTGAATCATCGCTCAAACCTTGATTCACTCTTGCCAGAGGAAATACTACGATAGATGTAGGATGGGTTGCCTTTTTTAAGCAATGCTGAATGTTCTCCTACGTCTCTGGCTCCTGCCAGATTCTAGGTTACAGGGAAGCTGGTGCTGGTGACAGCCTTAAATTATGCATTGACTTTTATCCATCTTGCATCTATTGATTTAAGTAAGCTCTGAAGGCTAGGATGATACAGCTGTGTGCCTTGCAAGAGTTCTCCACAAGGAAATTATTGCAGAAAGATCCTCTGCTTCCAAAATCCCCTATCACATGTGAAAAAGTACAGCCCATAAAGTCACCTGTTCACTAAGGTTAAGACACTCCATTAGAGAAACTGGAATCTAGGATAATCTGTACTTGGCTGACTTCAGAAAACCTGCATGGGAAGGAGAAGGCAGGATGCTGGGACCTGCTCCGTGTTTCTGCAGCCAAGGGTAGGACAAAGCAGCTGAGCACAGCCCTGGCACACTGGGCTATCCCCAGCGCTGAAGGAGTTACTGTGTTTACTGCTTGGATTCAGCACTATCAAGGAATCTTCAGGTTTTGTTTGCTAAAGCAGAAGCCTGCAGCACAATCTCTGCATTTCAGGAGGAGAAAAAGCTGCCCTGTACAGAGAAGTGTGAGCAGTAAAATGAGCAACTCTCATGGCACAAACTGAAGCAGGGCTCTCCCTGCTTCTCCCTGAGCCATGCCCAGGCAGCAGAGGGCAGATAATCACTGCCACTGAATGACTGGCAGGAGGCCTTCCCAATAGGAGCAGCAAAGCTGCAGGGAGAACATGGCAGTTACCCAACAGCTCCCAGCTGATCTTACGCCTACTTCAGCAGCAAAATTCCTTTATTTGTGTCACATCATCATCTTCTCCCATCCCCAAACCCATCATTTCCAGTGTTAAGCTCTCCAACCACCATCTCTTTTACAAGAAATCATCAGTCACAGGGATGGGCATTAGAGGGTTTCTGCAAATAATATAGTTTAATTGTAACTACTGTAAAGATTTTCTATATACATTATGTTCACTGCGTAGGGTATTAGAGATTTGCCATGCATGTTTTATTGCACATATAAATATTGTACAAAGGATCATGAAGATTCTCTTTTTAGCCGTACAGGTTAAGACTGCATAAAAAAAGCTGTATTACAAAATACCTGGAGCTATTTATTTACAGCCAACTTCACGCAAATACTGAAAGACACTATCAGGAGAAAAACAAAATTTTAATTATGAAAAAACAAGATTTGTCAAAATAATAATAATTACAAAGCTTCATGTTGCCATATATACATTGTAAAAAAATACTCAGGAAACCTGCATTTTATCCCTCAAGATGCAGAAATCAATATTCCTATTTTTATACTTGATCCTTGAATGCTTTTAAAATTTGATAAACTCTGACTTGAAAACTTATTTTCTTTACATTGCTCTTGCTTTTTGACAAAACAGATATTTGTGCAGCTCTGTAAAATATTAAAATACATTTTCATTTAGTGTTAAAGTGCACAGTACATTTTATAGGAAACAATATGCTAGCTGCCAATCAAATTACAATTTAAGTCAATGTTCCCTCTATAAAATAAATGTTTTTGCTTTGGTTGAAGTAACTGGATATTCCATGCATACAGTCTGCCTCATTGTCTGCGAGTCCACTTTCCTCCTCCTCACACATTGCTGTCACTCCCTCCCAGCCTGTCAGCAAGAGGTGGTGCTGAAGTGCGTGGTTTGTGTTCAAACACCGTCTGAACCACGACAAATCTGCTGCTGAACAGGCGTGGGTTTAAATGCAGAGCCTGTGAACGTGTGTGTGACGGCCTGGAGAGGGAGTAGTGACAAGTATGCATCACTCTGCCCAGAAGTCCTCATACAATAGTTCTCTCCACATACTCTTGCTTAAATATTTAGTCCTCCCGCCCCTTTTGCCCCGTTTTTTTTGCCACTCTGCACATCAAACTCCCTGCTTGTGTGCCCCCAGCCAGCTTCCCTTTTCACCACATGCAGCTACCCCATCCTGCTTGCCCAAATCCCATCACTGGCTTCTTGTGTGAATGAAAATGGGATGTTCCAGATAACAAAAGAATCACTGTGCTGAACATTTTGATCTAAAATGCATGATGTCTTAATAATAAATTAGGTTTTTAAAATCTCTTTGAAGAATGTAAAATGGTGATAAGGAGAACTTTTATTTCCTATTGCTGACGTAGAAGTAGAGGTCTGATGCTGCAAATGTGCACTACAGAACATTGTGCTTAATTCTGTGGAGACTTTTATAGAGAAGCACTGTACCCAGGAAGGTTGGATCTGGAAGATTAGGTCTTTGAGATGCCTCTGGCAGTTTCAATCATTTTATCTCCTCTTGAAGGAATCACTGAAGAAAACAAGTTAATTTTTTGGCTACCTGGTAGATTTTGTTAACATCCTTGTGCTATTTTTTACTATTTGTTCTGTAGTGCTGTAATCTTTAAAAGAAATCAAGTTACAGTGCAAAATTACATTTCAAGACACATGATCCTAATGCACATAATTCATTTTGTTGTGGCAAAAGTTAAATGTCTTGTGCATAGTAAAATAAGCAATCAAAAATATTTGTTCACATTTATTTTTCAAGTTTACATATTTCCTTTTGTTTTTAAACATCTATATACAAATAAAATGGGTGCGCTCTCCTTTTCAGCCAATTTAGTCTAGTGAGGGGAGAAGTGTTACTGGAATGTAGGAAACTCAATGGAATGCAGACAATTTTTTACCAATGTTCCACAGATTCAAGAAATAAAGAATGCCATTCCAGCTAGCTGTTCTTTTAATAGAAGCACCTATTTTGTTTGCTTTCTATCTTACATATTAGAAAATACAATTTACGGAGATCTAGAGCTACTGCACACCAAGTAGAATAAAAAATAACTAAGTATTTATATTAAAATAAAGTGTTTAACCACAAAAAAAGCAGTAATAAAATACAGTTTCCTAATTTACATTTTGCATCCAAAGGATGAATAACAACTCACTAATAAATAATATTTATATAAATATTTTATGTCTGGATATTTTTAAAAGGCAATAGCCTGAAGCAACTGCAGAAAAACCTAACGTGGTAGCAGTCTGATTTACTCTCCCTTCTCCCTCCCCCCAACTGATTACAGTGATTCTTAGTTTAATAATACAAAGGTATCTTGCTGCAAGACAGCTGTGTACTCCACACATTTTTAAGTGGCAGAGAGGTGGCTGTTTTAGTAAGTACTGTACAAAGTGAGCTATAAAAGCAGTGAAGCGCCAACTTCCTCTAGAAAATGTTTCTGTTCAGTTTCTGCATTGTAGTTCAACACGCACAGTCAGAAACATGGGTTTAAAATTGTAAGGATACTCTTGGAGTACTGGAGTTGTTTTCAATGCAGTTTGAAAAGATGGGCAGTTTTTTGATTCTTTCATGGCACAGTGTAGCTGGTAACAGCAGAGAGTAGTTTCATGTGAATAAAGCTTGTTTCACTGTGGTTACATCTAGCAATGCTTGAACTGTTATGCTCACTTTTACCAAGCCCTTTTCTTCTAGGATGTGATGTGGTAGGCAGAGCTTCTCCTAGAAGAAGACAAAAAAAGGAGTAAAAATTAGAATATTCAATCCTCACTGCAGAACTTCACATGATCACATTTGGAATACAAAGCCCAGCAAGCAGGAACCATTTCCTAATTTTAATCAAGAAGAACTTCCTGTGACTTTGACAGAAAGTCTCTGATTTTGCTCCCACTATACTGAAGAGTTGGTGAGAAATCTGTTAATATGCTGGGCCCAAGAAACAAAGTTGTTCTGTGGTCATTACAGCATGTAAACAGCTAAGAGTGAGGGCCAGCACGCACACGCTGAACGAAATTTCACCTACAAAGCAGGATAACGTGGCGTTTGCCTTGTTATGACATGTGTGAGATGGGGGATGGAAGGCTGACTTTAAAAAAAAAACCCCAAACAAACAACACCCTATTCTCCCCCTGAGCTCTAGACAGGTGCCAGGATATGCACCTTGAAAACTACACACTAGCACATATAGGGAAGTGTGTGCAATGTTGGGCATTCAACAGGCAAAGTGTTTCGTTCCCAGTATTTGCACCTTACTCAAAATACCCAGGCATCAACTTTATTCACCATAAGGACACAGCAGTCATGGCCAGGATGGAACTCACTAGCTGTCCACAGAGGCTGTTACAGCAGAAGACAGTCAAGCAGTAAATATTGTATCTTCTACGGGGAGAGCAACATACCCACCCATGAATAAGTAGAGAAAACTTTAGACAGGCAGCCTTGTGTCATGACTGGCCCTCTCTTTAAAAAGAAGTTTTTCTTAATGTATTCTTCTTAAGAAATCAATGAAATTAGGAAATCAGGCAGCAGGTTTATAATAAATAAATGGAAAAGCAAGACTACATCACATAAACCATAATTACAACTGTGAGACTGACTGCCACAACATGGAAGCCAAAAGCGTAAGTGGGATGACAAAAATATACAGATAAGAGAAAAATCCAAACAATGCTATTAAACACAAACACATGGAAACAGTGTCTGGTCTATAAAGTCCTTAACCTGTATGTCATTGCTTTAAGCATGAAAAAGGTACCATCTGTGTGATCTAACCTGTTGCTTCCCTATGCATCCATACATGATCATCAGCAGACTTGGAATACTGATGTTTTTGAAATAGAGGGTGGTTTTGATACTCTCACTATTGAATATCTTAGTTATTCAATAAAGTTTTAGCTTTTAAAACTAATGATGCATTTGAGATTCTCTTTTAATTAACTGCCTGTCTTCTACTGAATATTCTTCTTGCATCTGTAATGTTAACTAAGGGTGCCTTATTTTATCTTTATACAATTCATGGTCCTTTTCCACACTTCCTCACATTGATTACGTCTTCAATTTAAACCTCACTGATCTCTTCAACCTTTCTTCTCATGACACATTTTTCCAGCTCTAGTCCCTTCCTTGACTCCTGTGGATCCTTACAACTCAATATAATGGGACTGGTATACACAAGAACAATTCACAGAGTCTTCATCACATTATGCACCTACGTTTAATTGTTTTTATCTCCCTCCACTGTTGTCTAGTCCTTGCTCAGGAGACCTCCTCCAGTGGGCCACAGCTCCAGAAAAGTATCAGTATTAAACAGCTGTTCCTCTGCTTCTGGTGTTCATGACTTTCTTTCGTTAATGAGTATTTCCTTTATGCATAACCAACATTTAGCTTGCCTAAATTTCTTGTGAAGTTCCTCACACCCTGCTCCAGCCTCAATGAGAGGAAAAACTGCAAAAGGTACCTATTAATTACCGAACCTGAAGATAAGAGCCAAACTTCATTCACAATCATGGCACCTCATACTAGTAACTGTAATTTATCTGTATTTTGTTTACATTTTGTATTTACTACTGAAGTTGTTTCAGTATCTATTATTGTATGTTTGAAAGATTTTTTTTAAGACCCAAGAAACAACTTCAAACAGATAATTTTCAAGGAGCTTGGCTGAGTAGGTCTGCAGGAAATGGACAACACACATTTCCCCACATGGAAGATGCTGTAATGTTCTTGCTAATGCCAGCTTGCCACTTCTACTGAGTTTGCGGATTCTGATTCACATTGACCAAACTATTGTGGCAGCTGCTTCCTGTTCCTGTCGGCCACCCTGCCCCTCTCTGCTGCAATTATTTGTCCAGTCAGGCCGAGGAACTACTTCCATCTTGCAGCCATTCCAGGTCATCACCCACATTTCCATTCCAAACCTACCTACCATAAACTGATCACTTAAGACGCTGAGTTCTGCAGTTCATTCTTGTTCGTACTTCCGACTGAAATATTGACCTGCAAGCTGTCAGAGATGGTTCCCCCAACATTTATTCCTCTGAAAAAAAAGTGTCTTTCCCAGAGAAACACATATTTTAGGATACAAACTCCTAAACTGATAAACCGATTAGCACTGGAGTAGCTACATAAGAAGCTAGATACCAAAATAAAAGGGGAAAAAAACCCCAATATTCTTCTATTTCAAAGGTGTGATTTCTACTAGACATTTTGCCAATCTACTGTCCTGGGAGTCAGTTCCTCTAAAAATCCACAATGCTCTGATGCTGAGAATTTTTTTAAAAAATAATCATACTAATCTTATTTGAGAATACAAATCAGACATCTGAAGTGAAATGTTACTCTTTCCACACTCTTCTTTACAGTGTCCTTGCACAGTAGGCTCTTGTTTCACAGATTTGGTGGCCTTTAGCATGCCAATATGTCATTACTCTTCCACGCTAGACCAAAGACATTTAATAAGAAGGCCTGCTGAATCCAAAAACCCAACCCTAAGAAAACCTACCTTGCTAGATACTTATGTTTGAAAATATTCTACATTTTGCTACTGAAGTCAGATTTGCTTAAACCATCACAGTTAAGGACGTTTGCTTATGAAAAATCTAAATTCCAAACTCACCATTTCTGTGGCACCTTGTAGCACTCACTGAGCTACTCTGCCATGCTCTCTTGCTACGATTTTTGCTGTTGTTTATAAGCACATCTGCACTAAAAGCATAAGGGAATGCATGCCCCATTTAATATAAAAACCCCATCCACTATGATTTTTTTCTGTTTTTAAAGGCAAGCATTACCTAATTATTTTATATACAGCATAGTAATTTAGTTTTCTCTCTCCACCTGCTGTATGTACAAAGATGCATACTCCAATCAAGAAAGCTGTTCTAGGAGGTCTGTGAAAAACCAGGACCATACAACCGTGTTGTAGGAGTGAAAAGTTTCCCAGCACGTAACATTTTTATATATCATTCTATGTTAGTGCTCCAAACACATACACTTAACAGCCTTCTCTTATGAAGCAGGTAGAACTCAGCTATACTTTATAATTCTGCAGCTAAACACATGGCTACAATGAGCTTTCCAAACTTGACAATGAGACCAATGCCATCTTCTAAAAATGACAAACTTCTCTAAATGTGTCACAAATCAACTCGGATATGTAAGCCCTAAACACTATCTTAAAAGCTTTGCAAACGGCTTTCATCAACCCTATCTCACACAGTTTTCAAATCAGAGTTTTAGAGTCACATATTCTCACGCTAGAAGTCAAATCCTGCCAAGGATGGAATGCAAAGCACAAACACCAGCTTTCCATAACAGCAGTTACATCCCAGGTGTCTCCATACTTAGGTTCAGCCTCTGTCCCTGCTTTTCCTGTCCCTGCTCTGCCTCATTCCCTCACCTGCTACAACTGCTCCCTGGAAACCACCAACAGCAGAGCTGTGAAGCTGCAGGCCAGGAAGATTTCAAACCTTTTCTTAAATCCTGTCATTTTGAAGTAAATGCCTGACCAGCCATGAGGAGAACTTGCCCCTGACTCTGAAGAGACTCAACCTCACCCACTTGTCCCCACAGTTAATAAAATTTCTGCCCCTTTTACAGTATTCGAATGCATAACATTTCTTTATAAAAGTGTGAATTCTCTCTCTAAAAACACCCCTGTTGAAACCATCACTGAACAAACTCTAAAAGAACAGACAGAAGAACTGGCCATTAATTCTACAGATGAGACCAAAACAATTGTGAGGGGAAGGGCTGCCACTCCACTCATAGCAGCACCTATCTCTCCATTCTCTATCTACTACAAAAATGAAGATGTAATTTATTTTTATTGTCTTTTTTCTCTCTAAGAACACAAACGAACTTAATTACTTGTTGCAAGCAAACCACCTTCTACAGACATAGAGCCATTTTGAATGGATCAAGATGTTTTCAAACTCATCACAAAGCAAAAGAATAAACTCCTCCAGAAGGAAAAAATATTAAGAAGTGCACAAAAAGGAGGCAGCAATAGGAGGCTGAATCACAAAGCAGCATAAAAAGACAGTACAACAGGTGTACCCACAAACGTGCACGTGTGCATGTGCTTGCCAGAGCAAGTTTCTAATCCTGGAACAAAATGTCTAATTTAGGAAAGAAGAAAGCCAGGAATACACAATGACACTAATCCCTCAAGAATACGTGACACACTTCACATAGATATCTACTTTCTTTGACACCAGATGACTTCAAAGTCAAGACAACTGTTTGAATTATTTTATGGCAGGGCAAGCAGCTTGGCCATTCAGATTCATTAAGCATTTATGTAAAAGACATTTCTGCCATAATATCAGATTGGTAAGTGGTAAAATGACCACATCATGATAAGAGCAGGGCACAATTGTCTGTATTTGTCAGTAAAAGTACAGAGAAATGGAATCCTACAATTTGGCAAGAGCCTTTCTCTTTCTTCCTTGTATTTGTAGAATATGAGATTTCAGATCTGCAGGGGAAAAATATTAATAAAACAATGAATACTGGAATGTGCAATTTCTCAAAGCACAAATTAAAAACCTAAGTCCCTGTAATGCCCATCATTGCATTTTGAAGCCAACTATTTTGAAGCGGGAAGTCACTAAAAGAAACTTCAGGGCATTACACTTAAGCAAACTTTTATGTCCAATATACTCAACCTTTACATTTTGTTAGGTCAAGGCCAGTTTTCTTTCTAAAGATTTGGAAAAGAAAGCTATAGTAAATATTTACTTTTTCATACATCTACGGCAATTTAAAATTATGTCCTTTCTTTTTTTCTTTCTTTTTCCACTATTACTGTTGATGTTTGTATATGCCCAGATGCCCTGAATTACCTTTTCAAGTACAAACGAAAAGAGATATAAAAAAGCACAGTAATTCAGGCTGTACCGCAGCTGCACAACTATTTATGTGGAGTCACAGCCAGTTAGACGTCTGCATATGCGCATCTTCTGAACATTCAATAAACTGGAAATATTTGCAAAACTGTAATTGCTGATAGTGGGCTTTGGATTCTCCAATAAATTATGGCCTTGAGCCATAAAACTTAAAAGTAGACCACATATTTTACAAAATCCCTCACAGTTTTATTCTAACATGCTTAGAAAATGGTGACCTGAAACCGCAAGGAACAAAAATCTTAATAAAGACAAGACACACATGAAACAGTAAGAGAAAACATATACTTACAAGGGAAATACCAATTACACCATAAACTTAAATTCTGAGAAAGTGATGAGTGTTTTGTATCATCAAAGCAGAATAGGTCATTACCTTCCAGTATTTTTCTACTGCTCTTTCAGCATAATACAGCTTATGTTCTAGAAATGAAGGAAATGGCAAAGGTTCACAAAACCAGCTGAATCATTTTTTCCTCAACCTGCATGTATGACTGGGTTTTTTGGGGTTTTTTTTTGGAATAGGAGTAAAATTTTTGTGAACAACAATGACGTGGCAATACTTTGGTAACTCGTTAATGTATACTGAGTAGGAAACTGTATTGAATATTTGCTCAGATCTAATTCAGTCCCCATTCACATAAAGTTCACCTTTCAGAACACTTATTAGGAGCACAATAGGATCTATATACAGCTTTCAGCTGTAAAAACTTGTTAATATACAAGAGGCATTTGAAGGACTACTACACTGCATTACATTGCACTTGAAAATACTTATATTTTCTGGTTCAAGGATAAAGAAAGCCAAATCCTCACATCAAAATTCCACTTGTGCAAGCATATTTTGCCTGCAAGTATGTCCACCACAAGCTGCATTTATTATTTTATTACAGTATAGATGAGATGACCTCCATAGGATATAAGAGTAATTAATATGATGGGCACAGTACAGATTGGAAACCAATTTATTAAGAAATCATGATTTGAAAATCTCTGATGATCACTGCAATGGGAAAAAAATGAATGGGAAAAGAAACAGAGGAGCAAATATAGTTAACGTTATTAATGAATATAGGGGTGAACTACAGCGCACCTTTTCTTTTAAACTCAAGGAGATCAACTTGATTATGTGACTGGCTATAAGAAGTAAGTACCAATTATATCTAACTAGATGTCTCAATATTGGCATCCCCTCAAAGGTGAGAAACCACCAAAGAGTTGAACTGTTTGTTTCACAAGTACTAAAGCCGCAGAACAGCAGCACAGAAACAGGACTCTGAATTTAGCAAAGAACCCATTAGAGTAGATTAATGATGTTTCAGTTTCCAGTTCCCCATTTAGTGGAAAAATTACTGACTTCAGAGATGGAAAAACAGATATTTTTCATATTTGCATCACATTCAAAATGTATTTTGAGAAACTTTATTATATTCACATTTAGAAAATGTAAGGGTGATTTCACTATTTCTTCCCCTCTAACATTTATAGATACTTGGAAGTCTAATCAGTAACAACCTCCCAAAAATACCAAACCGGATAAGCTTCATGCATGACAGCACAGCTGTGCTTGTCATGAAGCAAGTATGTTTGTTGTTTTTTCACCATCTGTTTCAAGATGGCTTCACCATCTCTAACTACCAGAAGCTGCACATAATGATACACTTTCAGTATCAGATATTGTCATAGCTGAGAATACACATGGTCCCTAAGTAACAACTCCGTTTGCATGGTAAGCATATTCAAAGTTAGGACTTCAGCCAAGTTTAAGAGTTAAGTGTCACTGTGACTGGGGGACATTCACTTAGTCTACACTGGCTCAGCAGTAGTTCAGTTTCTAGCCCAGTGTCTACTCTGACAAAACATTCAAAACCACCGAAGACATGAACTTCCATTTCTGAACACTGAAAATGCAAAACACACTGATTACTCCTCTTACTCCCCTCCAAACTACTCGATACAGTGGATAATCAGATGTGATATTAGACAATGAGACACACGTGCGCTATAGGATGGTAGCAAAACCTTTCTCCACATGATTTTCTAGTTTCGAAAGATGTACTCATGCATGTAGTTCAGTACCATATAATGAGGGCACAACACAAAGCATCAACAGGAGACCTGTTTACCACTTATGGGAGCAATAGCAAAATCCGAGCCCTACAGAAGACATCACTTTTGTCTCAAATGCCTACACTGAAGTATAGAGAAACATACAGTTAATAGATTCTGAACTGATTCAAGCCATATGTCACCAAGCTTCAACAGAAAAGCAAAATAATTAGAACAAGACAACTAAAATCAAAACAAAGATCTGCTCAAAGTGGAAGCTTAAATGTAAAGCTGTGGCTGAGTAAACAAGTGCCTGGTGTTGGAACTGCTGAACCTAGGCACACAGTTAGAAGACAGGTCTGTGCAGGATGAGGACACAAGTCTAGAGCTACATACCAAATAAAGAGCTTTGAAGCACTCACTGAACTCTTGCCTGGTCACAGATGACACTCTTTACAATAACGTTGTTGGATGCATGCACTGGAAGCTGCTGGACACAAAACCCTTTAAAATTTTTGATTTATCCACCATCTGAAATTAATTTTTCCATCCTAGAATATGTATCTAAAAATAAGTTTCCTACTTTTTATCTATATCTGTCTATACATATATGTATCTGTCTATATCTATATATTTAAGCCACAGAAACCAGGAATAGAACTGCATTTAAAGTTTTTTTAATAACATTTTACAACTATCTGTGGAGTGGGGATATTTATAGAGCAGCATTATATCGTAACTGTATGGCCAGAATAATCAGTAATATACAAATTCTTATCCTAGTTATACTCTAAAAGTCTATAGCTAATTTTATTATACACTAGACAGGGAGAAAGGAATGCATGTATTTCCAAGACACAAAACTGAGGTCCTTTGGTTAGCTAGCCTGAGACTGAGTTACAAATTTAGGCAACAACATCTAGGCCAGTATTGCAGTGGTAATATAGGTTTATATTTTTCAATCAATTTTCATTTGTATATTTCATGTCAATAAGGAGAAAACCCAAAAATTGTCTTATTTTAAGTTTTAGAGTAGATGAACACAGAACTAGAAGGGAAATGGAGGTCATCAGTCCAGCAGTCTAACCATAGGCAGAGTTCAATCATACATTAGCCAGAAGCTATTTTGGTTATGTCTAAGCTGTTCTCTAAAACCTCCTAGGATGGAAAAGCTAGAGTCTTCCCAGATGATCTGTTTTCCTAGCTACAATGTCTTTGCTCCATTGACTACACAAACAAATGACGAACAGTATCTGCATTTTCACAGGTGATGGAACAGAGAAGATAATGATGCCACACACAAAAGAATGGCAAGTACAGGAGTTTAACAGCTTATTCCCAAACTGTCTCACTGTACCGCATGATCTTCATGCTGAAACATTCCAAAGTTTCTACATTCTACAGCTTGCTCACACCCACTGCTAATTTACAGCCACCTCTGGGTGTAACACAGCAGGTGTTTAAAAGGAGTTCAACACTGTTTTGTGTGACAGAAGAAAAAGATTATTCTACCATAGGAAAACATAACTACTCCAGTATGGAATTTAATCAGAGCAGTAGAGACGAACAATAATCTTTAAAGTTACAGTACTCTTGCAAATATATAAGAATTAAAAAATAACAGTAATTTGAAAGATAGTTCTCTAAGTGCTCTTAACACAATATGTGCAGAGATAATTGGCACCCACTCAGAAAATACTATCACCTGCTGGAAGTGCCATCTGAAGCTGCTTCAATATCTGCAGCATGCTTGGATTTCCACAAAAAGTAAGAGGCTCAGTTCTGTTTAGCTTGTGATACACATCTAGCCTACACCCAAAAGTGGAATAAGAGGAGCTTAACTGCTTTAACACATTTAGTGAGTAGTCTAGGCAACATGAAAGAAAAACTACAAATAAAGAGGTACATAAGTTCTACAACTAGAGCTGGAGGGGATAGAAGACATGGGACTTGCCTTCAAGATGCTAGTCCTCTCTCTTATTTCAAGAGATTAATAAAGATATTACAAGGAAGGGAAGCAAGGGAAAGGGAGAAGTTTGTAAGGCAAAGGAAGGAAATTAAGTACCTGTAATTTGTCAGAGACAAAGCAGAAAGTTTGTGTGCACATGCGAACAGGTTATGCTGTTAGCAAATTCCAGTGATAAGTTATATACATCAAGATTATAAAAAGTATATGGAAAAGACAAAAGCCTATTAGATCCCAGGAGCGAAAAGTAGAAGTTGATTGTGGGGGTTTCTCCCCGAGGGCGAGCAGAGTGTCAACAGTCTTTCGAATGTGACGAATATCCGACTGCAGGATGTCATACGGAGAGCAGAGGTCAGCCTATCCCGAAGGGCAGCCATTAGAACAGAAAAAGAGTGCAAAAATTAAA
Source organism: Oreocharis arfaki (assembly GCA_013398015.1). NCBI lineage: Eukaryota > Metazoa > Chordata > Aves > Passeriformes > Paramythiidae > Oreocharis > Oreocharis arfaki. The sequence goes on from VZRR01002979.1 coordinate 892,931, forward strand.
AATACAAAAATAGAAAGATATTGATAAATAAATTATCACAATATTCTAGCATAAACATGTAGGAATAGTTTCTTCCTAGTATCGCCTTAGTCACTAGACATCCCAGCTTTCTTTTATTTCCTCTAAATACTGAAGCTATCATATAATATCAGAAGGTTAAGATAGAAGAGCTCAGGCCTTCTAATCCTTCCAAAATTATGCCCAAGTTCACAAGGTGAGGAAGCACGTGTGATCCGCTCATTCCAATGAGGTCTGCACACCTTTGTCCATCTGAAACTTATTCAAATGCTTAAATGGAATCAGCTGAAAAAACTAACTTATAAAATAGCAAACAGTGGGTTAGAAAGCTGTTAAAAGCACAGGCAGCAGCAATACGAAGTCTCAAGAAAAAGTGCTTACAGATATCATTAGAAGTATGCAAAATTCTCTAATATAATAATCTAAAACCTGATATTCAAATATCACCTCAAATGATACCCTGGGACAGAAAGTTAAAAAGTCAATGTAGCACTAACTACACTTAATTTTAATTAAGTTTATAAACTGAAGAATTGGACACTAAATTCCTTACACAGCATTTTCTAAATTATTAGCAGGTTAGATTCCCATACCTTTTTTGAAAAGTATCAATGACTTGATGGGGCAACTTACTCTAGACTAGCTATACCATATGAAGGGTAATATATAATAATATCAATATGTTCACATGATATTTAACATTAAAATCAAACTAAGCAACACTAGTACTTTCGAAATGCAATCTAAGATACAACATTTCACATTGCAAATAAGGCCTTACTGAAATAATGAAGATTTACTCAGCAAAATTACATGCAGTATGAGTTTGAGAGAACATTGTTCCTGTGGAAGCTTTTCAGTCTCACTTCCTTAATGAACTGACAGTACACCAAATAAACCAAGACATGGAAGTTCAATGTCTGTTTTCTGTTAGTGCAAAGTTTCAAGGTCCAGTTTGAAATAAATTAAATTATTTAAAATGTCTTTCTATCCTGAAAAATGGCTAGTGAAACTGGAAGTCAAAACTGCCATTTATATACAAATCAAAAAGTGATACTTCTTTTTTTGCTTACCATGACTGGTTCTAGCTTTACCAAGAGCCAAAAGCTGCAAAATTTTGTTACTTAGGCCATCAGATAGAGCAGGGAGCCAACCTGCCTAGCAACAACATATTTTGCAGCCATTTTCAGAATTTTTTTTACTCAAAACTCTAATGTGTTAATAAAGTTCAATGCAATTCTGTCATTTTTTAGAGTATGAAAACTCACAGACAACAAAAAAATGTTTATTTTGTTTAAAAATGGGATAGAAGTAGTACTGTATTCTACACCTACATCCACAAGTTGCTTACCAGAGAAACAAGTTTTAGTGCAAACTATTCGTGACTAACAACTATGTAATACATTGCATTTTTACCAAAGACACCAATAAACCCAGTAAATGTTAGATTAATTTTGGAACAACATACAAGACTCAATTCCTACTTATTGTAAATACATACCAAAAGTAAATATCTAAGATAATCCAACTTATATTTTAAAAAGAAAATTCCAGAACTTTGTAACAAGGACTTCTAAAAAATTTTGTCCAAAAAAACCCCAAAACAATGCCAATAGTCCCTAGTGCAGTCAAATGGAGAAGGGAGTAATTTCAGAGTTCAAAGACTGAGAGCTGGCAGTAGGTTGACTTTTTACAGATAGTGATGAAGTTGCTAACCCAAGATTAACATCCTAAGCAACATAAGGAGAAGCCAAAGCGTACAAAAACAGCCAACACATGCAGAAGAAACTTCCTACAGAAATTGCCATGCTTGTTTCAGTTAAATTCTGTGAAACTTGGGGAAGCCTTAGGAATGTCTGACTGGTTTTGTGTGTTCTGTGACAACGGATAATTTGGTGTTATATACATGTTATAATGTAAAATGTTTATATTTCATGTATTTAAACTTCTGCAATGTAACTGTAGATGAAAAATATATAGCTCTTCTGTAATGGTAGAAGTATTTCCACTTATTGCACTGATATTGTGCAATAAAAATACAAAACTAAAACATGACATCATGAAATAGTGAAAAAGCACATGACCCCCACACAAAGTCTCAAAGATAACCACCCATCTATGACAAACACTGCATCTCTCATTTAGGGGACTGAAATTATTGCTAGTAAGAACTACAAAGATACATCTATTTAATTATTACATTCATGGACGGATATTTTATGTCTATGAAGCTCTATGATTAAATCATACAGCTGTCAATCATGCACACAGAATAAACACAGTAAGACAGAAATGGGACAGCAAAAGCATAACCAGCTGTTTGTGTGCACAAACCACCCTCATTCTGCATGCCCCTGCAGTGACTGAAAACCGACAGCATTTCAGAACTGACCTCAGGTTCAGACTCTGGTAAAAAAAGTCAAGAGTAGGTTTGCAGAAGTGTATTAAAGAATGAAATCTGTAGTGCATATGCACTATACTCAAAACACAAATGAGAGGAACCTCAGAACTCTGCTTTCAGGATTGAGAGTGTATCAAACCACTTAACTCCATACCGTAGGCCAAACAGTGTCCATTAACGAGTCCAGAAGGAAAAGGTGGAGAAAGGAGTCATACCCGATAAAACTTACTGCAACTTCATGGAAGTCTCATGATGAAACTATGGAGAAGTAACTGATTATGTGAAGTGATCAGAAAACAAGCATAAGTGGCAATGATAATATACCTTGCATTAAACTGAAAAACATGATTACCAGTTGAACAACTAACAGGTGGACAGAAGGTAAAACACTTTACAGTCACTGCTTGGCTGCCTCCTTTACTTTGTTTTGCTGCTTTTAGAATACAAAAGCCTCCTGCTTTGTTTTTCTCTATTACTGTTTTTCTTAATTTGCAATTCCTACACTAACACAAATCACACTGATTTTCAGAATAATTCTGCCTGACATTGCCACATAGCGGACCTCATTATCAGAGGAGAGGTTGAAACACTGTAATAGGTCCCATTTGCAGGACCCTAAAGGCACTCAGAAGGGGCACAGCTAAACCTTTCACAGTCTGCATCTTCATATGATGACTTGAGATCCAAAAAGCCATTTCTTATCATCACACTCTTCTCCGTTCAATGTGTTTACAACATGTAAATGACTGAAAATTTAAGAGACGTGGCAGAAGTCTCTCATTCCCACTCAAGATATAATTTGTCCCACTAAATCATGCTGCATCACTACTGATGTGCTGGAACACAGACACTTGGTAAACCTGCTGGACTACTTGGCTGTGAAAGATTTATTTTTATCACTACCTTTTATCAACAAAAATTACCATTCTAGTACAAATCATGACAACTTCAGTCTATCTTTTTTTTAAGCTGTATGAAGATCAACGAGGTATGTTACGTGGGGAAAGTCTTTCTTTCCTTTTAAAAAAAATAATTTTATTTCTCTGACCTGACCCCATAAAGGGTCAAAAGATGCTCAATTGCCCAAACTGTTAAGATAGTACATTAGTGTAAGCTGTGTATCATAAAAATTCATTCATGTCTTGGTAAAAAGCTAATTTCACAGACACTGAAAATACTTCATTTTCTTTTTCAACAAATGCTCAGAAGATCCTACACATGATACACCTTATTATCAGAGAAAACTGAGAACCAGAGAAAAAATGCAGACCAAAACTTGTAACTTCTGTCTTTCAAACATACTGCATTTGTTTTGGTCTAAATCTTACTTGTAGTAAAGTATCACTCAACCCACCACAAACCAATTATTTTTAACTTTTGAAAGGAATATTTGTTAACAATACTGAAAGTGCATAATACTCTAATATGGAATACCAGGAATAACAACCACCAAGAATAAAAGCTCAAGGTTAATTAATTTATTAATTTGCAGGTTAAAATGGGAAAGTCTATTTTTTTGCTTCTAGTATAAATACTGATGTGGCAATGACAAGTTGAAGAAAACTGCATGAACATTTTTACCTTTATTTACGTATATTGTTACTGGTTTTATGAAACAGCAATTGTAAACAAAATACTTCCATAGCTTCACATACAAGGTAATGTGATGATAATTCACTCTTCTGATAAATTTTAGTATCTCTGGGATGAGATGTCACTAGGAAGAGTAAAACTGCACTAGAATCATTACATTTGACACTTTGGGGGCCATACTTCCATGCAAAAGAGAAATTATAAAAACAGCTTTATTTTTCAAACCCACGAACTATGAGAGGGTGGGTGCAATAGAAATGAACTGAGTGGGCAGTAGGGGTGGTATTATTTGTGGGTTCATGTGACATGAACAATGTAAGTCCAGTGAATGGCACCATCCAAGTACTGCATGTCACTGAGAAAAGCAGCAGGACCTCAGCCCTACTTGTCGCACATCTACTGCCACGTGCTTATTCAATCGGTATCAGCCAAAAAGTAGGAATGCTTGTCAGTGTCGCTACTATAGAAGAAATCGGGTAATTCGATGGGTTTTAGTTAACAATGTAAAATAAAGTATTCTTTCGTAATTTTCTAAGATTGCACCTTTTCGTCATACAACTCCTGAGGGGCACAGCAGACATTTTCTGAATCTTCATGCTTTCCGATACTTACCTGATAACATCCCTTTCTCACATCAAAAAAAAAGTTGGTTTGTCTCAAAAAGTGATCTACAAGTTTCTCTGATAAGGTGCTACAGCAAAGCTTAGTGGCAAAACTGGACACAACTTGATTGTCCTACAATTCTCACACTTTTGACAGGCTCCTGGTGTAGCCAGAGCATTGCTGTTTAGTCTCCTATTAAGGGTCAGACTTTAAACTTCCCTTCTGCATATGATCCAGGATGTTCCTTCTGCATGCAATCAGGAGCATCATGAGGCTGTTAATAGAAAACGATTCCAATGTGTCCCCCATTGCACTGGAATTCTCACCTGGCAGCTAATGGCTTTCAGAGTCATCTACATACCACGCCATTATAGAGACACTGCTGTTCCTGAGTTTTGTATCTGTGATTTTTTAGTCAAGATGCCAATTTCTGATACTCAGTGTGACACATTTGGATACCAGCTGCATTGCTCTACACTTGTATGAGGTTTCCCAGGATCATTCTGGGAATGTAATTTTGATGCAAGAATTGAAAACCACAGAAGTAAGAGACCATGCATGTCAGCACAACACAGCAATTACTTAGCCATTTTCTTGTTTTCAGTTTACATGACTAAACAGGGTATTATTTCAAACCTGTGGAGTTCAGGAAACAGCACATACTCTATTCCTTAAATAACTGAAAACAAACCAACACAAATTATGACCATTTAAAATCCTTTTCAAACCCATGCAGCAGAATCTCAAGTTAATTCTCAGGAACTAGACATGGGCATTAAGTACCACAGAAAAGCCCAATATCTATGGGTATAAAGACCCAAAAGTAGAACCTATCACTTTCCCGCATAAGGTGCTTGTCTTAAAAAAGAAGTCGTCGTTCACTGCACTCCTTTTCCTCGTTTCTCCAGATACAGGCACTGCACAACTCATCAGTCTGAAGCAGCATGAGCACGCCATCTGTAGTTCTTTAAAAACTTTGACAGCTGTCATACTCACTATTACACAACTTTGCATTCCTAATCCATGTCCCTGCAACACACAGTGAAGTTCTAGCATCCACCAGCTACTTCCAGAACATGATGTGTTTCCACAAAATATAGCAAACATATACATTTGCAAATTACCGATGGCTAATCAAACAGAATATCCTCAGAGTACTTAAAACTTATTGTAAGTTCATAATAGCAAGCAATTCATTTAATGTTTAAGTGAATGAGTTTTTCCCTTCAAAAGAAGTTAATACTTATTTAGATACATAAAGATGGTTAGTTTACAAATCAGACTGGTAAGATGTGGCTTTGTGCCCAAGCCTCCATGCAACTCTTCAACAAATAAACTTTAATAAAATTTCTAAAAAATCTTAATGAATTCAACACTAATTTCAATGAAAGGATTAAAAAGGAGGTGTAATATATAAATATATGGAAATGCCTATTCACAAAATACAAAAAAGATGTTTTTCCAGAGAGCTTACTTATAGAAATCCAAAATTAAAAAGAAGGGAAGATTTCTGAAAGATGTCACAACAGGAATGAAAACAGCTCTTGGCCTTTTCTTTCCCATTAGGCTACAGCCAGGAAAACCTGACTTGTATTCTATCCACTGATAATTTATGGTGCATCAGAAGAATTTTGGGGGAGCTTAACAAATACTCCATGTCTAAAAGTCCACAACAATGAGATTTTGATCTTCTCTGAAGTGAAATTTTACCTTTAATATGAAATCGTTCTAGCATAATAAATTACATAACTACAAAAACTAAATGAACCATTACAACTCAAGACATTACACTGAATTGTCAAGTTAAATTTAAGATGAACCATTCATTGGAACTGTAAGAAAGTCTCCCCCTCAAAATTCCTCCAAATAGCAAAAACAATCTGTCACTTTCGCTGTCCTCCAAATCAAATGCTAAAATATAGCTAAAACAAAGAATTCAAATTGGAATTCTTTCCCAGTGTGAAATCTGTGCATTACCATCTGCTCCCCAAGGGGATGGTGGTGGAAATCACACAAAATGTCTTTTCCTTTCAGCATTCTTGAAACAGACTAAAAAGAACTCAGCCTTCGTTATACTGTCATATGTAGGCACCAGCGAAAATATATAATGCAATTTTCCTGTGTTTAGTTTAAAATAACCTCATATAACACTTTATCTTCTTTTGAGGGTCACACACTTGAAATTTAACTTTTTCTTAGTAGGTTCTTCTACACCATAAGGGAGTCTTTGAAATAATCCCAATGCAACTCCAGTATTCATTACATTAGGTATGAAGATGAGAACAAATTACATGAGTGACACCTTTCTTAAACGTAAAGCAGAAAACACCAAGCACTGCAATTTCCCTGTTTCCAACTCCTGAAACACTTACACCTACATTATAGAATCTTACACATACATACTTTCCATACTTAACATACAAAGCTTTTCTTCAAATCACTGCAGAAATGTTTCAGTACAAGACATGAGTCTGTTATTAGTTAGCAATGTATAGAGTACTTAACATTGTAAAAAAAGGAAATATTGCAAAAAAGAGAAAAAAATTAAAAATAATGAAGTTCATATTCTAAAAGCATGAAGTAAAAATGCAGTTATGTTATGCAATGAAAAAAAATCAGCAAGCTTTTGGCTACTTACATAATATATTACTATAATTCCTTATTTATTTTCCATGGCAAAGATAAGGAGGTATTAGAGACAATATTGAACTACTCCTTTAAGACAAAACTTGCAATTTTCTAGTGCTATGAAATAAGCCATTTAAATGCACTGAAGTAATATTAAACCATACTATTTAGATCAAATTTTAAATTCTGTGTCTTTATTGCTAAAAACCTGTAGCTGATAAAGCCATCCTTCAGCTTTCATGTAATGAATGTGTTTTCATTTTTGAACATCTAGAAATGACTGACTTAACTAAATTACCTCTGGTATCCCCAGTTTTCTACATGCATCCAAAAAGTTTTCCACATTTCTCCTGCATTTGGCCATGCTAAGTTTAGGCTGTAAAACAAACAAAAAAATTGTCAATGGCAAAAGGAGTCAAAAACATTCATCTGGTCAATTCACCTACTGCATTATCCTTGCACTGATACACCATTTCCAAATTTCTCCTGATAACACTGCATAAAATTCTGCTCAATTTTTCCTTTCTACTACTCTAAAAGCATCTTGCATACAAATACAAACTGAGTACATACATTGTAGATGTCATGTGCTTTTACTGATCTCTTAAAGTCAACAGCACACTTGGATCTCCATTTGTTCACACCCAGCTTGTGAAGTTCTAAAACCTGCCTGTTACAAAGATTAGTAACAGACAGCATTGATTTTCTGGACAGCAAATTAACTGATGAAGCATTTTAACACACATCATGGAGAACAGGCTTAACTGTAATTAACAGGCTCACTCCTTTTAAAATTTTTATGTACTCACAAATTTATAGTAACTATACCCACCATTAATGTCTCCTGAAGAATAAATGTCCTACTGCTTTAGAATCTCAAATATTTCTATAATTTGTCTCACTCAAGACTATTCACCAGATACTTACAGTAGTATCATGTTACTAAAAAGAAAAATCGAAATCCAAACTCCTCGCTATTTTTGTTTTTCAATATCAGATGTGAAACAACGGTAATTCCTGAATATCCACTTAAACCAAGAATTCACTATAGTAGCAAGGAATTCAAATAACTAATTTTCTAGGCTAAATTAATTTGAAGGCTGTTTCAAGGAAGAGAACATCAATACAAAGTTGAAACAAAATGAAAAAAATTTAAAATATGTGCTTTTTGTTACAGAAGACACCATAAGATATTTATTTTAAAAAAGCAGCATGAGAAGTTTTTACCCTAGAAATTCAAGTTTGCATATTTTGGCAATGTCATATTTTTACCAAAGATAGAAATTATTTTAAATCAATGAAAAGCAAAAGAAATTCCACTAGACCATCTGAGAAAATATCTTTTCTTTCTCTTGTCTTCTTGGAAGTTCTTACAGATTGTCTCCAAAATCCACATGGTATTCTCAGAATCGAGTATCAGGGTGTACATGGCAAATTTTTACCAACATGTACACTAAAAAGAAAAAAGGCAAACAGTCTGAAAACACACAAAACCCCTTCAGAACCAGACTGATCATTCTCAAAAGAATGATCTATTCAAGAAACAGACATAAACAAACAGAGAACACAATAGCGCTTTCTTAAGTTTACAAGAAGTGTATACAGAGTTTACGCTGATTTCACGTCCTGAAATCTTCAGGTCCTTAGATTTAGGCAAGCCTATATTACATCACCACAGTGCAAGTTTCTGTTCTGTCTGCAGGTAAAAGTAATCACCTCTACATTTAACTCAACGGGACAAATATGCTATTAAGTGTTCTGAGTGATTTAGTAACATGACATCTGCTAAGCCAGACACTGCTGAAGCCAACCTCACATTTTTTCAATCAACAGAAGAGGGGCTAGTTTTCTTTTCTAAAGGTATACTAGAATAAAAACCTGTAATCAAAGAATGTCATACTGTTCTGAACAAAAATGCCATTATGAAAATATCTGATCTTGTTGCTAGATCAGGGAAAGGCAGGATAACTTTATTCATTCATAGATGCATTTGTATATAAATGTATACATACACTATATATATATAGACCTACGTACCATATATAAAAACTCATGAACATCTGAATTTGCAGTAATATAAATGTGGCCCTTACCAGCAAAGACCATTCATTTAACAGCAACATAGTTTCTGTATCCAAATATTATTTGGCTGTAAAACAACATTTCGATGCAGCAAGAAACATGCAACTTACTACTGCTGGTGAGGGTACATGAATACTCCCCACAGAGCGAGGGCGAACGTGATTTACTAAATGGCACAGAACGACACCATCCATCAGAGCCGAGCCCAGGTCTTCAGGCAAACAAATCTTTAGTCTTGTTTCTATGTTCTGCAAAGAAAGAATGCATGCACACTTTGATATAAAAATGGATGAAGGGGAAAAAAGGAGAATAAAATACCTTCATCTCCTATGCTGTAGACACAGCCAGTTTTGGAGTTTTTATTACAAAGAAACAATTCCTTTATATAACTAATTGTTTAGAAACTAAACCACAACCTCCTTTATGCTGGTCACTGAACTACATAAACTCCTTTAAAAGAACTCAACATTGCAATGTTACTGCCACAACAGGCATCTATTTTTATATACAGACATATAAAAACACATCTGTCTGCAATTATTCATGCGACTGAACTGCATGTGGCTCCTTCCTTTCAGCATTTCTCCAAGTCTTCTACTTATCCATCTTAAATTGTCTTTATCAGCAGCACATTGAAACAGAACTACATTGTGTTAATGACTCTACAAGCAGAGAATAAAATGCAACCTTTCCCTAGTAGCCTAAAAATTACTCAGGAAGCATTAGAGCGATCAGAAAAATAGGTAAAGGAAGGCAAAACATTCAGATGTAAAAGAAATTCTGGATACCTGTTAAGAAAAACAGTCTCAACGAGTAGAATTTGATATTGCAAAATAAAATACTTCTGAAAATATTTAAGAACTAAAAAAAACCCCCAAACCCAATATATTGTTATATATGATGAAGTTTCCTGAATTGTGCTCCAATCTTGAAAACATTCCAACTCTATACTTAGAGATAATTACTCTTACTATATTTAAATAGGTGTTTCTTATTCCTAGTTGAACCTCTTAATGTCATTACTCTCTATTAATATGTTACCTCAACCTATAGTGGTTGAATATGAATATCTATGAATAGATACTTCTTTTTAGAATAAAAGAAGTAGGCTGGAAGGGATTTTTGAAAACCCAACAAATTTGAAGTGATGGCAGAGCCCTGGTTAGTTAAATTTTGGATATTTGCAAGGACAGAGAGCCCTAAAATCTCTAAGGAACTTTATTCAGTGTTTCACTGCCCTTATGGCAAAGAGTTTTCTCTTTATAACTACTTGAAATGTCTTTCTCTGCAATTTTTGCCACTGTCTTTCATGGGCTCACCGCTAATCTTCGAAAAGCCTGGCTTTACCTTCTCTTTTACTACCCTTCAGGCAGCTGAGGACAGTCATATGATGTTCTCAGCACTCTAAAGCAAGAAATCCAATCTAAAGAAATCCAGCTCTTCGCTTCTTCCTCATACATCCTTTATTTGGGTGGCCTCACCATGAAATAGCCTCCACGGAAGTACTATGGGGTTTCATTATATTTTCCCATTTTTTCTTTCACTAGGCACACTACTCAAGCACTTGCGTGTAGGTTTCACAAGCGGGAAACAAGGTAGTGCTTCATGTACACTAATATAATGTTTTGTTTTCACCTTGGATTAATTCACAAATCAGAAAACAATTTTGGTTTCTGAGCCTGTTTTTCCAAAACCTGTCACAAAAATATTTATAAAAATTAATGAATTAAAAATTTATTCATTAGAACACTGATTTGTCTGTTGGGAGACTTCTCAGCACAGACCAAGGAACGCTTTTTATAAGAGCACAGTGCATCTACAATACCAACTCAATGCCATTTCATGCTGGAGTTCGTGGCTCTGTGGAATCTCACTAAATGCTAACTTACCATGAAACAATTCAAAAGCAAAATTAACTAACATATATACATATATATATTTATTGTATAAAGTAGAAACTCAATGACTTATATGTTCTGGGCTATTTTCTTGTGCAGTACATAATCAAATGTTGTGGTGGTTACTAATGTCACTAAAGGACCCAGTATACCTGAGTAAATTTTATTAATTTGAAAATCTCACTATATGTTTTCAAACGTGGTCAGTCTTCTGGCTCCTGTCACCACTCCTTGACTTGTAACCAAATTTCTTTGATTACAGAAGAATTCTGTTTTCAAATGTTTTGAAACAAAAGAATTTTCATCCCAGGACATGATATTTCAGGGTGAGAGAAAAGAAGGATAGCGGGTGGAGCTGAAGGCCAGTAACACATTAAACCAGCATTACTGGTAATACCTAAAAGAGTGTAGAGACATCCTTATTACTTCTCCACAATAAAGCCTGACACAGTGAATAAACCTTGCTCTACTTCTCACTGTGAGGATTAACTGAAATAATGCACAAGGCAGGAATCTTGCAGAAATTATCTATGATTATTTCTAGGAACTAGGGGAGTTGCTACATACTTGTGGTAACTCTTAAAAGAAATACTAAAAAGCTGCATTGATGCTGCTGAATAGACAAGGCTCAGAATAACTCCAAAATAGTGCAGTTTATTACTGCTACTTCCATTTTCTTCCCCATTACCAATCAGTCTATCACATCTAATTCCTGCATCTTGTCCTTTTAGCATCATTCAAGTTTTGAATTGATAATATACTACATTCTATCAACTATGTTAAACCTTCAACAAGATCTGTTCTGTGGAAAAAAAAAAAATCAGCAGCACAAAGTTAGGTGAATTCATACTTAAAACAGGTGAGGGCCTGAAGTAAGACAATGAAAATCTGAAAGTCTGCATAATGCTACATTAAAAATCCCACCTTTTAAACACTATTTGGTAAAGAGAAAAAGGTGAAACCTGTTGCATTAAAATTAAATAACAGAAGACACGTTATTTAAAACAAATTGATAATTTTTCAATTAGCCATTCCACGAAGCTAATGAGATAAGAACAAATAATCTTGTAATTCAGCTGCGATGTGAAAATCTCCTATCACTTCCAGGATTTGCAGTGATACCCTCTGTTCTGTCAATGTGCTATAACTGGAAACCTTGACAGGTTCAGGCTTGCGACATTCCTTGCAGCAAAGGCTGTCATCTCTCGTTCTTCAAGCACAGCCAGGTGTCACACAAACAGTGCTACCAAGGCATTAGTTGTGTAACACAAATCTTATGCACCAATTCTTCCATCAGGCTCTAGCTTCCACATTCAAGACAATGTATCAGGAAACTACCTTCTGTATTCATATTTTCCAGCGATGAAATACTGATTAAACTTCTAAGAAAGCTGTCTCAAGCGTTAATTATCTACTTTCGGCTTTAACTAATAAATTTCACTATGCATTTTACATACAAAACTGAAGATTTCTCCAGCTGTTTGGAAATAGTTCCGAGACCCCTCTCTCTCAAGTGCTCACTTCATCCTTTCTGATGAAATTAAATAAATTGTTAATTCCACCAGTGCAAGGCATGCTGATTAACTGTATGCCAATCAGGTAACTCCCATTATTATTTCCCATTTTTACAAAACCTTTCCTCAAGTACAGACATCTGATTGTGATAAAGAACTTCAGCAATAGTCTCATCAATGTGATCTGCAGAAGTGATATTGCCTCATTTAACCTTTCTTACATTCTCCTCCTTAGGCAACTTTCCCAAAGAAAAACTAAAAAAGACATTCCATCACCATAAATTAATTCTACCAACACTCACATACCTCACGTAGCTGTTCCACAAGCTCTCTCTCTTCTCTCATCTGCTCCATTTTCCTTCGAATTGTGAACTGTGGATCTATTGATTCCAAATTTCTTTGTGGTCTTAAGAACACTATGATATTTAGAAAGAAAGATTTTAGTTTAAGAACAAACACTTTGATTTATTTATTTCTAAATTAAGCAAAATCCTTAGGCATTGCCTCCAGCAAAAACAGAAATTTTTTTTGTCCTTAGGAGGACAGAACAATCTAATCTTGGATTACAATTAGGAATGCCTGTTTTCTGGATATTGCTCTGTACAGCGTCCTGAGGCATCAATGGTGTGGATAATTTGTCATCCAAATCCTCATCTAAACGGGCAAGTTTTATCAGATGATTAAGCACCAGCAGTGTCCCTTAGAGAGTCTGATCTGTACAACACTTCGTATTTAACATGGCAGGAAACACCTCCTATTCTTTTAAGTAGAACTCCTAACAAGATGCTGAATTGTGTAACAAGCTGTGACAAGCTTCCTACACAGAACAAAATGCTTACTAGATAAGGTCATGCTAAAAAAAAAAAACACCCACCAAACAAAGACAAATGTAGGAAGACTCAGCCATTCAGTAACTGCCTACACTAAAAAGTCGTACTGCAAATGTAGCATTGCACAAACTCTTGGCAGTTCTCCTGCCCACCAGTCCTGTCGACTCTATCACTTTGCCCACACACAGTTCTTTGAAATCATTACATGACATTTCCGCAAATATGCACCTTCCATTTCTGTGATCAGTGACTGTTTTGAATGGTTTGGAAGAACAAGAAGATGTACGGTCAAAATGTAACTGTCCCTGTTTGGCACTTTGTTTGCCATCTCAGACAAGTGCAGTCATGAGGAATCTCACCCAGCTGTGTGCAGGCCCACCTGTATGCAGGCTGCTTAAGTAATGAGATGACTGATCTAAGCTACTTCTCTAGTCATAGGGACAGACAGACAGCACCTATGGCACTTCAGCCAAAAGGCAGAGTTCTTTTCCCTGATTACTACAAGAAGGAGCTTAAGGCAACAAACTCCTTGCATATCTTTAGCCTACTCATCTGAGGCATCAAGATAGAATAAACCATGGCTGAACTTGCTTCCAAACTTGCTTCCTTCTACTACTTGACTCACACAGTCCTAATTTAACTTTTCCCAGGCAACTGAAATTTGCTACATTGCTGTTAAATCAGTAGTTTCTGGAATGCCATATTAGTGCTATTTGTCAAACAGAACTGCTTTTAAATAAGACACCTAATATTACAGTTTTATATTAGTCAACTCTATTCTTTGTAATGTCATCAGAAATCCCCGTGGCAGAGTGGGAGAACATCCTATAGAGAATGTGCAGGACTAAGGTGGAGGATGTGCAGGACTGAGAACTACAGAGAGTCACTGCAGCTCAGTTCCCTTCTCCAGGTGGACTACACATCTTCATCAGTGTCACCATTCAGAAGGATCTACATACAGGTGCACGCACCATAAATAAAAACATTCTTTATGCTGACCTGACACACAATGCACGAGAGAAGCAGAGCCATGCCTTCAGATGCAAAGGCCCACAGCTGTACTGACATTTAATCTTTGGCTTTTCACAAGGCAAACTGGACATTTGGAATTGAACTCTATTTCCAAAATAGAGTGTATGAACAGATCCATGCTTCCTAACACTTTGTAGAAAGGTGACACATGACTATGACTGCACATGCCCAAATAGACAAATGTTGCTAGAACATTCATATGGTGAAAAATACTTAAAATGTTATTTATTATAAATTTATGATTTATTTAATAAATCATATCATTTAGGATGGCTACAACAACAAAAAATCGAATTCCAAGTTTTGAACGAGCAGAAACTTATATTAACTCCAGAACTGTACTGTAATAAAACTTCGGCGTTAGCAACTCTAATAATTTACTGGACACTGCTTCTAAATTCTTAAGAGGCAAAATAAAAATCTTCTATCATATTAATTAAAAACAGTAGTTGCAATTTCTAAGTTTTTCTAGTGCATTGTACAATAAACTAATAATTGAGCTTTGCTGCCTGTCACATATGAAATACCTAGATAAAAATCCTTCTTGAAGAGTAAAACCATGTTTAAATGGTATTTAACAGCAACTGTAGCTTTATCAGCAGTAGCAACATCGCAAATAATTATCTACAAAAATATTAGTACAGAATTATGTTCAATTTTCATAGAATTAGAATATTATTATGGTCTTCATTCAGTTTGGCCACAGCTATCCTTTTCTAGGCCTTTATGAAGCTAAAGTTCCAAGATCTACTTCCTTCCAGTTTCAGATTACAAATGTCCCTTACTGAAAGGTATCAGCATTACTTTGTCAATTCCAGCACAGAAAAAAGGCAGGCTAATCTCAGGCACTGAGAAACTAAAATTAGAAACTTCTCAATAAAATAAGTTTAATTGATTAAAAAACAGAATTAAAAAACCTCCACACCCTAAAGCATTAACTGTAAAAGTTTTTGTTATGTACTGAATTTTTTTAAAAACTGTTCCCATCCAGGAAGTTTTGGCAGTAGTATGTGTTGCTTGCTTCTCAGCATTACACACAATCTCCAGCAAGGGGAGCCCACACCTCACACACACCTGAACGTCTACTTTTTACTCTTTCAAGGAGTCAGTTTCTGCTTTTTGAATCCATGGTCAAGCCAGGTTATTATGTAATGCTTCTTTCAATAATTTTTTAAAAAGTATTTAGCACAAGTGTCAACAAGTTAGATGAGTAATAGTTAGTAACATCATGTGTACTCAACATACCACGGTCAAGGACAAACTTCCTTGTGAAAATTTTCATTCGTGCACTGAATTCCAATGCACATTTGTGCAGTATTAATTACACATCAAGGAATTCAATGTACTGAGTACTTAGTGTGACAACATTATCCTTCAGGCAAACCACAAAATGATTTAACCTAACTCTAAAAATAACAGACAAAAAGAAAGTTGGACTATGACAGGCAGAGATGAAGTCAGGCCAAAAGTTTGGCCTGAAATAGTTACATTTGACTAACTTACTCAGTCCAAATTTAAGTAACAGAAATGCAATATTTAGGTCTGATTAAAAAAATATGCAGTTTCTGTAAACTGTAAAAGCAGTTTCTGCTGTAACAGCCCAAGATAATAAATGTGAACATTTGCATTCTGCATAAGATTTGAGTGACAGGAGGCATCTACCTGCTCCAAATGCACAGGCTCCTTTCATTTAGAAGATGAAAACCTTAACAAATACAGGTTAACACAGATCAAATTCTGAACTGATAGAAGCATCTCTAGGTCTCTCTGTTAGAATATTCACCAGTGAAATGTTAACTTAGCTTCACACCATCATAAACTAAAATTCAGCTTTTTCAGCTTATCAGTATCAGAATTCTTATATTTCACACTCATTTCCCTTATGGAGCTGATTCCTTACATATGCTGTCTTTTATGGTTCTATAATCAAGAACACTGAGGCAAATAAGAAATATTGTCAACTAAAGAACTGAACTAAGAACAAAACGCCCTTTCAGTCCTGAAGTCTTAGGCGGTACAAGCGTGACTCTCAGAGAGGCATCTGAATGGTAAGACAGGAAAGTTTCCTTAATGGTTAGCTAAATGTTTGCATTTGTTACCCAGTATTTGTGGTCTTGGCTTCAACCTGATGCTTTTGACAGTTTCACTACCTTTTAGTACCTAAACACCCTTCTACTTTAGGGCAACTGGAAAAACATGGCCCACTTTGCATATTAGTGCTATGTCAGTATATTATGACAATAAAACCCTGAAGAAAAACAAAACAAAAGCATCAGTAACAAAAGTCCACTAACGTACCTGACCTTCATTATGAACAGCTTACTAACAGTTTCTATTGGACAGAAATCACTATTTTTGCTTAGCTGATTGTTTCAGCTTTGTTTCTTTATGGATTCTTCTATTAAGCTAGTTATGCACCTGCACCAATAAATGCAGATGGAAGCAGGATATTTTAATAGTCAGTATCTTTCAAAAAATAATAAATAAAAAAATGCAGAAGAGAGAGCAGCAAAATTAACTGTTGTTTGAGCACAACTTTTATAAACTCTTGAAAATAAAGCAAGTAAATAAACCTACACTGAAAATAGTTCCTGGAATTAGTATCGTGGGAAAAGTTGTTTTGCCAGAGCTGGAAAGAGAGAAACTTCACTCATTGACTTTCAACACTATATATTCCAGAGTAAATTAAAGTGCATCCTCTGAGATACTTAAGTCTTATAAACATCCCCTGGAGAGTACTGTCTTTTGTCCTTAGCCACACAGGGCATTCATCACATACTCATGTTTCTGAAAACACAAAATCAAGTAAATTATATATGGAACACCTACCATTGTCACTGTCTCCTTCAGATGGGATACTGTAGCTAAAGTTGTCCCATGTTTGTGCCTGTGTAAGTGTGTTGAAGGAGATAGGAGGAAAACTGAGGGATGGGTCTGCTGGAGGGGAGTGATAATCAGTCCAACCATAGTGGTAATAAGGACCGGAGCGGGGATTAAAGTGGGCAGCAGCATTTCATATATGGCATTAGGATTGTATGGTAATGGCAAAGATGTAATTCAAAGGTGATTATTACAAAATGCATAAATTTTGAGAAAAGAATGAAAGATGGTGCAGAATAAAAAGAACGAAAAGTTAAATGTTAGTACTTGCAAATCATACATTATATGTGCAGTTAAGGCTGTTAAGCTTAGCAAGATCATTGTAACCATAGCATTTCACACAACTTGTTACAACCAAGTTTTAAGAAAAAGTACCCATAGATGTAAAATTAAAGCCTGATAAAAACCTTGACTCTGAATCAGATGGTAAATATACCATCTGATGAAGTTTCAATAAAGAAATTTTCACAGAAAAGGAATTTTGATATATTTGCATAACTATGTAATAAGAGCACTTCTCACAGAGACAGAGAAAATTTACACATCCATGTGAAAATATTATAATATTATAAATAAGTACAATTTCCCAGATGATTTTGGAAGTAGCAACTATTTTGTTGAAGGATGTTCAGTAAGTACATGTACCACAGATGTTTTCCTTTCATTTTAATTCACTTAATAAAAGAAGCACTACCTTTTTTCCTTGCTAATTCCCCCAGCAATAAATTCAACTCTACAGTGGGTCCATCACACTATGTAAGTACTGGTCCTCCCCCAACTTTTACAGGCTTCCCAGGGACAAGAAGAGGCATAGAATACCTGCAAAGCGAGATCCTGAGTTTGTGCAACAAGCTTTGGCAAACCTGCACCATAGACAGTCTTCTAACAAACACAGCTTCATTAATGATTCGACTGGGCTCCCTGGAGCACAAAAAAGTGTACATTTCCACAGAAGCTGCAACAGCCTAAGACTATTCACCAGATTATTGTAAAAGCATGTCATGCCTACAGCTCATGGCCACCTGTGAACTCATTATGGACATAAACTTGGACAGCAATACAGCCCCTGTTCTCCCTATCCATTCTGCCTTCTCTCCTTCAACTAGTCACAACACCTCTTAACACCACAGATCCTTCAGCGGAAATTTTTATTCCTTCCCCACCACATGTACTCTGCACTTCTGCCTTGTCTCGATCGTGGCAAAGATTTCTGCCAAAGCTTTCCTCAAACCTTCATTCTAAAATGTCTCAGAACTGGATACTGACATCCTTAAAATACCTCCTTCCTGAATCTATTCAGCACATCCATCCTTTAAAAGCTTCACACTGGTTTCCTATTTTCTGACACAGATTTAAATCTCTTTTCTGCCTTTCACAACAACGCTGCTCCTTAACAAACTCTTCCTGTAGCTGATCACAATGTTCTTTACCACTTCTGCAAAAAAAATTATGAATTCACTTATTTCTTGTTTTTCTACCTGTCCACATTTATCTACTGAATCCTACACATGAGCAAACTAATATTCAGAAGGAACTTAATAATGTAGGATGTCTCCTTCCCACAATTTTGGAATCTGTACTAACATGATAATAATTCAGACAGAATCACATAAAACTTCACCTTACACTTCTCTTCAGAGTTCCACATCTCTCTCTTTAGACTTTTCCCAAGCCTGGGTCACTGCTTCTGGCTATGGGGACCAGATCAGCTGAACCCGAGAGTCAGCACAACTTAAACTCTGCATCAACACTGGGTAAGAACACAGATTTATGGCAAGAGATAAACAACCTGACTCTGGCAGCAAGTGCTATTGTCAACTGTTTTCCAAAGCACACAGATACTGCAGTTAGGAAAAAAAACAAATTGAAGGAATAAATATCCAGAGATTAGATAAACAGTAACTGGCACTCAAATGAGAGAAAAATACTGTCAAGTTTCATACAATGAAACAATGATCATTATATGTTCCAACTAACTTGAAATACAAGCATGTCTACCATAGATACCACCACTGTGCTTCAAATTCTCTACAAGTTACCCAAACTGAAGGCACTAGATTCACAAGTAATATTATGCTACGTAAACAGTTGCAAGGGAACAACTTCTCACTTCAGAATACAAGAGTTTTGTCAGTGCTGGTTTCAGCCTCTGACAGTACAAATTTTTTTGTCTATGTTGCTGTCACTTTCTTCAGCAGATACTAAGAAACACAGTCACCTAGAAACGACACAGAACAAAAGCAAAAACTACTCTTGATTGCAAGATATATTAGAAGCTGTTCAGACTTGAAGGTCTGGCATATTAAAGATACCACAAGACCTTGGCAACTCTCAATTTCAACAATTAGCACCACTTTGAACATTTTAATCATTTCATGGATGCAGGAGGGAGAACTTAAATTTATTTTTAAATTACTTTTCAGAGAGCTAATACATTTCCCGAGAGGAAAACTACAGCTCTAAGAAAATAATTTCTTTTCAATGGTATTTTTTTAAGGTTTTCAAAATCAATGTGAATTTGAAAACTCTAAAAATATTTAAAATACAGAAGGAAATAACTTGAAAAATTTAAAAATCCCCTTCTTATCTTCAATGCAAACTTCTGACCCTTGAAAAAAATCTTTCAAGAAACCTAAACACATCCATTACCTTTCAAAACATTTTCTTTGGGTACTTCAGGTTCTTTCTGTCAGCCATAAGATATGAATTTTCCCAATGTTTCGCCTAGCTTAAAAATGAAAGTATAAAAGGACCTTCAGTCCTGAACACATATGAGTATGTACTAACACAGAAGTTCAAGCCACTGTGGTTAATCCTCTGGAAGCACTTCTATTTGTGTGTGTACTTCAAAAAACTGGAATCTTCACCAGAAGTCTAGAACAGTTTACTTTAACCTTTCCAAGAGACATAAACCATTCTGAAACGATGAGGAGGAGGGAAAGTCAAATAGAAAGCAACATTCATTTTAAATAGATGAAAATAAACACTGAAAATAAACTCTCAAATTTCAGAAAAAAATATGGTTGCATATATTTTCATTGAAGATTTGCCACTATTTTTTCCACAGAGCATGATGGACATATTTTAGTTAGAAAACTTCAATGTTCTTTTAATGCTGCACTTGGATTTGAGAGATTTATACAAGTAACCGATTCAAATGTAAGCTCTAACAAAGTTAAACAGTTAAAACTGATTAAGACTGTTTAACTTCATTAGAGCTTGCATTTCCAGTAAGTTTTAACATTTCCCCTAAGACAACTAAGAACTGAAATAAAAAAATCCATTAACATAAATTACAAACTAAGCTGAAAAACTTTCCTGGATCACAGAAATGCTGGACCTCTGCACTAGCTAAGGTCTATGACAATAAAGCAGTATATAATTAACAAGTACAAACTCCAACCAGCGACAGAACGGTTCAAACGCACAAAACTTGCACAAAGTTTTAAAGGAAATACAATGAAGAAACTACAGACCTGCCAAGCAAACCAGCTTTAAAAGGAAAAAACATGCAGGCTTCAAAAAAATGCCAGTATTTTCAGTCATGTATTATTTCTATCTGTAAATATTTCTTATGTGTTAGCAAAAGAGCAAAAGATGAAACAATATGCAGCTTTACTATGCCTTTGCAAGGTTTCATTTAGTTACACGGTGCTACATAGCTAATACAGTAATATACTTTTTATCTGAAACAGGACATTTTATTATTGCCAAGTTCCCTATCTTACCATGGCATGAATTTAAGGTAAGATGACCGAAATTAGATGTGATCAGGTGACAACTGTGCAGTAATGGGTCTATCTTAGTGACTGTAGCATCTCATATGGAAAAGAAAATAAATTTATTATTATCAAGTTTACTGCAACCATAACATGACCAAAAGACACTACAGTATTGGCATACTCAAAGCTGTATATGAATTTCAGTTAGCACAGTGCAGAAAATCAGCATGTTCTAATCAACTGACTTTGGTCAGTTCAGTGAGGCTATACACAGCTGCAATATAATCAGGAGAAGAACTGTAGGACTTGTGCACATCTGGTCTTGAATCATGTGACTTGGAGGTTTCGTTGCAAAGGACTGCAAACATTGCAGTCCAGTCTTTCTAGAAATTCTCTCAAAAAAAGAGTTACTAGGCTATTTTGCATTCATCTATTCTAGTCATTCAGTACAAGAAATCTGGGCACAGATATGTCAAGACTCAGAAGTGCATGTTAAACTAACACTTGAACAAGAAGTCACAGTCTTGCATATTCTCCCACAAAGCAGCTTCCAGTCCCCAGCTGCAGATTTCACTGCGGGCTCCGAACACAGCCCACATGCAGTGAAAGCGGCAACACGGCATGGGCCCCTTTGCTTTCACATATCTTTCTCCCAACAGTGATACTGCAATATTGCCACTGAACTATGCAATATTACTCCATGTTTTATTTTCAACAAATCCTGAAAGGACCCATTTGGTCATTATTTCACCCATATTTTAAATACATGTAGAAATATCAACATTTCTAAATCATCAGGAACAAGACAGAGCCAGAGTTTAACATTCCAACAACCAAAGAAAGGCAACTGAACAGATCTGTCTAACAGTATACCACAACTACATGAGAAACAAGTATCTTCCTTCATAAAAAAGCTTGCTAACACTTCAAAAAAAACCCCAACAAAACCCAACTAAATCTATGGGTACAATTTCATAAACACTTTCTCAATGTTTCACAAGCAGTTTCACAAACTGCTGCCATTATTGCCATGTATTTTGTCATGGACACTACAAGCTTGTAGGGTTTACCAGCACTGGATTAAAAGCATTTGTGGTGAATGAGAGAAACCAGAACTATGGTCTTAGGATGCTGAAAGATACTGAAAAACTAGAGCTACTCTTTAGAGGTGACATGGCATGAGTTAGTATCGACTACCTCAGCACAGAGAAGATAAAAACTGAATTAAATCATGTACCTAACCCTGTTTTTAGAGGAAGCTGTTATCCAAGTCCTCAAATACATCTCTAAGTTTGGGAGATTTTTGTTGTTAGGTTTGCTTCTAGGTTTTGTTTGTTTGTTTTCAAATAAACTGCTTCTTGTTAAAAGACTGGTGGTTATGCAGATACAGTGCATTGCAAATTCGCTGAACTTGGTTGCTGGCTGAAGTAAAGATCTAACCTTCCCATTATGCTTGATCTTTACTCAAGCGTAACTACTGATAGACTCAATGAAGTGAAAAATTCTCAGAGCAACGCAAATGTTTTCCAAAATATCCTAATTATTCACATACATTATTCAACAAAATCTAAACTGTATCACTACATACTAATCAAGTAAAAAATCTTATTTAATTAGTATGTCAGCACAGATGATAAATATGTATATACATATAAAATACGTGTAGTTATATCCAAACACGTTTTTTAAACATACATACATATAACTTTATAAAACACACAATTTACTAGTAATAGATGAAAATTGATCCATATATAATGTGCCAAATAAGTACTTCTTACAAATTCAATCTTGATTCAAAATTAGAAAACTTTAAAATGTTCTAAGGGTCTTTTAACTGTTGTACAGAAAGTGTTACATTGCTTACTTCTTAAAGGGGAAAAATAGAGACATCTAATAATAACAGAGATGTAAAAAACCCCCAAACCAGCACACACAAATTGGTTTCCCACATTACCTGATCGTGGCTTCAGGCCAAAAGGGATTGTGGTGTTTGTAATAGGAGACATTGCTGGACTTTTATCCTTATTCTGTGTAATTCAAGAACATAAATCAAAGTTAGAATAACATTCAGAATACAGCTCAGCATATCTGACTGTGCAAAATGCAAAAGTTAACAATACTGCATGCTATAACTATTCCACCATAATCTGATCACAACATAGTCCGAAACCTATGATAATTTCCCTTTTTTATTGTACCCTATTCCTCTGCTAGAAAAGACAGGTTTCTGAAAAAAGAGAGCAAGATGTTCCCCCTAGTTATAAATAAGCTCAATTATTTCTCAGCTTTCTCCCATGTCATCACTTGGTTCCATCAAACATATATTTTGTGGCAGAGTACATTTGGAAAAAGGAGGTAAAGGCATGTTTTTTCCTTAGACACGACTGTTTCTTTCACAGAATTAATTACCATTCTGCATGGTATTTTCCATGCAACATTGAATTTCTGTGTTAAAAATAGAAAATAGAAAATAAAGCATATGCCTCAGAGCAGGATCTCACCTGGACATGAACTAGGCTAGGAGTTGCAGCAGGAAGAACGGAGCAGCAACATACAGGAGAAGGGAAGGTATAACCATCATAACACCAATGGCAACACAGAAAGAGTCCTATGACCAAACTCCATAATCCCATTCAAAAAGTGGTTCTGCTGGGAGCTACAGAAGTCCCATCACCAAGATGGGTGGACAGCGGCTGGGTGCTCACGAATTTGCAAGATGCTTATGCCCAATGCAATATAGAGGGAGAAGCCCTACTTCTGCACAAAAAACATATGAAGGTAAATAATCTCCATAATGGTACTCCATATGGTTTTTACCTTTTTGATCTTACAATGAGATTTGCACTAGAAAGCTACACGATCAATAAAATCTGATTCTTCTCTGAAAACTAAGCAAGGACATAACACAACTGTGCAAAAAAAATTGCACTGAAATCAATAAAAAATCTTGTTGAATAAGGAAGAATTAAAAGAAGAAAAATTAAAAAATGTGTCAGAATGGAGAAAATGTAAAAAAAATAAATGTTTTATACTAAATAGCATAAATCAGAAACAAGCTGATCAGAAAGTATAGTTTTATACCCTAGTTAGTCTCTGAGATGACAAGATTAAACCACACACCAAACAAACCACATATTCATTTCTGACGAGCTCAGTCATACGTTCTGTGGAATTCAGTTATGTTTCATTTAGTCTATGAAACACTCAGATAAAATACATAAGAGACAAACAAATGACATCTTACCTCATTGTGAGAGGTTTGCCCACTTGTGTTCCAAACAATTAAATCATTCTGCAGGTTTGGAAAGTTAAAAAAAAAAAAAAAATTTTCAGAAACTATATTAGTGATGCACAGCAATGGGACATTTTACTAATTATAGTCAGATACACATTAATACTTAATTTCTTTTCACTGAAACCATTAATTTGCATTATTAATAAATACTTTAATTGCTAGCTGAAGAACATTTTTTAAAAAGCATGTGGAAACTATTCACACAGATCGTCATTAACTTTTTAGCTTCAATACTAAGGGATTATAACTGCTTTTATAAGATTTTAATGTTTGTTGGTTAAAATGCAGCATACTTTTTTTTCAAAATTAAACTACCACAAGGGTTTAATTTGCAAATATAGATTTTCAATACAGATTTGAAGAGAGAAGTATTCTGTAAACAATTAAATCTATAATTGCAACATAACATACTTCTTGTTATAGTTACATCAGAAGCATGTATACCACATTGATAAGTATGAAATATAACCATTAATTCAGCATTGATCATAACTCAGCAGAAAGATAACTGGCATAAGTAAAAGTAAATTATAATTAAATTCAAAACAATTTCCCTAGGGCATTTTTTTTTAATTGACAAAAAACGGAAACAAAAGAGAGTACTTGGAACACTAGGTCCCAAGTCACAGAGCTTTCCAAAAGTCAGCAAAATGGGAAGGAAGATTACACACCCATTTTGCTTCATGACCTTTCTTGGCCACTTTTCAAGATTAAAAAAAAAATCTTCAGCCTTAGACATCTTTCATAATATTAGCTCAACCACTGTATTGCCTAGATTAAACAGAGAGAAGTCTTACTAATCTGACCCTATCCAGTTCTACCTGGGGGCTTGCATGCTTGAGCATTTCTATTTTATTCTAGTCAGAATTTTGAATTTATGCTGAATTGAATTCATTTAGCAACACAAGCAGCAACACAAGTGCTTACTGTACTGCACAGAACACAGCACGATTAAAAACTTGCTCTTGCAGGTCGTGTTTCCATTCCATAGAGCGTGCCCAGTATTTTCACCCGCATAACACAGTCCAGATCAGAGCCCCACAAGTGTTCAGGAAGATTTTGCTTCTTTGGAGAGGTGAATTTGTGGTGTGTCTTTGCTAAACAGCTCATGGAAGTACAGAGACCACTTTGACACTGAATTAGCCTTATCTGTTAATCTCAACAATGAAGTAAAGCTGCTCCAAACAAAGTGTGGTAACCCAAATGTACAACAATATAACAAAGGAGATTAACCAACTCTATTTTTTGATGTTTTAAAGAAAAATTAACATTGTCACAAATTTATCACAGGAGTATTTGATATTATGATGATGATTATAAAAGAATATTTGAAAAGCATTAAGATAAACAAAAAACCCCCTATTTCTGGATACAACAATGTTAAGGTACTGCCGATATAAACAGCATCTTCTGTAATTTTGTTCTCACAATCTGCTTGCAAAATGCAGTCACAAAATCCCCATATAGCAAGATCTGAAGTAATAACAAATGCCCCAAATATTTAATTTTTTTTGGTAGTTCTTAATTTCTGGATCATTAAAGTGTAGAAATCAAAATATTTTTGAAACTTTAAAACTATCATCTCAACCTATATACAGTCTGTTCGCAATATTAAATACAATAAAAAAAACCTGCTGTTAATATAAACTTAGAAGCTTATATAACTACAAGAATATGTGGGGTAAGGGCAGAAGAGGAATCAGGTATTTCATTTTCTTGAAGATCTAAGTTTGAAATGACATTTTTTTCCAGGGGAATGCAACTCCTGCAGCTACTACCTGTTTTTATTGGATAAAAATACTTTTATTAAATGTATTATATAAGTTCTTTCCAAAGGGATAGGTCTTAATCAACTTTCCATTTACAGTTAAACCTTGAGATTCATGCTAAGGCAAAAAAAAAAAAAAAAAAAAAAAAAAAAGAAAAAAAAAAAAAAAAAAAAACCAAATCCCCACAATGGGCCTAAACCCATTATCCCCACACACAGTTTGACAGAACGCAATGATCCATTCCAAATGCTTCCACATTTATTGCATCTGGACACCTCCGTACCTGGCTCAATGACCATTTTTCACCCTGTTCACAAGTTCTCACTTCAGGCTTTGCTTTCTCCATAATCAACTCCCTCCTCCTCTGGAATTCCAGTTCCTCTTCAGCATTTTCTCTCTGTAAGATAAATAACTCTTCCGTCTGTACTACTGGAAATAATACCTTTCTTTTTCTTTTTTTTGCATAATATTACCTTGAAATATTTCTTAAAAATATTGTGATGAAAAGCAGACACAGAAGTAAGCAGATACTACAGAAGTACAGTTCCAGCACTAACAGGTGGATAATGTAAATCTAAAACAACTACTTCATAAAATACATCAGTTCACCAGATACAGAACAAATACTAAGCAACATGTATCACACAGTAAAACTCAAAACGCATACTTTAACTATACTTTCTGTAACTATAGTGACAGTACCCTGGAAAACCAGTAATTTTTATTTTCCAAAATATTTTGGGGTTATCCTTAATGAATACACTGTTTTCCTACCCCAAAAGGTGGAGATAGGGGGGGTCAAATGGTAGACAATGATGCATAGCTGAAGTGGCATACAGGGAGAGAGAGAGGGGAAACTAAAATGCAAAAGTAGCTGATAAACACAGATAAATTTTACACAGACACACAGAGACAAAAAAAACAACGAAACAAACAAAACCCAGAACGATTCCAGAAGTATGTTAAAGAAGAATTAGTTTTGTCTTCCATCCTACTTACTTTTTGCTTTCCCTACTTGGCAGATTACTAATTGATGGAATTGTGGGGTCATTTTCTGTCTTTCCCCCCCAGAATATTCTGTAATAGTACACTCATTAACATACCTGACCAAGAGAAGACATGTCCATCTGTATTTGACCACTATATATAAAGACAAAGGCAAATATGTAATTCATTGTGTAGCAACTTGAACATCATGCATCTAACAAATAATTTTTTTTTTCTAGACAAGGTATATAAACACACTTTTACTGTAGACTCCTGAAATTCTAAAAGTGTTGCTGGTTCCATGGGATACAGATTCATAGCACTGCTCTTTGAAATACCCATACTTAATCTGCAAGGTCTGAAATAAAACCATTGCACTGGGCTATAGCTTTGGTAACCATTCTGTTCAGTATCTAATTTCAAACAAACGGACACATGAAGTACTTTTATAGTTATCATTTTAACCTGTTCAGTGTCATCTCCTAAGAGCTTTTGGAAATGCCTCCTGATGCTTCAGTTCAGTCAAAGCAACATTCATAGTTTCATCTGCAAAGCATCACCCTGAGCAATGGCTTGTATCAAAACAAAAGGACCTGTTTACTGCCAACAACCATGTCATTATCTAGAAGCCTGCAGACTTCTGTATCTAACCTCTAGAACCCAGTATTCAAATGGAAGCCACAGCCCTGCCTAGATATTTCCACTTGATTTACAGTGGCTGAAAATAAAGCAGTGGAACAGAAAATGAAAGAAAGCAGGAAACACAGGAAAGCAAATATAGAAATACAATGCAAACATCAAAAATACTGAAAGGTCGAATCTGAAATCTCCCTTCTCAGAAACAAAATGCTGTCTATGTGCAATAGGGTATGAAGATTTTAAATTCTGCAGAACACTAAACTAATAGTAACTGAACAAGCATTTTACAAGTTTGATAATCACATCCACTAGCAGCAACAGCTTCAAAGAACTCCAGACAGTGTACACTAGGTGTGCCAGCATCACCAGCTGCTTCAGCCCCAACAGCGTTTTCTCTAACTCCTAAAGGGCCTTCAGTGTGAGACAAGAACAATCCTCGACTGAGTTAGTTATTTCAACTAGGTTACCTTGACTAAGCCACCAGAGTTATACAGATGCACAAAAGAAACTGG
The DNA here is from genome assembly GCA_013398015.1 of Oreocharis arfaki. Classification (NCBI taxonomy): domain Eukaryota; kingdom Metazoa; phylum Chordata; class Aves; order Passeriformes; family Paramythiidae; genus Oreocharis; species Oreocharis arfaki. The sequence goes on from VZRR01002979.1 coordinate 921,337, forward strand.
AAGAAGTGACAACGTTTGACATGCTCTAGGTTTAAGTCAAAAGCAAATGCCAGTTTTGTGCATCCTAAACTAAGGAGCAACAGAAGCATTTAAATCCCTTTCTGGATCCAGATAAACACAAAACCTCTCCTGTGTGAATAAAAATTTCTCACACTGCTTTATATAAAGCAGGTAAGTAACAAAATGCCATAAAATCCAGTAATTAAAATAAAAAGAGGAACTCATGGCTCAGAGGACTGAAAGTCTACAGCATCATTTGACAAGTACTACAAGATACAAGCAGATGTATCTTGCTGCTTAAGTCTGGATGCTAATATACAGGAGTTGTATATCAAACAGCCTATATGGTGCTCAGAAAATTAAAAATAAATGCTCATATTTTAAAATTAGAAAAAGAAAGTGCAGCCGCAAACCCCCCAACATAATGTAAAAACAACAGTAGAGAAATACATTACATGATTAGCCACTTCTAAAAGTAATTTTACAAATTTACTATATTGTACTAATGAAAGTACATTAGTGTACACACACAAAGTGTGTGAACAAAAACCAGATTTTCTGTATTTTCTTGACCTTCTTAATTTAATAGAAATACCTAAATACGTAGGAAATATTAGGGCAATGTCTGGGAAAAAAAAAACAAACCCAAAATGACGAAATTTATCAGGCTAACAACTAAAATATTTTTGCTGGTGCTTTTTTCCAAAACAAGCATTTTCCTTTTTTAACTACAACACTCTTCCAACAAAGTAATACGCCTCATATGAGGTGCAGAAGCAATGGTACTAGGAAGCTAAAGGAACTAAAGAAATGTCTTAATTATTTATTTCCTAATTTTACAACATTTTATTAAGCAAAAATATTTTTGATTCAAGTATTTAGTATATGGTTCAAGAATTCAAGTATTCTTTACATGATGCAAAATAAAGCCAGTTAACCATCTCTTTAGAAATACTAACAGGAATCAATTTCTGTCCTAAAAGTATAAAAGTCTGCTAGGTGAAAAAGTGGTTCAAAATAGGCATTTAAAGTAAAGAACAGTGTAGTCACAAAAGCAAGCAGCTATCAAGGGAGGAAAGAGAACCAAGTATACTTAAGGCTGAAGTGATAAGGAGGTTTCTAATCCTCAGAGAAATGAAGCTATAAACCATCTACCTCATAGAAGTAAGAATGAAAATGAGTTTTGAAATGAATTTAATTTCTGAAGGTGATTGCACTAAGAAAAGCAATAGCAAGCATCTGGACAGACAGAACTACAGATACCACTGCTGTCAGACTTTTCCAATAGGGCAAGCATTTGTTTCCTTTTAAATACTTATTCCTTTGTGTAGCCACAGTTCCAGAGCCATTCTATGTGATTTTGGCACCTTAAAATGGGCATCTAAACTATAAAATCTTGCCATCTGTAGTCAGGGGACATCTAAATAACTTTCTTTGCCTTTTCCTCTTTCTCCTTTGGATTTCAGAAAACTAAATAAACTCCACCATTAATTCAGGCACCTCCTTTATGTGCTTCATTGAATTGGCATAAAGATGGGCTGGAAGCCCTTCTCATTCCAACAATATATACCAAGCACGAGTAAGAGGAAAGTTTACAGTCCCTAAAAGAAATGTGAAAATCCTAGACAAAACTTCAGAATATGACAGTAGTGTACATGAAATGAATGGTTTAAAGGGTGTCCCCACCTCTGATTTTAGGTTTCTTTTATACCTTCTTAATTTACTGAGAAACTTGTCTAGATACTCGAGGGAGAATGTGAGTTTCCTTCTTAACTACCTTGCACACACTGGTATGCTAACAAAGCACTTGGTAACTCCAGAGAGCTTTCAGTTGTCAGTTAAGAGAGAACTCTAATGTAATTCACAAAAAAATTTAAAATCTATTACATTATATTATTATTATATTATTATATCGGCTATTGCAAGCATACCTGTTGGAATCTTGTAATGAATCTACTGCTTCTCTTAGTTGTTCTATCATTGCTAAATCAATAGTTTGTTCTTCTGATAAATTTATTCTATAACAGAAAACAAAAACATTCAAAAAAAAGGCTCAACAGCGATTATCATGGATAGTCTAAATTTCAGTGTGTGAGCTTCACCTTCCAACTGGCATGCAAAAATAATAGGGGGAAAAATAGTCTCTCTGCACACTGATATGTGCTGAATTTATGAAAAGAGCTGCTTCTGAAAAAATTCTCCAACACTTTGTCCTTAACAAAGCCTCTCAATCTAATATATACATAAATAAATGTGATGGAGTAAAACTTTTAGCATCCAATTAAACAGAACGACTTCTAAAATTGAAAATTTATTTACCAATATCTGACTCTTAAATACACTCATCCCATTTACTGTTTCAGCATGAATAGTAAATACAATGAATTTTTATAAGGGCCAGCTTGCTTTCTTTTGCTTTTCAACATTTGTAATTCTTTTTGGGGAGCAGAAATACAACCTCCCATTACTTCTGCCAGTAAGGCTCTTTCAGAAACTACTTATTCTTTCCTCCCTTCAGGTTTGGGTCTTTTTTTTTATGTCATATAGGACTACACTGTTCTGATGAGTGACAACTTCACAATACAGTCATGCTGAATTCTCTCTCCTTATGCACTCGTTTCAGCAACTGATGTTCACTTGTTCTACTCTGGAATTAATATCTATAAACTAATGATTGCTTCAAAGTTAAAATTATGACAAGTTAGAAAAAAATATGAGGTATGTTTTCTAATTAAACTGATTTTTAAAAGGTACATTAAATTTAAACCTTACAAGTTTTGATGATCTTTTTTCAGCAATGCCTCTAATAAACAAAATATCCAAATACCTAATAAAAAAGATTGCATTCTATATAAATAAAAAATTATTGGGGCATAAAAATTAATTAGTTGTAATATAACATCCATTCTATTCAGCAAAAAAACGTAAAACACTGAGCACACACAAAGTGCACGGTTATGCTATTGCAATACCTCCAAATCTACAAAATTATTAAATACCAAAGTAATACTAGTCCTGGTCAAACTAATTAAACGACACAGCTAATTATTTATAGATACGTAAAAAATACTCACATTTCGTCTGCTTGCCATTGCGTGTCCTCTTCTATTCTCAATAATTCATCACACTCTGCTGCTCTGCTCTGTAAACAGACAAAAGTGATAATGAGAACTGAACTTTGCAATTAAGTAGGCAGATAAATTTTGCTTTCTGACTCAGCACTGACCTAATTTATGTAACATTTTAGGCTGGCTGGTCGAAGCAATCCAATACTTCTGCTCCATTCCTCATGCTACCCCCTTTTAAGATACTGATTACAAGAACACCTATTCAGAAGATTTTATTGAGGTCAACAGCCCTTACCCTCCTTTAACTGTACAAAGAAAGTCAAGCAGCATAAGAATTCTTTGTTCTATGTCTCAGATTCCCTTTGTGACTTTCTTGCATTTAGAAACAATGCTTCAATTAACCACGATCCCAGCTCTCCTCCTACTTGCTCTCCTACAGCAGCCAGATTTGTTTACAAAGCAAGGAAATTCCAAACATGCTAACAGTAGCAATTATGTACTTCATGCATGATTATTAAAAGGACTCATATTTGACAATTTTGACACTCATGAATCATTTCTTCTTTAAAAAGAACAAATTTGAACAAAAGTTGCATCCAGGAATTCATATCAGCCAGCCAGTTATTTTGGCTTCAATGTAGTCATAAATTAGATCTCCCACACCTATAAATATGAAGTGCTACTTATTTGAAAACTTGAGTCTCTTTTATGTTTCCACTTGGTGTTCTGCAACTCTTTCATCTCAGACAGGCAGGACCACTAAAGTAGTTCAGCTGCCAGTAAAGACAGAGGCTCTCTGAATGAATGTGTATTTGTACTCGTAGAGAATGAACAGCAGAAAACAGAGGCTTATCCTCTTTTGTGTCATGTGTTTGGCACATCAGTTGCATCATCCTGTACCAATAAATTCCACCCATTTCTGCTGTATGTGACACTGAAGCGTGTACCAGCTTCTCTAACATTCTCCAATGATGGCTCATTTCCCAGTGACAAGCCCAAGTAGAATTAATAAAGCCATTCTTTTTCATCTTTCTTCACCTTACAGGAATAAAGACGATGTTTTCCTATAACAAGGGAACATACCATAAGACAACAAAAATGCAGCACTTATTCTAGAAGGTGATATAATTTGTCTTTATGGATCTCTCAACTGCTACTATAATGTTTAAAAAATAAAGGAAATGTATTTTGCTACCAAACATTACTTCAAGACTTTAGCCACCATAGCTAGCACAAAGTCATCTTGCATTTTAGCAATGTAACAAATACAATAAATCACTCAATCCAAAATAAAAAGTAAGTAGCACAGAACACACCTGCCATTTTTTCTTGAAGCCTTAAACATAGCTAAAAGCACATCTCTCACATATCCTGGAAAGAGTTATGGGTAAATTGTCCTAGATCAATTGCAATAATTCTAAACCTACCTGCTTATTTTCGCTTTCTATACCTTCTTAAAACACTGCTTTCATAAAAGTAGTGAAAATCATTTCCCCCACTTAACATTGTCAAAAAACTTGCCTTAATGTAGCTCATAAATTCAGTAGTAAGAGTATCCGCTTCATCAAACTGGTTTCCTGTTTCTTGTGACTTATCACTGACAAACACATGAGAAGATCCTTGATGGAATTCCACTAAGAACAGCAATGAAAAAAAACCAGAAGAATTATTTCTGATTCATCTCAACATTTGTTACACAACATAATTTACTTGCATTAAATCACAGAGTTCAAAAACAAAGTTTAAATTCAAATCACATAAAATTTCAAACAGGTTGCATATGCCAGCCCAAAGCCTTCTGGGTAGGTAGGCAGGCACAGAATCAACAACAGAACTTCCCTGTATTTAACTTCCACGTTTTTACATTCTGACCTTTTCTTGAGTTAGCATGGTGACCTGAATCATCCTTTATAATATGATCTTCTTCCACAATGTCCGACATTGGAACATTAAAGCTAATGGTATCTTCATCAGATGGCTAGGAAAGAAAAGGAGAAACACTAGTTCCAGCTCAAACCAAGAATGACAAAAATGTATATATTAACAAGAGTGCTCATTAAAGAGCTGCAATTAACATGGGAGAAGATACCAGAACATCTAACATGACCACATCCTGCTGTAAGAAGTTGGTAGTCACGCTGAATACATCCCCACAGGAGGTTTGCCAAGCAGAACAATTCATAAGCCCTCTTTTCCTGTCTTCCTCACCACACTAGTCCTCTCCTTGCAGTGACACCACTGCACTGTGCTGCTCTCTGTGCTTCCCTGGGGCAGCTGAAAACAGAGGCTCCTTGTAGCCACCAAAGTCTGTAGAAACACACAGCCTCACATCACAGACCTTTTTTTCTTTCCCTCCAAGAATATTCTGCCCTGCTCTACCATGCAGCTTCTGAACCGAATGCCTAGAAAAAGCAAGATGAACTTGGCAGACAAAGGCAACATCTTAAATTATATTAACTGACAGAGCTGAAAAAAAAACCAACCAAACTCTCAAGTACACTAGCCTTTCCTGAGTTAAAAGCTCTCTCATTTTTTCAGGTGTATTACCTGGTACACTAAAACACATTACTTGTATCTACAAGCCTATCCTGTCTATGACTTTACAGATAGCAGCCGCACAAGGAAGCAATGACACTTCTGTCCCAGGCCACTGTGGCTCTGTTTCTTTGCAGGGCCAGCAGTGACCTGCTCAAGTGGGACCTGCTCACACTCCCTCATGAGGTGAACTAGAGCAAAACCATAGTTTGCAGAAGTTTTTAGTCTTGCTCTCCTGAGACAGAGAACTTACCACTACAACAGTCTCTAAATTTTGCAAGTGTGTTCTCCAGCACACCCCACGGGTGTTGCTCATTCTTTAAATGCTCTGTGTTTCTGCAACTTGTTACTCTCTGCATACATTTTCCATACAGGTATTCTGTAATTATAACTGCTATAATATATATATAGCAGTTTGTTCCATAACCTTGAAGAATATATATTTTTAAGGAAATTATATTCCCCATTTTATCAGTTCAGACGCTGTAACAAAAAAGATCTTCAATGAAATGGAATTGTGTTACATATAATCAGTTATTTAATTCTAGCTAGCTTCTAGTAGAAGTTTGCCATTCTTGCTACTTTTATATGCTCATATTCCATGCAGAAAGTATTTTTTCTAACTCCTGAAGCTAAAGTTTGTGATAAAGGATGGAGCAAATCTACCTTGCTCTTAAAAACTCTGTCAAAGACACATGTAGTTATTCCTATTTTCCAAGAATACTTTGGACTCAAAACATGTTGTAAACATGGACTACGATGAATGCTCTTTCTGATAAATAAACTGCATGTTATTAACTTTATGACTTCACTAGATGTATTCTTCTGCTTAAGGAGAAAAAAATCCAAAACGGTGTTCAGGGGCTTCATAAAGCCTTTCCAAAATAAATTTTGGATTTTAAAATTAATGGTATTTTAAAATGAAACAAGTCAGTATCTTAAACAGAAAATAAACGATGCTCCAAGTATTCTAAGCACAAAAGTCACTGTTCTTTTAGACCTGAAGCAATGACAGTTCAATAGCTCAAAAAAAAAAAAAGACAGGTACAGCATAAATTCATTCAGACAACCAAGGTTACAGTTAAGTTCCTTCTCTTTCTTTCAGGCTGTATCTCATGTGACATTCAAGCACTGTATTTAATTATTCTAGATCAAAGTTTATGTTGTGTTAATTTTTCAACTATCCTTTGAAAATAGTACAGTAATATGTTCCTACACACATCATTAGAAGTTCTGGATCCTAAACAGGTACACTTTTTTTTCTCAGCAGAGTAACACACACTTTGAGGAAAATATTTTGGAGTGTTGGTATAAAAAAAGGAACAGACCATTCAATCTGGAAACAAAAAAATATTCCTTTAACAGGCTATGTCTGACTTTCAGGACCTACAGAATTCTGCAACTGATTTTCCAGGTGTTTCCTGCCAGTAGACTATGAAACAAAAGCTATCCAAAGCAGCTTTGCATAATACAAAAGTATCGCTCCTTCACAGGTGAAATACTCTATCCAACTTCCTTCTTCCACAGTTTTAATTTTTATTCAGACAGCAACAGAAGACAATAGACATATAAGAATCAAAAATACCTAACATTATTCTAAGATAGGATTCAGATGATGCATTTTGAAAGATCCTTCATATACATTCCTGCTGGTACTAATGCATCACTCATATAGCTATTAAAGCAGAGACACCATTCTAATCTCATTCTAATAAATTTTAGCAAAATAAAATATAAGGCCAAAGGAAGGGGGAAAATTAATCAAAATGCTCTATTTTTCCTAAAAGATGAGGTACATGGTACACTGCGTTAAGGCAGAAATTGCCTTCAAGTTGCAGTGATCAATTTTACAGCAACACTACAAGACATTTTTTACTTGAAATGCCCAAGATAGCTACAGCTGTGAAAATGGATGCTGTAATGACTCTACGAAGTCAGAGATACATAAACAGTTAATTTCATCAAGTACTCCCTCCTATGTGTATTCATCCAAAGTCAAATAGCAAGCTTCTTAAAAACTACATTAGTGTTCAAATAAAGTGATTCATTTACGTTATTGTTACACACATGAAAAATGATGTAGTATTTTCTATAAAAGAGTAGAAACTCAATAGCCACTACCTTTCAGACTAAAGAGTAGTTTGTATTAAAAAAAAAAAACCCAGAAACATGTTTTAATGATTGTTTTATGACTGATAATTTAATGTTTATCTAATGTTTGGTATGTAACTTTCTGACTGTAATTAATAACATATGTGAACCTGTATTTGCGTAACGCTAATATTTCTTGAACAATTCCCACATGTTACACAAGCATTAATGGTCACATCAGAAGGAAAGTTAGTGGTAAATTTACTGCCAAACGCATTTGGGATTACTGATCTCAGTATCTAATTCTCCTTAATAGTAGAGCAGCAGTCAGGTAGAGATAGAATGAGTAAATCATTCTCATATAAGAAAAGCTTTATGCTATTAAAAATGTATTGGTTCACTCCTGGTAGTCTTTAAAAATTTTTTTTGGCATTTCAGTTGCTGTATTTTGATTACAGATAACATGATCTATTTACTAAAGGTGATATTTATAGCTAAAGAGGAAATTCTGCAGTAACAGTTTCATTAACAAGCCAACTGAGCTTCAGGAAGCGTAAGACTGGCAAAACAGTTTGTAAGTGTCTCTGAACAGACTATATGCTCTTATAGCTAGAGGAAAACCATTAGAGATTTGGCTAGGAATCATAAGAACTCTGCTTCATTTCCATCTACCAAGAAATTTACCCAAACATTTGGAAATTCACGTGGGGTTTTATAAAGTAGTACTGTATTTAAAAGACCGATCAGTGTGTAAGTGGAATCATGTTCAATTTGCTTTTTAGTAACTATAAATTCAGTACCTGAGCTTGATTCTTCATACATTTATTCCAAAAGAAAAAGAATCCCTTTTCCTCAAAGGAGAAAAACACTAAAGAATCAGTATAAAATTATTCTAAGTAGCAAAAAGGTCATCCTTTTATCGTGAGGTATTTCCCATTAGGTCAGACCACAAATCCCATGATCGTATATTTCAGAAAGATCATCATCACTGATTTATACTGCTAATTATTTACTTATTTATCATTATGTATTCAGTTCAACTCCCTGTTCAGCTGAGCAGTGCCTCAGAAAAAACAAACTCTGTGAAAGTCAGTTCTAACTGCTTAGGACAATACTAGTCCCACAAAGCTATCCTTCCTCTTCGCTCAGTCAGACAGCAAAGTTCAGGAGAAGATCTGAAGATTTATTTTCAGCATCGCCTAGATGCCAGAACATTTAAACACATTAAGATCTACAAAGTTTCTAAAGCTTCTACACTACAGCAATCTGCCATAAACACATCACAGAACATATTGGGACTGGGCACTGTTAATTCCCAACAGGAAAGAGTAATCAGGCAAAGAGAAAAATATGTGAGAAGTCATCAGCTTGTAACCTGTTAGCATGTTTACTGTGTTGAAAACAGCAGACGTGAATTCTGGTTCGTTTCTCATTCTCTAGATTATGTAAACTGCCAGAAAACTGCAGAGAATTTTCACTACTGGTAAGTCTGTAACCATTTGGAAGCAGGTATCTCACTGCCCTCTCCAGACAGTGTACAGACAAAAAAATTCTTTAAAAATTAAAAAAATCCCAGTCTCCTTTTATCTTTGTTTTCGCCATTTCTTAGCGTAAAATTCTTGTCAAAGATACAGTTGCACAGTCTTTTAAGTCTAAAAATCTTTTCACATTATTACCCAACCTAAAACACAGGTCAAAATATGAGTGCTGGAAGAGGAGCTGGACACACAATGCAGGTAACTTACCTCTGTTGCTGACAAACGTTTATCACCATTATCACTACCAACACCAGAATCTGAGTCCTTTTTACTTGGGTAGATGTCATCAATGCTAGACGTGAATAAAAATAATTAAAAATCAGTAAAAAGCTACTATAGCATTTACATTCAAATTCTGTCCTGGTGTCACTTAACTCTGACCAAATTTTGAACCATTCTTAATGGTAGAAGGTGAAATAGACTAGTAGAGTAAAATACTAAAAATTTACAATCTGGTGATGGTAAAATAGATCAGACTGAATGGCTAGTTAGCCTAACGATTAATGAAACAACAGAAATCATCTGTGATCAGCTTGCTGTTGTCTATACACTAGGCTAAACTGCTTAGTTACTAGCTAAGCAGCACAGGAATCCAATGGAAGCAATTCGGCCACAGGAGCAGCATCCAAAATAGTAAAACTCAAACTGGAGTCAACTGACTTAATTGAAACCATTGATCCATAAAAATGAACTAATATCTCCCTGAGGCTTGAAGTAATTATTAACACAGAAGCCTCCTTTTGGTGCCTTAAAATAGACTTTGGAATTCAGGTTTTAAAGAAAATTACTGTAATAACAGCAACTGCTCTCTATTCTGGTTTCATTACCCAATATGACCTCTACTCATTTTAAAGTGCACTATTAGATGCAATACCCTTATCACCTAACTTTTTTAAAAATATAACTTTCTATCCCTTTATATGCTATCCTGAAAGCTGTGATACTGAAATCAGATTGACACAGCAATTTAAGAAAGGAGCTTTATCAGTCTTCACATGAATAAGGTATATGATTAATTAATCCTAATCTTAAATTACCTCTTATCAGTAAACACTGAGGATTGATTTGTAGAACCTGCCTTTGGATATCTACCCTGTACCATCCCCTTACCCTAACCTGTATTCTTCAATATGACCAAAATATCAGAGAGGACACGACATTCCTGTCAATTTTCTTGTATGCTAAAAGAACAAAACAGAAAACCAGTAGATGTTTCCCAAATGGAAAACCTACTCTTCATCCTGGATTCTTCTCACCTTTGACACTTATCTCATAGAAATTCATAAAGGGATCTCCAAAGGTACATGGAGAAAACCATTTGTTTGAAACCTTACTGAGATGACTGAAAGGGAGATTCCATAACAGCTCTTGGGTTTTTCCCTTCCCAGGGTCTTAACAGTAACATCTCTACTATTCTTCATATCAACACTTGCTACGAATTTCATTGAGTACTTCTCTTCAAAGACATCATACTTTCTATGAATGGTTATTTAGCAAAGAAAGACTGGGCTAAAAGCCAATTTCCAAACAGGTATGGAGATTCTCATAGAAAGGAGCTGCTTTGTATCTGGTTCCTGTCCTTAAACAGTAGTGACATTTCCTGAAAGTCTGATGCAAGACACAGAAGATTTTGCCTCATTTTGCTAACAAATCAGCACACTTCATTTTAAAAGCATCTCAACATTCACGCAGTCCTCTTTGGCAGATGACTCTGGATGAATTAAAAAAGATTAAGATTACTTTGTCCCAAATGTGTAAACATACAAATCACAAAAAACCAGACAAAATTAAAATTTATTTAATGTGTTGATAGATAGATAGATCCAACACCTAATGTAACTACCATTTGATTGTTTTAAATGTATTCCAGGAGTCCACTAGAAAGAGGTTAGATTTCACCTACAGTTCATTTTTAAACTTCTAACGTGCTGCTAACTTTAATCAGAACTGATTTTTAGTTTTCTAAACTCTTATGGGGATTTCATTAGAATAAAAGCAAATTTGTTTACATTAAATCAAAGCAAATGAAATCTCCATGCAAAAAAGCACACTCTAAGTAGCATCTAGAGAAACAAAACTGTGGAATCTAAATACTATTATACTATAAATACTATTTCATTGTTTACAAGTGTTACATGAAAAAACAAAGGGAGACTTTCATACATACCTCTCTTCCACAGGTTGTGGCAAATGCTGTGGTTCTATGGCATTAAGATACAGTGAGTCTGCTGTTTTGATCTGACAGGCTTGTACAGTCAGATATTTGAATATATGCACCTTACCCTTTGTACAAATCTGTCAAACAAGGAAAAAATTAGGTTTAATAACTAGAATGAAAAAAGTCATTTATTCCAAATGTCACTTAGCGTAAACCTCCCTGAAATTCAACTAATATTATAAATTTCACTTAAAGGAAAATAGATTTTACTCTTTTTTTAAAAATTACTAAGTACTTCAATTATCGACTCAATTATTTGTGTGTACCAGTATAAAAATCCTCAGACAGCAAGACGGAAAATGAGAAAATAATGTATTCTACTTCACAAAAATCGAAATGAGCTTCTAACTCAAAAAAATTACATTAAAATATATGGTATGGCCTATTACTAACTATAAAGTGAGTAATTAATTATTTTTCAAAATGAGTGTATAATGACATTTAATTAACCAGTGTGCTCTTTATATTCTTGGTCACATTGTTTTTAGTAGTGTCCAAGCATACTTATGATGTGTCAAACATGAAATTAGGAGTTGGCTTTCGCATTCAGGAAATCTTAATTGATTAAAGTTAAAATCATAATTAATGAAGTTATTAATCAGTTTGTTAAAGTTGATAAGAGTTTGCAGTTGTGTTCCAAGTGTTGTGTGTTGTTTTTGAGAGTTGAGCAAAGTTTTGAGGTTTATCTTTATTAGAAAACTCCTGTTAAAAGTTAAAGGAATCCTCCAGGCTTAGCTGCTTTCTAAGGAGAAAAACCCCTCACCCCTGGCTAAAAGGACTACTTTTAGCCACCAGCCGTTGGCCTGTCACTTAGCTCCATGGCAACCATGAATTTTAATGAGGCAGCTCCCCGCCGAAANTTTAGTAGTGTCCAAGCATACTTATGATGCAATCCATTTTCATTTTAGAATTTTCTTTTTCTTTTGATTATGAAAAGCATTTTTCCAATGTAATAAAAATTCTCAACTATTTCAACTCCTGTTCATCAAGAACAACTGTAGCTTTCAGAGATGCAGTTCGAATCTACTGTCCAGTAAGTCAATAACAAAACTGTCCTTAAGCAGCAAGCACAGGTTGCATTCCTTTATCTTTATTACTCAGAGTGGCCTACAGTTCCAAAGAGGAGTTTTATTTCTCTGTGCATCACAATCTATAAACTTACACTATAAAGTGAAATAAATTACACATGGATTAGGATTATGTTTTAGACCATCGTTGTATTTTTTAAGTTAATAGCAAATCACTGTACAACCTTCTAGAATCGGATTCTTTTTACCAGAAAAAAAATTACCCAGGAAGTTTATCACTATTCTTTTTCAAAATAATACACATATTCCAACATTAAATTTCCTAGCAGATAGAAATGACAAAAATAAACAAACAGCTAACAGAATGGACATCTTCTAGATGTGTGTTAGTTTAAGTGGTGTACAAATTCATATTGAGACCATAAGATATTTTTTATGTCTTATTTAGATATCAACAACTAATGTCTGTGATGAATGAAATTCAGGAGCTTGCAATTGCAGAAGGTGACATTTTGTAGTTCAAAATGTGTTAGCAGCCATCCAATATTAAGGCACAACTTAAATTATAGCAATTATAGCTGTTACTTACTTGTGCTGGTGGAGATTGCAAAGGATTATTCTCAAGCAGTAACACTTGTAACTGCACCATCTTTCTAAAACAAATTGGAATCACAAGCACTTTATTGCAGGAAAAGTCAAACTTTACCAAGGGAAGCTGTACTAGTTCTAAAAGTAATAAAAAGGAGAGAAGGTGTTATATCTGTTTTTATTTTTGGCATAAAGTAATAAAATATTTCTGAATAACCCTTCTTTTGCATTCAGGAAAAATACAGACTCAGCGAAGAATAAGACCAATATTTACTCCATTCTATACCAGGAAATAAAAGTGTGTTATTGTTATTCAAGTAATAATAAATTTTAAAACAAATACTTTGAAATACTTTTTTTCCTGAAACTCAGCTGACAGTTCCCATACTGCATTCAGACACTTATTCAACTTAAAAGATGCCTACAATCATGAAGACACATTGAAGAAACCTGACACACTGTTCTTCAGCGGATACCACTGAATGTTATATTCTGCAGACTCAAATGGAATTAATTTGAAGACAAGGTAATAGCTACTTTTTAATTGTATCTATTTATATGATTAAAAAATACTTTCAAAATTATAATAAGAAGAGCTACTGTAAAGATTTTTTTTTTGTTCATTTGCTTTTACCTTGGGGTAAAACTTCGAGGTAATTTCTTCTGACATTCAGTTCTTTTAAAGATTTCAGCTGGCCTATCTGCTGTGGCAAAGCTGTGATTTCATTACAGCTGACATCCTACAGTAAAACAGTAATAACAAATAATAATGAACTTCCAGCTCCTACATGTTCCATAATATAAACATAGTTAATTCGCTATTACCATTGTAACATTTTATTAACCTGAAAAAATGCAACAATCCTGTAGCCATGACGCAAAGAAAATACATGGGAAAATGTCTGTGCATTACTTGAAATCAGACCAAACTTTTATATGAAGAACAAGGTAATCTTAGAAGTTAATTTAATTTCTATAGAAATATTCAAGACTATTAACTTAAGAAGTTCTACTTTTTTGGGTTTTTTTTAATACGAAGAATTCAGTATCGTGATTATATAACCACACACGCTAGGATGAAATGTAAAAATCCCGGTGTGCAGATCTGAGTTTTTAAAAAGGTTCTTGTTCTTCTGGATACAATCATTAAGCAAAATAATAGCGATAGTAATACAGCAATAACGTTCTGTAATGATGCTCAGTAAAGGCATATAATTGATCATCATAGCACGTAGTAGGGCACTACGAAATAGGACAGAGCTTGTTTAGCATTATATAACTATTTCTAACAAGAAACTGCTATGACTGTGTATGAAAGATCATCTTCTCGGACTAAGTCAGTCTGCAATGAGACAATTGTCAAACACTAGCTACCATTTTTGCTTCCAAATGGACATTGGAACCTCTGCTTACATCTCAGGCAACCTGCAAATTCGAGTGATGTCCCAATTATGCTTTCATTTCTGTATTAAAAGAAGAAAACAATATTTCACAGTATGAAAACTAAATGGAGTAACACCAAATTTTCCTGAAAAGCCAGCAGAATACTCCTACTCTCTCAATTGTTTCAAATGGATTTATAAAGTATCTGGGAGCTCTTAGACAACAAAAGTTTGAGAAGTAAGTCAGATTTCCAAGCCTTGTCTTTGAAGATGCTTGCTTTAATACCAATCAAAAGCGTTAAACTAACTCCCTATCTTCGAGCCTAAAATCTAGTTAACAAAAAAATAATAGCAAAAGCAAAATGTGATCTGGCAATGCTGCTCTCTGTATCCGACAAGTTTCTTCTTGTAATAGAATCTTATTGCCACCAAGACTTCCTTCCCTTCTCAAAACACAGTCAGGAAATTACTGTAGCTTTTAGACAAGGAAATTAAAAATCCCAGGTAATGAGAGCATTTTTGCCCAAGCTGCCACAAAGTTTGGTTAATTGCACTGTTCCCAGATCATCTATTTTTAAAGTTTCACTGTCCTACTTTTAATTTACAGTCTTTAATTACTCCATAATTAGATACTTGATTTTTAGAGCACAGAATTTAAAGTCACCCTGTGGCAAAGGAACTTTAGACCAAGTGTACTTAGGCACACACATCAGAACAAGTTAAGGAAAGAGACAGAGAATTCTAGAGGAAGCACCAAAAAAAGAAAAAGAAACCTGGCACTGTGTAACCTCAAAGTCCACTTCCACTTACAGCCTTTCAAAACATCCTCGATAAGACTGATCTGTTGTGACAGCAGGTCAGCATTCACAAGATCTCTAGAGACAGCAGCATCCTTTATCCTACTAAACACTGTAGTGCAATTTGCTTTTTTTTATTTCTTTGAATAGCCATGGAAAACAAAGACCTATAACATTATTGGTAGTTATGCTCTCGGCTATTATTAGACTTCAAGAGTGTGTATGTGATAGTGTTAAACTTTCCCATTACTTTGGCAGTAATGGAAGCAACACTATCAAATATCTATGGTTTCCAAGCTAGTAGTTTTTTAAGGAATTATGCAAACAGCAGTTTGGAACTCAGCTTCAGGGACGTTTGCAGGTAACTGAAGTGCAAACACCTACTCAAGTTCCATGGTGAACTAGTATTTGCTGAGGTCACATTTCTTGTATTAATTTTATTTTGTTCTCACCAGATAGGCCATGTCCTGTCATGACAAGGCAATTTGTCAAAATCAGAGAAATATAAGGTGTATTTGAACTTAACATTAATTTCTGTGGCATGAAAGTAAAATCATCAACTGTTTCCCTTCGTTTATGGTAAACTTTAAATGGTCTTAAACCAATCAAATTCAGCATACATATTCAGCAATATAAACAGAAAAAACAATATGGTACTCTGACTCCATATTAACCTATTTATTCATACACACACAGAAGTTTATCCAAACCAAACTGAGGCGAACCTCCTCCTTACGTAATTTTAAACTTGGGACTCCTGACTGAACCATTATTCTTACAAAGCCCATGGGTTCGGTCAGAGCTTGTGACATAGAAGCCATACCGGATAGTAAAAGAAGTAACACAGCGCGTGAGCACATGGACCCTTTGAGGAAACAGCAGGCAGCAAGTCCCACATGGTCAGGCTGCTGTCTCTGATTAGATGAATGAAGTAAAGGACATAAATCCCAGGTGAGAAATTTGAAGGCTTCCAACATGAGATAGGAGCATCTCTGAGATGGAGAGGACTGTTATCTGAAGAAGGCAGAAGTGCAATACTGCCTGATAGGATGTAGAACAGAATTTTTCTGTACATCTGACAGTTTTGTGTACAATTACTGAGCCATCTCTGCCTAATCACTTTTCCTTGGCAGAAACTAAGTATCAGATTATCTTCACACTAATTTTGCAAATTTGTCAATTTTGTTGACAGTAGAGGCATGATTGAGTTAAAGACCTGCAAATAAAATAAATTTCCCAAGCAAATTTTGCAAATAATGGCAATGTGTTCTGCAGGGAGAGAAAATTATGTTACAAGCACAAAAGTAAGTTAGCTGTCAGAACCCTAAATTTGAAAGAATACCTGAAAGTTTTCTGCATGCAATATCAAAATCATTCTATGCTACAGGTATGAAATTCATAAAAATACATAAATGTAATAGGAAAACCACTACCTAACCCACTTTGAAAGAGAGAGGGGGAAAATGCAGAGTTTATTGGAAAGATCTGATCTAATTTGCAGCAAATAATGCTTATGTCACTCTACAGTGACTATAGGGGAAAATTTTGAGTTAAAAAGGTAGATAAAAAGAACCCTTTGCTACATACACACAGATCTCACCACATGCAGCTGTGAAACATCTGGGGAACCTGAAGTTGCTCGAAAATGTCCTATTGATACAAGAACTGCACAGAGCCAGGTGGCATCTCAGGATCGATCCCCTGGCCCAAGCCAGCACCAGCACTGTGTACACACCAAAACAACAGCATTCCCTGCCAGAGGGCTGGGTGACACTTCTGCTTGAATCCCATGCTATTCAGGCTGGCACTGCTCTCACACAGCTGAATTTTTTGTGCCAACAACTGCAATATGACTTAATGTTTTTTGTTTGTTTCTTTTACTCATTTTAGAACAATGATCACCTTATTATCTAAATTACTTTATATGATACATGCCAACACAGATCCCCACTCTCAATCCTACCACTATTTGCTTCTCCCAATACATCACAGTTATGTCATTCCCAGTTAAATAGTGCATCTCATTTCACTAGAAATGTACCAAACACACATGGTGGCATCAAACTGTATAATCAGGTCATCTGAACAGACTGATGATCAATTTAACAAAAACTTGTTCTTCATTCAGCTCCCCCCCCACCCCCCACCACCCCAGTGCTGTCTAAATCACAAAGAACAAGCATCAGACCTTTTTCAGTTCTCATGTATCTCTAGGCTACCAAAGTGACATGTAGCTAGAGCCTCTCACACGAAAAACTTTTAGAGCAGAAATTGTTTTGTTCTTCATGACAAAGAGTAACACTGAAACTATACTGTAACTGGAAAGGAATATGAAAACCCACTATTCCAGAGTTTAAACATATGATATGCTTGGACTAAACAAACCCAAGCTATTTTGGGTATAATCGACATTGTTTTCAAGCTTTTAGTTTTTTACTAAACTTTTTTACTAAATTTAACTTAAATTATTTATAGAACTGGAACCATCACCTTTTACTACATCTATTTTAATCACAACCAGAACAGTGCTATAAACTAACACATTTTTAAGATTCATTAAATCAGAACCATCCGTGTAATCTCATTAAACCCATCACACACATACAAAAAAATTTGAAATATTTGATAAGATAAATAATTAATGCTCACCAAACAAAACAAACTTGCTAGTCTTGAGCTCAGTCATAACCCAGAAAGGAAGAGGTAACTACCCCCACCATCCTCATCAACAACCACATCAACTGTAATACACAACAGAAGCTTGACACCACAGGATGCTGTTCAAGAACATCAGAAGGAATAAGCCCCACAGTTGCCACTTGACACCACCTATGAAGAATCAATAGCAGTGCGGGGGCCTCAAGCAAGGTTATTAATTTCTGTAATAATTTATTGGAGGAACTACTATTATAAAAAAAAGAATAAGATAATAAGGCACTTTCAGGTAGAGAAAAGACGTGCAAGGTAAATGCTGCCAATGGAGGTACCAGCAGCTGGAAGGAAGTCCAGATCTGGTTGTTTTACTACGCATAAATTAGCAGTGTCAAAATGTAGTTTATTTGTAAATTTGTATCTCAAAAGGTCAAAATTAATAAAATTAACCATAAGACTTATGTCATAAAGAATTCAGGGTCTCAGCTGGCAATACATAGTAGAGGAAGATAAAGGGAGAGAAAGGGAAGCATTCTCTTCTATTTATTTCCCACAAACACGTGCAATTAAATTAATTTTAAGCTATAGTACCAAGTAAGTTTTGCTTTTTCAGACTGTCATTGACTGGACAATATATTCCAAATGATCTACTGCTTGCAGAAACAGTATTTGTGTGGACTGCTTTGAAAACAAGAAGAGTATTATCATTCTGTAGATCTGTTTAGATGGGTGTTCCAGGAAAGGAAGGTTGCATGACAAATGTAGTGAAATAAAATGAAAATAGACTGATAAGACCAGTGTCACAAGCGGAATGCAGTGTGGTAAGCAGATAGTAACAACACAGAAAGGAAGCAGGAGGGGAGGATGCTACAAAGGGGTACAACCTTGCAGAACCTGATGCCAGAACTTATGAACAGGGAAGCAGGGAGCCAGGGCAGGAAGTGAGCAAAACTGGTAAAGATGAGGAACTTTGAAACTGAGTTTTGAATGAACCAAGGGCAGTGATGTTGTTTAAAAACTCTTATTGTGTTACTATCCAACACACTTGAGAAGTTAAAAACTTGAGTTTTGCAAACTATATCATAGTATTAAGCACTTGTTCAAATATAAGTGAAAAGTGAATTTTATTGTTTCTATTTAAACTCAAAAGAAGACAAAATGAAAAAAGTGAAAAAAAAAGATCAGTAACATACCAATTCCATTAACTGTTTTAGCTGACCTATCTCTTCTGGAAGGGAACCTAGCTTATTGTTACTTGCAATTAAGACTTTTAGAGGAAGACCACAGAGGCAAGCTGGCAAAGAAGAAAGTTGATTTCGACTGCAACAAAACAAAACATAAAAATCATCAGTGATGTTCTACTGTATACTCACATAAACTCTGAGAGTTGCAAAATTTCTTCATTTTCGTAGGTTATATTTAATGCAGATTAAACTGAAATTTTCAAATGGCAATCATTGAGAAGAGACTTGCACATCAAAAATACCTGATTATCGACCAACAATACTGTGGAATTTACCACTCTGGAAAAAATGCATTGTATCAGTTTAACAACATTGTAACAAATCTGTTTGTCACAAAGAACAGCTGTTTCCCTTCCTAATGAATACAGGAAAGTCAACTGAGACAGTATTTTGCAAGTATTTAAACATTCCTGTGGTTTTATGCGCCATTAAAATGGATGCTTTTTGTTCCAACTGAAAGACAAATACATAAATTACAGACAAAATGGTTATTTTCTCAATTAATTTAAAGTATATTTATAGTTGAAGATTACTTGGTACATCTTGTTCTGCGGTTCTGTGCTATTAACACAAGTAAATACAGCAAAAATTTCTGGACTATCAATCGTTCATTTCTTTCCAAAATTCATAAGCTTAAAGATGACAAATGTCATGACACTTTGTGATGTCCACAAGATTAAAAATAGTAATTTATGCCTCAATTCCCAGAAGATACTTTATGCTCATCAGAATAACATAGTAATTGCTCTCTCCTAGAATATTTAAAAGTTTTCTTAAAAGATAGTATTTTCTTTCTTATGATTATTAACCTGTAGTAAAACAATGAGCAGTAACTTAAAGTGGCACTCCAGTATAAACCATTTTAATTAGCTCCTGCCTGCATGTTAAGGCTTCAGAAAGCAAAGATATGACTGAACCCTGGAAACACATGGCAAAAATTGTCCTGTGCAATTTCAGTAGGAGTTGCAATATTGAGGTGAAACAAAATGAAACAAAAATCAAAATTCCACAAGGTGTGAAGCATTTCTTCAACTGCCAATCCAGCAGTTTGCTACAAAGATGCATATAAAGATACACTCCACACAACAGTCTCAAAATGTTGTACAAAGCAAACTACCATCATATCTCTGTTGCACATGCCAGCATACAGACAGATAGCAAGTAACAAACCCAAAGAAAACAAAAACGAGAAATCCAACTACTAACCAGCAGCAGCTGGGAAAAAGTATCAATGCTTATTGTGGAGCCAGGTTTCTTAATTCTAATTTCTTACAAAAGACTAAGACACAACTTTTTCGCAGAATTAATTAGAAATATTTTTTTAAGTTCTAAAGAACTCAAATTGAAGAAGCCTACACTCTAAAGCAGTAACCCTATGCCACAGATCAGACATAGATAAAAAATAAGTAAAAACAATTTTAAGCTCCACAGAACTCAGAAGCAAACCACTTCTCTCACTTAAGAGATAAGGAACAGAACATAACCAGGGCAAGTGAATAATAAATCATCATTAGTTTAAAAGGAATTTCTTTAAATAAAACCTGAACAGTATCCACCAAGGCCCAAAGACTACAAATATAGATCTCTTGGCATCACTGTCTAATGCTATTTAACATATGAGCTCTGCTGGTAACAGACAGAAAAAAAAACATTTTAAATCTATTATGTATTTCTTGCCAAGAAGCAACATGGTTAGAGAGTCAAGGATGTATTTCCTTCTTCAGACTGCTCACTACGTTCAACTAACATGGGGAAGGGCACATTCAAGTGAAGAGGGGATTTTAAACTGAGAGAAATTACCTTACTTAATCAAATGAAAAAATTCCTCTCATTTTGTCCAATTCACTGTCATGTGATATAAAATCTATTATAGTTGTGATGACTCAGACAAATTCTATCACTACACAGAGTTCTAATTCACTGTTTCATGACATTGAGTTCTAATCGAGTTAATTCTAATTCCTCAATTTACCAAGATGTTTTATGTATATTTAATAACTTAATCCAGTTTTTAAGTTCTTTATGCATATCTGACAAACACTAATATCTAACAAACACTAATTCACTAATTCAAAATCTCAAGTGCTATTTCTTTTATGTGTGCAGATACTCAGGACATACTATTCCACTTCAATCTTTAGAGCCAAAATAGTGTTCCACTAGCAAAACTGCACTACAGTAATAATACAGACTTGAGAAAGATCCTCAGTGTTGATAAAACTGATGATCAAACCTTCATTCCTGAATTTAAAAGGCCGAGAGCCATTTCGCTCTCTACTCAGACCTCATTCTCATAAAGACCAGACTGTTATATCCTCACTATTACAGTTTTTACACAGTTAATTGCAAAGAAAACTCCACAGCTTGCCCCATCTGAAAAAGGGCTCACCTGCCCTCCATCAAGAGCCCATGTGCATTCACCTGCACTTGAACGAGCAGCAATTCTCTGTACTGATTAGTATTCACACAGATTTTTCCTGGAAAGGAGGAAGAGGTGTCTAACTGTTTGCCACTTTCTCCTAGAAAAGGTAGCAGCTACATTTCTTTCATAGCATGACTATGCTAGTGATAGATATAGTATCATGCTCTTCCATTCCATTCCCTATGGAGAAAAACATAAATCCTCTGTCCCTCCATCTTTTTAACTGCAAAATGTATGTCAAGTTTTACAAAATTTGTCATCAGAAGAGAATTAAAAGAATACAACTGTTTGGATGTGATTAGCATTCTGGATTTGTTAGGAGGTTAAGGGACAGAACTGGATTAATATTGCTTGGTTTTCTTTTAATAATTATTTTTACATTTTGGCATCGACGATGCCTTCATACAGAGCTGTCTCTGCAGCCAATGAGCTTTTGCATTACCCTTTTCAGTAACACGAAAAAATGCAGTCAGTTGTGCCAGAAGCTTATAAAGACAAAAAAAGCTTTACATATTTGCAAATAAACAAAAAAATGTGGCGAAGTTAAACTTACCTCAAATTTAAGTAAGTTAGCATTTGCAAGTTTACTATGGCATCTGGTATAACTTTGATACAATTGTGGTATAGATTTAGTGTTTCCAGTGACACAAAGTGGCACAACTCCGTAGGAACTTCAGTTAACCTATTCTTGGATAAATCTGAAAACAGGAAAAAGAGAGAAGATACATTTTTTTTTTGAGCCATCAGAAATATGTACTTTAAAAAGCTAAGCATTATATAAGTAAGTGAATAAATATGATTTACAGGGAGACAGCAAATTAGACCAGTATTTTTATTACGCAGAGTAAAACCAGTGCAAATTTTTACAACTTTGGAATGGAACAGACTGCATATAAAAGAGCAAACATTCAATTAGGATTTATTTGATCTAATAAAAAGTAATTATTTGCAGGACTCAATATGCTGAGGAAATAGTTGCAAACAGATTCCAAAGCTCATATAATACATCCAAAGATCTAGCCAATACACAATTAGACATCTGCAAATAATGACGGCATTGAAAGAAAACAAGCAACCAGGATTACATCTTTAATTCCTATAAATAAATAAATAAATAATTCAGGTTATTCTTCAAACTGACCCGTATTTCCTGGGTCTAAACTATTTATAAATGAATGCTACCTAAAGAAACAGTGGAGGTCTTCAAGAATGGATTTTAGATAAGTACATACAAGGCAACAATGATGGATTCCAATCCCCCAAGCCACTGCTTGTAACCACAGAACAAATGATTTTCACTTTTGATCAGTTATTCATTCTTCATTTCCCATGCTAAGCACACAGACAAAGGAAAATAAGGAGGAAAAAATGTTACTGATTTTTTTTACTTAACTACCACTGTATGAACATTGAGGTATCATAATACTGATGTAAACTCAAGTAATAAAGTAATAATGCATACCAGTACTCAAGTGAATCAACTGGGTTCAAATCATTGTTTAAATAGTGTTGCAGAAAAAACACCTTATCCTCAGAAACTACACAAATGCTACCTACCCATGTCACCAGCCAGATAACCTGACCTGAAGAACGGTCACCCGTTAAGTGGAAGGAACAGGAATGTACCTAGGCATAAAAGTGAAATGTCTGATGGTAAAGAAAAAAATAGAACTTAATGTCACTTCACTGCTGCTATTTTAAGCCTAGTGCCTGATCCTTGAAAGCTTATTTCAAAGCTTACTTAAATGAAATAAAGGAAAAAGCAGCCACAGTATGGATTACTTCCACAGCCCTGATATCTGCCTCCTGTCTTTAGGGCCATAAGTCATATTTTTTCTTTCTGTGAACAAACAGGGAGAAATCTGAAGAACTTTTTAACTTCCTTTGAAGTTTGCTGTGCAGAAGCACAGCTTGAATTCAAACCTATAACCAGTCAGAAGGACTTACTAGTTTTGTTCTTGTCTCCGTTAATGCAAGTTGAAATTCAGCACATTCTATTCTTGTCAGCTTCCACCTTGCTTCACCTCATTGCTTCCAACAACAAGTTGGTTTCATTATTCCATCCCCTTCCAAGACAATTGTGATGGCCTACAGGCGCAGTAACTGAGAGCAGCTCAGCTGACCCTAATGGTAGCATGATTGAATTGAGCACCTCAACCAAAATTATTCACTTCTAAGTTACTATACAACAGCAACTCTAACTGCTCTGCTTTCTCTTACCAGGCTTTGATGGTGGTTCAATGCAGCACTACCTCAGCTTCTCCTTCCCTTCATTTTTGACATCAAACTAAAGCATTCCCCGTTGAATGAATCTTACTACTGTTTCAAAGCAGGAGAGAGCTGTTCAATGTTCCTCCGGTTTAGTGCTTTAACTCTCTACTGTTTCCTATTTATCCTGAGAGCACTTGTTTACCAGCATGGCATTCCAAAAGAATCCTGCTGCCTTTCTAGCTATGTTTATTATCATGTATGAACAGAAGACTGCCATGCTATAGCTTTTTGAATCACGCAGAAGCTATTAGTATTTTACAATTCGACTGCAAAGAAAACCTTGCTTTCTTTAAATTCTGCTTTTCTGTGGTGACACTGCTACGAACATCCTGCTCACTTTCTCCCTTAAAGTGGAAGGAGCAGCAAAATCCAGATGAGTGAACTCTCCATCCAGGGTGAAAACAACCTGCATGGCACTAGATGGAGAGTAATAACCCGTCCTTCACCTGATCCCTCTCCAGTGACACACAAATCAAAATCTGTGAACACTAAAGTGTTACTTCTTCTCAAGCTCCTAAAATTGCAGCCTGCCACCTTAACTCCCTCTTCATGCCTGTTCACATTTATCTTCACATCAAATAAAAGACTGTTGCCACAATATGTGACTCACTCTTGAAAAATTCTAGTATCTCAAAAAATCCAAATAGCAACTAGATTGACCCTGCTCCTAAAACAGACATTACTAACAGTTAAATGCCTTAAATATTTTTTTTTTCATTATTTATTACTATCCTTTGTTTGCATGGCTTTAACTCTGTTAAACTGAAGAAAGAAAAACAAAAACCACTCAGGTCATAACAGACAAATCCCTTCCTGTCATCCACAGGACCATGGCTTATAGGACACACTACATACACAACAAAGGAAGTCAATTATTTTTCGCTGTCTAGTTATCACAGTATGATAATTTCAACACTCATGTCTGTTGTTGCTTCCTAAGCAATAATTATGATGACAATAATAACAATAATAATTTTTAAAAACCTAATCTATTCACAGTATAAGGCAAAGGAATAAAAACTACACATTTTATTTATGACTGTTGAAACCTAACTTAACAGAAAAAGCAGAACTCTGTCACTATAGTTTACTGACAAAAGGTATCATTAATAGCAAATCTGAATGTCTTTGTGGACAGTACTGGAATGGAATCTGACATACAGAACACCCATCATGTTTTTAACTAGTGGATTAATTTCTGCCAAAAAAATAGACCTCCCTGATCAGATGGAAGTAAAAGAAGAAAACAGATTGCTTTTATTCAATCCTAGAATGAATGTGAGCCTCTGAACATGATGCAGCTTAGCAGCTTTCTGAAAATTCCATACAGGAAAGCACATCTCCAGAAACTAGAACAAAAACAGCCTGCATAACAGTTTTATACTGTATCTTATAAGCCCATACAAACATGTAGAGAAACCTCTGAAGCTTACATAATTCTTCTGATACCACTTTACGCAAAGGTACTTCTGCCTCAAATTCCTGCATCTTACAGTAAGTCTGTAAAAAACTCGAAGTTAACCTGAAATACAAGTTCTAGAACAAAATACAGGGGTTAAGACTTTAGGAAACTGCAGAACCTTTTGAACATACTGAGAAAAATAGTACACATGTATCTTGGTTTTGTCACCATCCATAATTTTTTTTCATAAAAATTAATAATTTTTTTCATTTCTAAAAGATATTTGCAAAGGCATTCTTGGGTTATTTAGGGAACAGGAGGAATGAAGAAACTACACTTTTAAACAACTTGTGAAAATATTTTTTAAGTACAGAAACAACTAGTTGGCAAACCTTCAGTTTCTTCCTGCAATTCTTTAACTCTACCCCAAATTGCTAAGCTACACATCCCCATTACGTCACTAATTTGAACAATAACACCTCATGGTAATTACTGACATTACTAAAATACTGTACAGACTGGCTTTTGCTACAGAAATGAAAATGAACAGCAGGGTGGCATTTGCTGGTGTTTAAAGGAATTTCGAACAATTTGTTTAGGCTATGTAACACACGGGACATCTAACAAATCAATGAATCTATGATAGCAAAAGGACACTTCATGGTTGCCAAGACAGTACAGGTAGGTTTCACCTGAGGTCACTATTTCCTGTAAGTTCCATTATGAAATAAGTGACGCAAATATGAAACAGTGGGGGAGGGGGACTCCATGTAATGGTGTGAGCTTCCCGTTTTAAAAGAAATGCACCATTCATTCATTATTTGTCACACCAAGATATTTTCAAATGACATCTGGCTTCACTTCATCTTTCCCTGCCAAGAACAAGTTTGTTAAAACTCCAGAATAAAGTAACAGAACACAAAAAAATAAGCAAGCCAGTTTAGAAAAGTATTAGATGGAATCTTGATCTTTAAAAGAGTCAGCAGAATTCTGGCACAACGACTCGGCTTTTGTACGAGAAATGTTACTATGTTGGAAGCCAGACAGGAACTACACAAAACAAGCACTTCCTTAGCTGGGAGCAAACAATAAAAAGCAAAAAAGTTCACACTGGTAAAATAACATTTAACAGAAGACTCCAAGCTTTGTTTGGTGACTGGCACACTGCATGGCCAGGAACCACACTGCCGTTGCACCAGTAATTACTGGCCCCCATCCCTGGTGCAAAACCTTTCCATTCCTACAGCTCTGACAACCTCCACCGCAATGAAGCACCACCACTGAGTAGGACCTTCCTGACTTCACATTTTACAGCCAGATGACCAAGTGCCACTATATATATATACTATATATACAAAGTATAAAACTCTCACTGCAGAAACCAAAATGGTTTTGTCAAAATAACCAAAACAATATTAGAAGTCAGATAGTTACATTTCTTTCACTAAACCTACCAAAGTGCTCCAATTTTACTACTTCCTAGTCATCACTGTATTATTAAATATCAGTTATTAGTACATCATTAAATTAAAATTGCACACTTGTCAAGGGAGAGCTAAACAACTTAAGACTTTAAATTGTAACAGTAATTCCTTAAATATGCATATGCACTACTTGATCATAAACCTTGGCCAAGAACTTTCAAGAAAGCAGTTCATTACAAAGAAGTGATTTACACATATCAGATGTTAGACAAACCCACTATAAGTTTATGTTTCTAGGACACAAACCAGCAAGAGAAAAAAGTTGAAATTGTGCTGTAAGCATCTATCCACCACTGAACAGAAACATATATATAGATATATGTAGATAGATAAATAGATACTGTGTGTACATATATATGAAATATCTGTATTTGCTATGAAGTTGTGAAATCAAGAAATTGCAAGGGAAAAAAGTCGCCCAAACAACCTTAATTCCAGCCCACTGAGTCTCTTTTTTCTGTAGGATGAAGTGCTTACTGAATAAAAGACAGTAATTATTTTGAAGAAGCTATTTGCATTTGTATTAAGATACCATTCAAGGTATTCAAATGAGATGTCTGAAACGCATTTGACAAGGAATTCAAACAATTCACTGTAAAAGCCTTAAAAAAATAGTAAGTTTAACCCTAATTCCATAATGCAAGTAAGAACGTTAGAAAATACATAAAGAAGTCTATAAAGGCATAACTATACGGAGCACTTCCTTTTATACTGTAAGATACCCACAGTTTTATCAGGCTTTGAGGAAGCCTGTATTTCCTCATTAGCAAGGTATATCCTCATTGGCAACTGAAGCCACAAATTGACGGCACCGTACCTTGGACACCTTTTGGAATATCTACTTAAAGTGCACTTCAGATCTTTGGCAACACCGTACCCCACTTTGGCAAAGCAGGCAAGTCATGTACTAGCAATGTAATTACACCTATTAAAATCAATCAAATGCCAATGCTCTCTAATGAAGCAATTACTTCGTTCTAGCCTTCCCCCTAAATGGTAGGAAAATACACCATTCTAGAGACAAATGCTATCCATGAGTCACGAAAACAGTAATGTAACTATGAAGTGCTACATACTTTTAAGACATGCCCTACAAGTTGTCATTATCTCCACACTCATGGCAGGATACCAACTCGTCCTCTGTCTCTGCCAGAATTTATGACTAATGTCCTAGGTGTACAGCCAGCTTTTACTGCAGTCAGCAACTTCTAGGACAGTGATGCTACACAAGTGAAAAAGAGGCAGCAAAGACCTCCACAGCCTCTGGCATCAAACGCATTCTGCTTTACTCATGACAATTATGCCAAAAAAATGCATGGCATTTCTCCACTAAGAGACATTTCTATCTCAGTTATTCAGCAAACAGAATAACAAATAACAGAGAATATTCAGTGAAGTCAAGTAAAACCAACTCTGCTTCCCTATAAGAAAAAAATATGTAATGCACAGGCTCAAAGCTCTTCCTTCTGAAAGTACAACTTGTACCAGACTGAAAAAAAAGCTAGCTCTAATGTTGATTCCTAGCAAAGTCATCATAACTGATCCCATAGTATGTAACAATAGCATCTGGACACTGATCAACACTACTGAGTCCAGATGTACAGCTGCTGACTCAAAACATGTAGAATATGCATCTGCCTCAGGCAGAAAGACACAAAAACACACAGACCTTGCAAGACAAGTATTTTGAAAAGATTATAAAGAAACTCTGCCATCTCATCCCCTTGGTAAGCATTACTTTTAAGCACTGTCAGCATATTCTCCATTTCCATCTGTCTCCCATTGATTAATTTAAGAACTAACATTAAAAATCTCCACCTCAAAGCCACAGCTAAATTAAGATTACATTACAGATGTAGGGAATTTCAAAGTGATCATATGTATACTCTTGCATGCAGTTTTCTTTTAATCACTCGATTTAACACAAAAAAAGTTTCTCCTTTATTACTGTGTATAATACGTCGGCAAGTTAAAGGGCAAATACAGAGAGAAACTAAATGTGGGATTTAGAGGAAAGGGGAAAAAAAAACAGGACTGAATAAAAACAGTCTGAGAGCAGCAACTCGTAGAGGCTGGCATAGGTGTCCACTAGAGGGGGCCCCGATCTCACACACTTGGCCAACACCCTGCAAGGGTGTTTCTCCTCTCGCTTCTTTCAGAGCCCATCCCCAGCGGATGAAGGGGGCAGAAACAGGAAGGTTCGCTTTAAAACTACGCCGGGCACTCCTATGAACCTGTCGCCCACCACAGTTTTCAAAATATTCTTAATGTGGCTGCTCAGTTGCAACCATTACTGCAGGAAGCAAATATATACACTGATTTCCAACAGGGCTAAGCCCTTAAAAAGAAAGTATATTCTAAAATAGTGACACTGAAGTACTTTTCCCCAACCTTCATTCTGATGACGCAAGAATATGAGGCATCCTTGAATCCTCTGTAGTACAGCAATAGTAACGTTCGGCCAAAATTATGATACATTTGACAAAGACCCTGGCTTGTATTTCACCCCAGCAAACCTTATTTACTCCATTCCATCCACCACTCCACAGTGGAATACATAGCTTACTTTTCCAGTGACCTGCAATAAAGCATGGCCAAATGTAAGAAACATGCATCCTACACTTTTTTCTCACTTTTAGGTAGTGCAGTAACTAGCCCAGAGCAATCCAGCAGCTTAAATTGGCTCTCCTGGTGATCCCACAATTTTGTGCAAACATCACTTCAGGGTTTTTTGTTTCCTCCGTGTGAAATAAGAGGAGAAGGAGGGAGCAAAAGACTAGCATATTCTCATTATTAGCTCCACAGCACAGTCAGTTCCAAGGAGACAAAAGGAAATTTGTCTACAAGAAACATGTTCAAAAGAGTATCACAAGTCTGGATGAATAAAAAAAAAGAAGGTTAATACAGTAGTCTGCTTCATTATTGCACCTGCTTTTAGATGTCAACACATAACATTTAAATTTCTCCTTTATCTTCTATTTCTTTCTTTTCAGGACAACAATGGTTTGGGGTTAAGATTGACAGAAAAAACTGTTGGAGATGAATCTGGTGTGAAAGTGTGTAAGATTCCCTAAAAACATACTGTAAGACAACAGGATTATTCCTGCAGACCTCCATGTAGGTACAAACGGATGTGGACTGTGGTGGGTTGAACCCGGTGGGCCACCAGGCGCCCACCCAGCAGCTCTATCACTCCCATCCTCAGCAGGACACAGGGGAGAAAACACAACGCAAAATCTCATAGATTGAGATAAAAACAGGAGAGATCACTCACCGATCACTGTCGTGGGCAAAAAACAGACTCAGCTTGAGGAATTTGATTTATTGCCAATTAATGGGAGTAGGGTAATGAGAAACAATAACATAACTAAAATCACCTTCCCCTTATACCCCTTTTTCAGTCTCAACCTCTCTCATGACTCTCCCACTTCTCTCCCCGCCCCCGTGCCCCTCAGTGGTGCAGAATGGGGAATGGGAGTTGTGGTCAGTCCATAAACAATCTGTTTCTGCCACTCCTTCCTCCCCTTCCTCCCCTCCTGCTCCCGCACAGATTCATCCCATGGGTAACAGTCCTTCATTAACTTCTCCAACATACGTCCTTCCCACAGGCTGTAGTACTTCAAGAACTGCTCCTGTGTGGGTCCTCTTGCCATGTGAACCCCGTAGAGGCACCCAAACACTTGTATCATGAGATGGAAAAAAAGTATCTGGCAGCAAACATGTTCCATCAACACAACGACCTTTAAAAACACGTGGTATGAAACCCAGTTCACAGCCCATGAAAAATTCCTCCTTCTCCCACGCCTTCCACACTAGAGAGAGGATCCAAGTCATTAATTTTCACTCCTCAATAAACAACCAGCCCCAAGAAGGATCAATGGATTGTATCATGCCACTACTGTATGTCTCAGCCTGAACAGGACAAATCTTTCAGGTGTTTTCTCAGACACAGCAGCAGTAAGAAGAAATCTTCATTCAACTCTAAAAACTTCAAAAACTGCCATCTATCTCCCATTTTTAGCCTTTACAGTAGCTTGACTCAGAGCACTGGAGAAGATAACTGAAGTGTTTACATCAGACTCTACCCAGCTGAACACCTCCACCGGATGGAACTACATTTCCGTCATCTGCCTGAACTGTTCCTATAGGCACGTGAAAAAAAATTTCACAGTGAACACCCACAAATGAGGGCAGGGCCTTCCCTGCCTACTCTGTGGAAACAAAAAGTATATCTCGATACTGAAAAGTCCTCAAGATTAGCTTCAGCCACCACAGATACACTTTAATTATTACCATGGAATGATGAGAGATCAGGTAAAACTGAAGCTATAAGCGGACTTCCAGGTATATTAGAGATGTCTAACAGAACTAAGACTTGAATTAAGAAGTTTTTTTTTTCTGAAAGAAGAACAGCGACCACTACTTTCATCAAAATCAAAAGAAAAGTTGAAAAATACGTACATTTCATACACATGTATATAAATGTGCAGGCACACAACCTCACTCAATTCAAGCAACTTCTACCTATTGGAGAACTGTAGATGTGAAATAAAACCAGAAATTGCATTCTATCCCAAAGAAGGCAGTAGATCCCTGCACAGGCATACTCTTCCAGCATCTTCTAGTATAAATCTCTTGTTTCAGCCACAGAGACCTTCTTTCTTAAAGCTGTCTACTTTGGAAGCCAACACCTTCCACCTCAATTGGGGAATTTCACATGATGTTCTCAAAAACAGCAGGATGTAATCTAATGGTCTAGAACCTTTTCCAGCCCACAGACAGCACTACTAAGAAGAAATAAACTGAATGCAATGTCCAGGTTTGGTTTTCACTCCATTCTCTCTTTTAATAGCTATCTTTTTTTTTTTTTCCCTCAAGCTGTGAACAGAGGACACTGTTTATGCTATGCATTACCTGCCTCAATGACCTGCTCAAAAGAGGAGTTACCTCAGGTTTACCATCTGGTTTAAGTAGCACATAAACCAATTTCTGTGAAGTAGCTCACTTGCCTGCACTTTGAGGATGATTATTTTTCACACCTGACATACTTAAATGCTACATTTGCTTATTTTGAATTCATTTTACCCATGAACAGTCTCACTGTTCTGTAAGAAAATTTGCTACGAACATGGAAATGAACAAAAGTTATTTGATCTTTGGGTATATCAAAGGCATGAGGGCAGAGACATGAGAAAGCTACCTGATGCTAATTTACAGTGGCACGGAAAGCCACTGTAAATTACATGAGTATTACTCATCTAATCACTTCCCTTTCTGTCTGCCCATCTCCTGCAGATGTCAGGGTTAATCTCCCTTATCTACATTATTCATGTCCTTCTCCCACAATGGTTCTTGAAGTCAGCACAACATAATTGTAACAGTTTATCAACACAAATCTGTTTCGTACCATGAAAGCTGACTTACACTACTGAGCACAACCTTAAACAATGAAGTAATTAAATGGCCGTTACACAGTAGGTACAACATCTGAATGAATGGCTAAGAAGTATTTCAGACTTCTAAACAGAATAGAAAACCGTGAAAACATTATCAAAAAGCAAGGTACCAAGAAAGAAAAATCCTGGAATAAACAAATTAAGTTGTAACAAATAACAAAAAATCAAATAGCTAGACCTAGATAAAGAAAAAAAAAAGAAAAAATAATAAAACTACTTCCTTGAACTGAAAGCAAAATGAGCAGAGTATATATTTTATCCATCCTTAAAAAAAAACCCAAACAAACTAAAAACCACGTAGCTGGAACCACTAGAACTACAGACCTGTAATTTTTGTACTAAGATCTCTAGCCTACGTAAGTGTTCCCATGGCTCTTTCTTAAGTTTAAGACAATGTTTCTCAACCTTTTAATTTTTCTTTCCTTCCTAATCAAAGAACCTTGCCTTCTTTGGGGAAAACAAAACCAAAACAGATATCCAGTATGCTGCTGGTCGGTCAGGGAGGGGTTGGATGGATAACATATGCCACTTCTTTTTTTAACTTGTTTTAACAAGTCATAGTTTACAACAGATTTTAATCTAGCATCTTTACAAGATGAGACACATCAGATACACAGACTCCAAAAAGATTTGGGGAGGGGAAGTAAAATTGACACACACAACCTTTATTTATAAACAAGCCAGTGCCTGTGACTGGGCAGGCAGAAATCACCTAATGCTTGCCCTAATTCTTGCTGGGGCATACAAATGGGAATAAGGTAGCAGGCACCAATGGCACCCGTGGGGCAGCCTGAAACAACAGGTAAGTATCAGCGCTGTTGCTATGTAACAACTGCATGGCAACGTGTATTTTGAAGGGACAAAAGAAAGTCTCCTTCTGGTCTAATTTCTTCCATCTACTGGTTTTTTTCGGGGGGACACTTCACAGGCAGTCTTCTGAAATGCACAAAATAGTTTCACTCTCATCTGGCCTACTAAGCCAGCCTACAATTTCTGCGTCTGGTGTAGATTCATTTCTACTTCCTTATTCATTTTCCATTCAAACTACCTTTCATGAGGTCAAAGTTCACTTTACAGGCTAAGTATGACCATGATATTTTTCTGTGAGAATGATTTTGGGCTGAGTACTCTTTCTGAAGGAATTCAGTTGTGCTTTTGCTTTTATGCATATCTGAACTTGCACCTTCCTCTTTGATGGCTCGTGGGCTCTCAGTGTGATAACAACGGGTTATCACAGACACAGAACAAGTTGCATAGAAAGGAGGAGAGGGACAGGAAAGTGTTACTGCACTATGCCATCCCCATCAATAATTAAAACAAAATGTAATGAAAAACAGACTCTGAGGTCTGATCCTGAAAAGGCTACAACAGCTCATTTATTTATGCCCAAATGAGAACCCTGCAGGCAGATAATGAGGAGTCCTGTGAAGAGCTGATGGACAGCATTATTTCCCTTCAGTTATCATAGCCTGATGGGTAGAAACAAAGTCTAAGCAAGACTTAATAGAAGTGAGATATATATACTTAGATTTGAGAAATCCAGTAACTGCAAGTGTTGTAACACTGTTGTTATATTAAAAAATACCAAAAAACCCCAAACCATAATCTTTTACTCAATCTGCTTTCTTCCTGGTGATAAAATATAATAATGCTTTAATGAAACAGTTGGGGTTAAATCACCCTTGTCAGAAGACAAAAGTCTTCATTGTACAAGCTGTGAACCTGCTTAAAGCAGTGACAAATAATGTTTTGATATACATGCTGCAGCAAATCCAGGTCAGTTTTCGTGAAAAACATAATCAAGCTAAAAGCTTCAGGACTAGAACTTGAAAGATTTGGGGAAAACACCTTAAACTGTGACATCAGAAAATGCAAAAGATTTTTTGGGGTTTTTTTTTAAGAGCTTTTTGGCTTGGCTTGTTTATCCGACATATACATTTTAAAATCTTTACTATGAGATGAACTGTTAACTTCTAAGATTTCCACAAGAGAAGGTGCTGAACCTGGTTGTTCAGAATGCTGAACCTGCTAACCTTATACTATCACTGCTATTACTCAGTGGCCAAACTTCCACTGATATCATGAATTCCAAATGTGCAATTTTGAGCTACTTCACTTTTTACGTCATTAACGCACTGCAAAACTTATTGATTTAGTAACATACTTTTAAAATACTAAACATTCTGACTTGATAACTGATGTTTTAAATGTACTGCCAATAAGTTCATTAATACACAGCTAAAGTGATCTACTGGTGATTTAGACAATTTCATGACTTCTCAGACAGTACTAAAAATCATCCTGTCAGGACTTTGACTCTTACCAAATCCATTCTCATGACACAATATCTCAATGTCAAGTACTTCAGTCATGCCTAGAAAGGTTACACCTAATGAGAAAACTGTTTTAACTGAAAAATGGCCTGGCATTCTCACATTGCAATTTCTTTTCTGCATTAGAAAAATAACAGTCTCACGTTTTTATCTAACTCACTCTCAATTCAGCCTCTTTTTACTCGAAAGAAAAAAAAAGAAAAAAAAAAAAGAAAAAAGAAAAAAAGAAAAAAGAAAAAAAAGAAAAAAGAAAAAAAGAAAAAAGAAAAAAAGAAAAAAGAAAAAAAGAAAAAAGAAAAAAGAAAAAAGAAAAAAGAAAAAAGAAAAAAGAAAAAAGAAAAAAGAAAAAAGAAAAAAGAAAAAAAAGGAAAAAAGAAAAAAAGAAAAAAGAAAAAAAGAAAAAAAAAGAAAAAAGGAAAAACAGGAAAAAAAAAAGAAAAAAAAAGAAAAACAAAATGCCAGGCATTCACAAGAGGCTCCAAAATTTTCATCTGAACTTATTCCAAAACTGGGTAATCTTTGTGACTGACACATACTCTCCTGAGCTCACATCCCCTCTCCCTCTGCCTCATCAAAACATTTAGACAGGAAATTCATTATTTTGGGAAGAACTTCTAAAGAGATTCACCAGCAAATATACAATTATAAATGCATTTTACTTCAGGAAAAAAAAATAGCTCTGATTATGCAGAAATTATGAATCACTTCAACCAGTAGTTTTTTCTCTGCAGAGATGACAATACCACATACCCCCATGTGTGTCCTATGCTTACTTAATGGAAGTCTCATCTCTGAAGTTTGTTTATTCCAGATGAGCAGATAGCAGAAAATCAACTCTAATACAAAAAGCTTCTAATGTGGCTTGTGCTGAGCCCTCTGCCAGCACACCTGCAGATATACTGAAGGTGTTATTTGAGAAGATTATTCCAGAGTTACATACTCTGTGCAAGATGCGAGACAACTGTTGTGCTATAAACCGTCAGTTGCTCTGTTTTCTGTACACAGCAGGATTTGATTTCACAGAAAGCTAATTTTAACCCTTGACTGAGAATAGAAGTATCTATTTTATAACATGCTCTTGTAACAAGTGGAAAAGGTTAAAAGGTTATAGAACTTGGTTAAAAGGTTAGTTTACACTTTTGAATCAAGCATCTCAAGATTTAAAGCTAGGAAGCTTAAGATACATTCTGTCAAGGTCTGCTATATCATCCAAAGTCTTTTGCAGGAAGCATTTGTGAATAACAAATTCTCCTACAGCTTTTTCCAATGCCTTATATGCAAGAGGCTCTTCTCCTGGTTCTACAGCTCACTTGCTATACAACCACCCACATGGATATGTAAGGCTAAGGACAAAGATTTCCTTTTAACAATTCCTCCCCCCACTTTTTGCCTGCGATATTCATGAGAACATTATTTTCTCCCAGTCATTCTTCTACAAGACTAATAAGCAAGCTGGCTTCTTCTAGTTTCCTCTTGCTGCAGTTTTCCTGACAATCCAAGTCCTTTTCTACACCTGTTCCAGTCTCAAGTCACCTTCCTCGAACACGAATGGGACAGAACGCACCACGGGAAGCTCTATGTTACACCCTTGCCACGCACAAAATCATTAGGAATTTCTAATCGGCATTGAAATAGATCTTCTGATAAAGCCTCAAGAAAAAATCAGATGGTCAAGATTTGTCATACTGGTGGCTTGTGACCATCTTTACAACTATCATATCCAGGTTTTCTTCCTTTATTAATTATCAGTGATGAAATCACAACTTAGAGCAGCTACTTCACTTTGTGACTCTTTAAATTTTCTAGTGGACCATTCTTCACAGAACAATGAATGTTTCCAGTGCTAAATGTACCCTGAGTGCTGTCATAAATCAGTGTTCTCACCATAAAGCAAAAGTGCTTAAGAAACACAACACTAGATGAAAAAAAAAAACAAAACAAAACCAAACCCTGACACTAGAAAATACTTTGTTTCTATAACAAAGTTTCAGATCTCAGAACTAAGTTACCTACTTCGGATGAAATTAAAGAAAACAGAGAAACAACCAATACCACAAAAATAAAGAAGGTAAAAAACAACACCAACTTTTTTGCTCACAAGTAGACTCTAAACAACAGCATTTTCTACTACAAGTTCATAACAACAAAGCATTAGGCAAGTATGTGCAAGCATATCTGGCATTACAAACCTCAGTTGTAATTCCAAAGATAAAAGCTATGATCCTTTAGTAAACTCCGCCAATAACCAAACCAGTGGTTTATCAGTAGATTACCTGAAATCATGTGTACTGCCATTTGTTACTAAGTTTCCCTAAGTCTGCTTTTGTCAAACATTTGAAGAGAATCTTGCCCATGCCCTTCCTTCCCACCAATAATTAAGCCATATCTTAATCATGAAATCAGTTCTTGACATTTTCCACTAGCACAGCCCATTTCAGCGGACAAAGAGACCTCCAAAAAAAGAAGAAAAAATTATTTAGGCCTAATTTAAGGTTTGTTTTAGAGGTTAATAACGGTCTAAAGCAACGTTTATTAAAACAAATCTCTTTCACAACATAAAAACGCTTGAACCAAGTATGAACAGATTAAACTGTATGCATATGTTATTAAGAAATATTTTTATATATAAAGTACACATAATTTATAAATACGCTTTATAAATTAATAAAGTATACTACACTCATTAATCAGTTTGCTGATGTGAAATGACATCAGTCATTTGTCACCAACTCCCCATCAACATCAACAACTCAGAGGTATGCACTAGCATTTCCATTTCATATTGCGTCTCTTCCAATATGACAGAATCCACGCAAACAACCTCAACAACTCCCATCAGGGAAGACTCATTTGTTATCCCACAATTTGTTTTTTACTGAAAAACAAGAAGAATTGCTGCGAGGAAGCAAGGTAAGTTACAAGTCAGGACATTGTAGCCAAATTCCGAGAACATTATTTGTTAACTACTTACACACTGGATTCATATGCAAGTATTTTTCGAAAAGGATAACAAATACTAGCATGCACACAGGAAGGAGGGAACTCAGCCTTTCCTTCAGGCATGATGAGCAAAGCATCATCAGCGACTGTGGCACAGAAACTGGGCAATGTGTGCACACCAGCAGTTCCCTGAACACAGTGACTGTCGAAGAGGACATTGGCAGGAGCAGGAAGAGACTGGCACAGACCTGGACCAGCATCCCCTTCATCAGGCCACATTTCAACAAAAGATACAGCCCAGTCCTGCTGGAGTCCTGCTTGCATACATCCGGGACAAAGTAGGAAGATGGAACAACAGCACCCAAGATGGAAAACCTCTATTTGCTTAGCTCCAGTGACCAAGTAATCTTCAGCACCATGTAGGACACAACACCTAAAAACATTTCAGGGCTGTGGACCAAAGAACGACTCAGAGTTATTTACAGATCCATGAGATCACTGCCCTTGACAGAAAGGAAGGCAAGGCAGAGCCAGAGTTCTGCTGCCTTTCTTTCAGCAGGTGAATGACCAATGCTGACTGTACTCAACAATGCACTTGCCTTTGTTTTCCCAAGGACATAAAAGCATAGATGACTTTTTCCAATTTTTTCAAATGTAAAAGTTAAAGGATAATAACAGAGAAAGAGCATTTTCTCCTCTAAATTCAGTTCTACTTCAGATGAGCGATGCATATAGACTACTTGCTTCTGCTACAGTAGGTTTTTTAAGAGTTTATCCTCCTATATTATTTCATGCTACTGATAATGAAGAGGAAAAAAATTAGTCACTGTCATCCATTTATCAGAATGGCTGAAAGACAACGTCAAAGCTGAAAGCAGAATTTTCCTTCTAGGATAATTAATTAGTAATAGGACAGTCTAGGATCACAGTGTAAAATGCATCTGGTTTAGGCAAAACCTGAACGCATTAAGATTCCAACATAGATACATGCTTCAGAGGAAATAAAATCCTTCTACAAATAAGACTGCATTTTTTAAAAAGAGATATAAAAAAGGTTGGTCTAAGTTGCAGGGGGTTTTCTAAACACTGTAATTATCATATTTGTCCCTCATGAGACATTATCATAGACTAAATGTACTCAAATGGCTTTGGATTTCTTTAAAAGGAAGTAAATTTCAATTCAGACATTGCATGACTGTTACAAGAACAGTTTGTCATTGACTAGAACAAGAAAATGAGGAGGAAAATTCAATCCTTGCATATGCTACATTTATAAATAAGCAGGGATAAAAAACCCTTCTCAAAGGCACAAATGCCACTAACAAACGAACTTTTTAGACTATAATAGTCTAAGTATTATTATTACACATGTACTATTATATGTATTTAAGTAATGGCATGAAAAAAATCTCCTTAAGCACAGAAGTAATTACTTGAAGTCTCTCAGTACACATTTCATTTCTTTTCTTTTGGCATATGAACATAAAGCAACTGATAAAAAGCGTATCACTGAGTTGCCTCAAGCTGCTTGTAGATGTAGACAGGGGAATTTATTGCCAGGAGGAGCAGCCTACATTTTTTAAATTGTTTCTGCATTCTCTGTATACAGATTGTCAAATTATTTGCATGTGGTAGACTCATGTCATTTCCAGCTGCTCTTTGGTCCTCACTGTTTTGCACCAACATGTAACAACTTTCAGTACAGCTTACTGAAACTTGGCCACTGACCAACAGTATCTTCCAAAAACCACAACCGAACATGCAAAACCTCTCTCCCAGTCATTCAAAGGTATAACAAACAAGAAATACAGCCTTTCTTTAACAGCCAAAGCAAACAACTCAGTAGCTTTCATTCATTCTGCTTTAGCAGCTTTCACTGCCCAATTCTGACACGCTAAAAGCCTCTTTCAGGCCTCAAAGTTTGCTTAAAGCTAATTAAGCAGTAGTGTAAAGCACCTTTTGAGACTTCCATGAGTCCTTCATATATTTTCAGTAAGTCGAATACCGATTTTAAGAAGTCTTACAATAAAAAACTTGTAACTAATGAATGAACTCCAGTTTCTATACATAAGACTGCACTACAAAAGCAGCTGGTGAAAGTTTCTCAGACCTCTTCAAAATTTATTTCCAGACTTTAATATAAATTTTTTAGTTGTTCCTAGAAGTTTTCTGGTCTTAAATACTTTCAAGAAAATCCAGCTGAACAAGGAACTATATATTCCTTGCCTTCACATGGCTCTCCAATGTTGACTTTGAAACATGACTTATCTTGCACTGGCTTAGGAAAATAGTGTTCAA
The DNA here is from genome assembly GCA_013398015.1 of Oreocharis arfaki. NCBI lineage: Eukaryota > Metazoa > Chordata > Aves > Passeriformes > Paramythiidae > Oreocharis > Oreocharis arfaki. The sequence continues at coordinate 961,084 of VZRR01002979.1, forward strand.
ATAACTTACATACTGATTATAAATTGTAATTTTTCAGTGTCCTTACTTCAGTGAGCTATAAAGTCTCCCTAACTCCACTGCAATGGTCAACGAACTGCAAAGCTCCCTAAGAAGTTAACCAAATCACTGTCTGGGTACTCCAAATACGAGAAGGATCACACAGACTGACAGGTAACCCATACAGTACTCAGATTAAGAATTCAATCAAAAAGTCATGAAGCAATGGAGAAAATATTCCTGATCTTAGATTCTGCTCTGAATCACTATCCTTATAGCATGATAGAGATAAGTTGGTGGTTCTCCTCTTCGGAGGAAATGGATGAGGTAAAAAACGTTCTAATTAGCAATCTAGTACACTTCAGCCAGAAAGAAAGCATGGAGATTTCACATTGTCTTTCAGAATTAAAAGAGTTTCTTAAATTCAGTTACACCATCCACAGTATTTCTCATCCAAATTTCTGCACAAATCCTCTCCAGTTTGCTTTGGCTAGATTCCTTGGCTGAACCCTCTTGACCGAGGTTATGTGACCCCTAGTACTATCCTGAAATGGCAAATTCCCGAATACACAAGTCAGAGACTTCGATTCCCTAAGGTCTTCCTACCAGCTACCCGAACCACTATTAATACAACGAATTAATGCCATTTTAATTTCTCACACAACTTTTTGGCCTATTTTCTACCGAGAGAGACATCCTATCAACAAGGAAAATAGTATTTTAACATTTTTCTTTTTCAAATTATTTGAAGAATTATTTCTTTTTTATTTTCTTACCAGGAGTTTTAGATATGTGCACTATCTAAAAAAAACCACCAAATGACTGAAGTAGTTTGGAAAGGCCAAAGAACTGTAAAGATTAATGTATCCTCTTCAAACTCAATGTGTGGGGCTCATAGGACTTATTTTTCATAATTACTTTGTAATTTGGTCTGGAGCTCTGGTATGCCCCTAGCATGCAGGGACACACGTACCAGGACAAGAGGTCATAGGACTTCATCATGCTCTTGGTCTACACAAAATCTGCATTTTGGTATATATGTGACAGCAAATTACAGCACTCCATTTTCTATTTCATACCAGCACTGATCTGATTCCTATTCAAGACAGTTTTTTAACTCACCAGCGATTACCCAGATATCTTCAACAGAGCAACATAGTCCATTAATATCTTCCTAGAACACTGCAAACTTACCTAAGTCTGAAGACCAGAAAATTTGCCCAAAACAAAAAATTAAAGAAAAAACAACCAGCATATTTTCTTCCACCTTTTACCAGTAAAAATAAAGCTTCACAAACATGCTATTTTATCACTCCAGGAACAGCTAAACCACAGGCAGATCAAAGTGGCTGTCCATATGAACACAATATACAAAATTCAGAAGGAGTTTAAACAACTTCACTGTAGATCACAATCAGTAGCTTGTGACTACCAGTAGACAAGAATGAAAACAAGACCATTATGATATATAGCTTTCAACTCAAACTTCTGAAGTTATTGTCCAAATCTATTCAAAGTATGAGTTTATGCAGGAAAAGCGTTGACTGTGCTATCATTAGTAATAACTGCAAATATATTTATTCCTAGACAACTGAACTGCCTCAGATGTTGTTTTGAACACTTAAGCACATAAACGATAGCAAACACTTATGGCAAACCAACAACTCAAGTAAAGAAGAGAGAAGCTCCTGATACTGCATAAATTCAGTAGACGCAAAGTAAAAAAAAAAAAAAAAAAAAAAACAAAACAAAGGTCTAGAACTTCATAAGACACAACAGAACTTTATACTTTTGTTTTTACAATACTACAATTAATTTTGACAAGTGTACTGTGTACATCCAAAATACACTGCATTTTACTCTACACTGAACAAAGTTTTCTTTAACAAAAACTCTAATGTACTATTATTCCCTACAGAAAACAAACCTCAGTGTCCCTACCCTTGCTGGCAGGAGGTGTGAAGTTGTTTAGAAATAATACTCACTACAGCTAAAGCCAGCTGAACGAATTCAAATTACATTGACATCAAACATGGCCAACCATTTAACCTGCTTTAACTGGGAGTCCCAAAAAGAATGTCTGAGTTACCGTACTGTCTACTTAAAACAAATTTAAACAGAACTGAAATTAAAATTAACATCACAGAAATCTAATAAAAATTTCTCTGTGGAAGTTTAAGAATTTACATTAAGAAATAAAACAAACTTTAAAAATACTATGAGAAGAAACTGCACGTATTGGTTTTTCTTACCATTCCATCTTAGTCTGATCTTACAATCGAAAAGTTCTCACCTACACGATTTTCAGCAATGTCTTTTACTACTATATTAAAGTGGTTGTTTATCCTCCATGAATTTAGTTCCAGAACTTCTAAAAGTTAGAACTGCCTCAACATTCCCCTTATTTGAAATCATTCAAACCGGTAAGAGGCTTCTTTGTTCATGCATGCAAGCTAGTAAAAGAACAGACCACCAGGCCTTTGGCTTTATTCCTCTAGAACTACAATATGAAAAAAGGACATTAGAAGAATGAATGTGAAGAAGGTATGATAAAGCTGCCAGGGTCAGATCAAAGCAGTTTTGTAAGCTTTTATCTTTCTAAATGAGCTCAGCTTTTGACATTTATTTTGCAAGCTGTAAAGTAATTCTACCCTGACTAAGCAGCTGTTCAAGCATACATACATGTATTTCTCTATATTCTTGGTAAGTCAATACTGCTGCTTGTATTCTTTTAGTCAAACAGTGACTAAATCTGCTAGATCATGACCTAGTTAACCATTACAACTACACAGATGATAATACTACACTTCTCACACCTGTAAAGGCAAAGGTCAAATGAAGTGCTGTCAAACAACAAGAACACTGAGCAACCAGGGCTACACAGGAAGATGAATGAAGCATAAAGATAATGCATATGGTGGGTGGAAAACTGACTTAACATATCAAATAATGAGATTTAAGGGAAAATAAAATCATCATCCAGTGCAGCACATCAGAGTGAAGTACAAAGTTCCCCAAAAAAAGAGAAGTACTGATAGAACATTTGCAGTGTTTATCTTTAATACTTTTCCAAATCCCAGAAAGAGGCATTCAGCAAGCAAAGCTGGATGACACTTTTGCCCCCTTTTCCTTCACTGTATGTTACTTCAGAGGATAGAGAATTTGAGTTAAATATGTTTATCAAAGAGCAGCACTCAGCAGTGCTCATTATGAATTGTAAAAGTAATTAAAACATTTGGAAAAGCAGGCAAGGAACAATGCATAAACAGACTAAATGCAAACAACTAAATCACCAAATAAATCCACAGAGCGATGGATCTGTTTTGAAGACTGTATAAGGTTCTAGCAGACATAGTACCAAAAGAACATGGCCAGAACTAAAAAAGCCAAAATAGAGAAAAAAATAACAAAGAAAATGTCAGAACAATTTCCATGAAAAGGAAGATTGAGTTGTTTGAGGTTGTTTGGGATGGAGATAACCTGGCGGAAGAGATTTGAGAGCCAAAGCCAGGAATGGAACCAACATAGTCAGCAGGGAATGGTAATTCAACTGTCTCTCTGTCTCTGTAATACAAGAAAAAAACCAAAACAAAACAAGGCATGGAACTCCTTACAAGAGTCTACTGGGATTCAAAAAGGAACAACACAAACTTTCTGAAAGAAATAGCCACCAAGGACTTAAAAGTGATACTTCTGCTTCATGAAGTCCCTCAGCTGCAAATTTTTGAAAATAGGCCATATATTCTGGCCCTAAAGAACACATGCCTGGCTAATCAGTTCCCTTCTCTAGGCACACAGAGTGAGGCACCGAGACAGGTTACCAGGCTAAGGAACACCTACTGCTCCAAGCTCTTCTTTTTCATCAGCATATAAAAAGCTCAGATGAAGTTAAAGCCTGCAAAAATTCAGAAAAATGGCTTTTTTAAAACTGCCAATTGACAGTACATTATGATTAATGACTCAAGTTCCCTGATTTACTGTAGTCCCCTTGCTGCACAACAATGGACAGCAAAGCTATTAGTGCGTTTCATTTCCCAAATCTTTTGTAATTTCACTGTGCCATCTGCACTGCAAACCTGCTATACAGCACTTTTTATTTCAATGTCAGTTATTTTAAGGTTAAAGTAGACATTTAATATACCTCAATATACTACAAGACTTTCAACCCTAAGTTCTGCATGCATGACAGCTTGATATTTTAAGATGACATACAAATTAAAGTAAGACTTCTAAAGGAAAATAGTTGCAGCCCCTCTGTCACTGTAATGATGGCTTGTGAGTTCGAATGGAACACATACGCACTCTCCTAAAAACAGACTGGTAAAGAACTACTTCACATACCAGCAAATATACTCATCTAATAAGATAATAAACAGAACTGTTTTAGGAGCACACTGCTATAAAAAACCCCTAACAACCTCTATAGAAGAATTGTTAATTTTATACGAATAATGAACATGTGTTACACAAAGAACAAGATCATCTCATTTCTGAAAAGTTACAAAATCTAGACGTAGACAACTATACAGAAGATGCGTAACACACAAGATTAGAGGCAAAGTTGTCAGTAGATCCAAGTTCTACATGAACTCTGCTTTCCAAAATTAATCATCCTCATCATATAGCATTTCATTCAGAATGTCACTAAATTACACAATATTGGCTTTACAGGCACACAGCTAGAACCGTAACTAAAAAAGGAAATGTAACCCACCTGCCTTCCTTCATAATAACTGGCAGATCCATGTTAGAATTATTTTTACCAACAGATAAAGGGCAGGCAACAAAAAGTTCTAAATAAGTCACTTTTCTGATAGGACCTCACATCTGACAAGAAACAAATCACAGCATCAATTAACTTGGAAAAGAACTCTTGAGATCAAGCCCAACCTATGACTGAACACCACTCTGTCAACTAGACCACGGCACTAAGGACCACATCCAGTCTTTCCTTACATAGCTCCAGGGATGGTGTCTCCATCACCTCTCTGAGCATCCATTGCAATATCTAATCACCCTTTCTGTGAAGAAATTCTTTCTGCTCAGCCTAAACCCCCCTGGCACAGCTTAAGACTGTGTCCACCTGCCATGCAGCTGGTTACCTGGGAGAAGAGGCCAACCTGGTCACACCCTCCTTTCAGGCAGTTGTAGAGAGTGATGAGGTCCCACCTGAACCTCGTTTTCTCCAGGCTGAACTCCCCCAGCTCCCTCAGTCACTCCTCATAAGACTCATGAAGTTACATACTGAAATTCCCACCTTTGTGAGATTTCAGAATAGCAGTGAAATTGAGACAAAAAAACCCACATTGTTTGAATCTCTGGTTGACCAGTTGAGATGCCTTCTCCAAAACTCTCCATAAATTACGTGATAAAGCAAAACGTGCTTTATTCAATTAATCCAGCAATTACACCCAAGAAGATGATGAACCTGAATTGAATACTTAAGGGGGCACTGGCTTACAAGCACAATGGTGATGGTGGGCTTAACATAGGAAATTGAGTTCCTATGAAGAAGCAAAGGTACATTGATTTTATTATGCCTAATATTTGACTATCAATTACAGTATTTCATAGCAACCACGTTAATAATACATTCACCATTCTGCAAACATGAGACAGTTCAAGTGTAACTATTCTCATTTGCTTCCTCCTTTAGCTTGAACATTATGAAAATACAGTCACACAATACTCTTCTGTCTAAGGGAATCATGACCTAAATAGAGTAAGTTAGTTTGACAGAAAACTACTTGCTTGGTAATTTTGGGCAAAAATCAATCAATCCCCTGCAACATCTTTTTTTTCCAGCAGCAGGTAATGAAAATGCAAACCCCACAATGGACCTACAAAGGGTGATGAATTTTTGTAAAGCTTTTCCAGAAAACAGGGTTGGTAAAAATTTCAAATATTAAAATCAGGAAGAGCTTTCAGCAAGGTCACCTACTGACAAGATCTGAAATAATTTAAATTCAACTGTTATAAAATATATTTTTTAATGTAAAATGTTGCCTAGATTGATACTAATGACAGAATTACTTTAATGCAGGCTGACAGAAGAAAATCCCTAACAGAGTCTAAGTCTACCTGGAATGGAACTTGATCAGCCTGGAAAAAAATAAGTCCAAACTAGATGTCAAGTGACTTTTACTCGAAAAACACATGATGCTGCCTAGGAGAATCTATGTCACATATAAGGACTGATTTTAATAAATGTCAAAACATTTAAATATATGTGCCTAGATATAGGAGACCAAATTCCACCTTCAGTGATTTCAAAGTCTAAAATCACTAAGAAAGATGGTGCCTTGAAAAAGTCCACCTACATATATAAGCAATTACCATATAAATAACACTCAAGAGGCTTTCAAATCAGAGCAATCTTAATTTAACTCAGTATGTCGGAACACTCAGCATACTAAGGCACAAGGGAAGAAAAACCCCACTAGATTCAGAAATTCATTACCAAACTACAACATTGAAAGAAGGACACAAAAGCAGCATGCTTGATTAAGATGTTCTCAAATCAGTTTGTTGTAAAAGCATTTCTAGAAGAGCAAAGTAGATTAAACCACTTTAACAGAGCCAGAACCATGCCCAAGATTTTACATTATTGTCAATCTTGGATATAAAATAACCACAAGATGAGGGCTTAAAACAAAGGGTCATCTTGAAAAGAAGGACAAACATTTGAGCTTTGTTTATAATGGAGGAGAGGAAGAACCTCACAGCGGCAAGAGAGAACCACCAAAGCCTGACCAGAGGATGGAGAAATCACCCCACATCCTCCCCAATGCATCACACCCTCCTCGACACCTTGGGAAGCAGCCTCCCCACTGAGTGACATGGGCAGCCACACTCCAATCAGCACGGTGGCAGTTCAGAGGGCAGGAAGTGGGGGAGCCCACGGCTTGGGTGGGCTGTGTCACTTGGGATGGGGAGCACATTTTAGTGCCAGTGTGCACCTCAGCAGATTGTGTAGCCCTGGTATAAAGCTGGAACATCCATATTGCCAGGAAGAGGTCTGTGCAATTACGTGAACTCACACTCCTGGAAGAACAAGCACTGCTTGTAACTCACACTGCTCATGGTGCCCATGTGCCAGTAACTGTGTGGGGGAAAAAGGGGATTAGAACCTTTCATGATAAGCTACGAAAAATGTTTGGGTATTTGTAGATGTTTATTAATTTTTCTAATGGTCTGACACTCTGGTTTACCTGTTCTATTCCTGATATCAATCCCAAATATACAGTTTCCTGATTGTTCCTTATATTGCATCAATAAATCAGTGAACTGCGTTTTGTAGGTTAAACTACATGATCTGAGCATTTTTTCCTGCAACAGTCAACAATGAGTCTTTAAATATATCAATCAATACATTAATTTCTATTGTTTCTAAGCAGCTGTACACAGATAATACAGACCAAATATGCTTTTTCGTAGGAAAAAAGAAAAACCCAAACATTTCCTTGGAGATGATTCATTATTTAGCTGCATCCATTTAACTTAACAAGACACATCTTTCAACTAGACTTAGACCGAGGAATACAACCCGAAAGAGGCATTCAGTACCTTTCTGAACTGCCCAAATTCCTTCACCACTGATGAAATTCAAGATGGACGTCTCCAGTTGAGACGTCTTTGAAATCAGTTGAGTCTTTTGAAATCTTATGCTAGCCTGTTTTCACAGCATGACATTACATCCAGCAGAATCAGAAATCTCATACAAATGCATGTTAGTTAAAAACAGTTCTAAAAGAATAGGCAAAATGTGTTGAAAATGACTAGACAGCAACCATGAAACTTCACACTTCAGAATAACAGATCATATACAAACAAACAAACAGGCACAGTTCAAACCACTTGCATTTCGACAACTTAATTCCAAGCTGGTTTTACAGCCTCAAGATTTCAGGTTTGTTCAACACTGCTGAGTAAGGCAGCAAAATTTTTGCCTCTAGGGAACTAAATACAAGGTCAGTCTCTGAAATACAGGTCTTGCCTCAGCAAGTTTACCTCAGCAAAACAGAAATACTTGTCCTCACTGTTTTGCCAGCACTGCCCACGCACAGTTACCATGGTTAAACAAATTGGAGCCCATGCCACTCCCACTACTATTTTTCTCTTTTAACTGTGAAAGCAAAGCCTCAGTCTGGCCAGATGGCTTCAGGTCTCCTGAATCAAAATGTCTCTCCCCTGAAGAACTACTTCATTATACACGTAATATCAGAAGAGAATTAAACATGACAAAACTTCTGCTTGTAGAAGAAGGACATATGATACTCAACAACACCTTTACACAATTATCACCTCCACAAATTGAAACTAGGCAATGTAAGCAAGGCAGACTGCTGCACAACCCACACCTCCCAGATCACACAAGGCTTTGTTTCTCACAGTCATCTACTTCAGAAATGCCTGGCAGGAACAGAGTTTAAAACTATATTAAAAAAAAAAAAAATCATGACTCACAGGAACAAATCCTCCTGATCTACAGAAAGAGACAGCCGGTAGTAGGTGACCACGTAGTTACAGAAGTCATCAGTATTTTATGTAGTTTGTACAGTGTGGCCCATCTTATGAACAAAACTAATGCAGCAGAAGAATACATAAGCCAAAATTTACAATTGGTTTTGTATCTTCTGGTACAAGCACAGTGCTCAACCCCACCTAATATTCCACCAGGCAGTTTCTTTGAAATACACAACTTTTAACAACGAGCTGCCTAATAATTTCTCTGATGCAAAAATTTTAAATGGCTGAATCTTGAAAAACAACTCAATTCCCTTCTGAATTCCCTCTTTGAACTTCTAAAACTACAATCGTACAAACTCAGCTGTTTCAAAATCCTTCCCAAAAGGCTACACCTGAATTTCTAAATGAAGACCAAAGGGCAGGGAGACAAAATCATTCAAGGGAGATATGAGGAGGTAGTTCCAAGTTTTATATCAGACTGGTTAAACTAAAACAAAAAGAAAGTGAGCAGCTACTACATGCTATTAACAATTTACACATTTGTATTTTGAAATAACGACGGGAGTAAAGAATTAGTTGGAAAAAAAGCACAGAAAGTCATTTATACTGCACAAAAAGTACAGTATTTAATGATATGATATATAATATATAATCACTTTGCAAATCCATAAGAAGCACACAAAATCTAGGTGTATAATCCATTAAGACATATATGCAGTATTTTATGATTTACAGTTGGGGTGTGAATTGCACACCTACAAATCTTTTTCCTTCAGCTCTTTCCAACTAGTGCAACTGGCTCCCAGCACACCTTTTATGAACTTTAACCAAACAGTCTCAATGCCAGTGCTAGCTAAAAAAACCCAGCCAAACAAAACCCATTCTTTCATGGTCAAATATAGTTGTACAACAAAAATACAAAATACTTAAGGCTTTGAAATTCTAGGATTTGTGTTAAGTAAAAGAAGTTGATGAAAGTCATGATTTAGTTCTTCTGTATCTGACACTATTCCAAGTATAAGACTCTCATTTCCTGAGGAATGTAATTAAGTTGTGGAATTCTTGTACTACAACAGAACAACTTCAGTTAAAAGAACTATAAACAAAACTGAATAAATGGTTTTTAAAAATAAACAATTTTTTTTATATTTAAAGTAAATATTGTACCATAAAGATTCACCAGCATTTTAAAAACTATGTTAGAAATAGAAGGGTGCTAAATGTTAAACAAGAATCAAATTCATTAGTGATTTGCAATTTCAGCCCTGAAACTTAGAGAAAAATTGCTCCTGCCAGTTGCAGATGATAACAGTTTTCCATGGGAAAAAAAACCAAACCCACACTGAAAAGCAGCAACAAAAAGATTTACTGCAAGGGAATTCCTAACAATCATTACACATGGCAAAACAGAGATTTCTTTTACTGTTATGAATAAAGTTTTTTAAAATTAATTTCTTAAAAATCCGAAACAATCGGCAACTATTCTGAAAAACATTTTTTTTGCAACTCCTTAAAAATTCCCTGGTTTATCGCCCCAATACAGAGACAAGTCAAAGAATCTGTGGTATGCCACTGAAATGTACTCTTTGCATAGCAAAAAATTAGTTTATAGAGTGCTTTATAAGCTGCGGATGATTTTTTTTTTTTTAACTTCTAATGAAAATGTGACTTTTGCTTAAATTCAATCATGCTTTTAAAATTCCAGAGCATACAAAAGTAAAACCAGCTATACTCCGGCAAAATAAAACCTAGATTTTTGTGCCAGTAAACTCTGATTCTGAAATTCCATCTGAGCCAACAGATTTCTTTTTGCTAGGTAAAAAAGATAGCATGATAACAATACGACTATTCCAAAAACATGCGGAATGATATATAACAGATCACTGACAGGAAAACTAGTCACCCGTTCATCAGAATTCTAAGCGTTTTCAGAGCACAACTGAACAAGCTACAATACACCCACATATTTTTCTAAGAGGTCAATTTGGGTTTTTGTTTGATTATTGACTGTCTTCACTAAGTATTCAATAAAGAAAACATGTTGAAGAGATTGAACGTATAATGTGCACAATAAAATGCAATATATGCAACATACCCACAGGAAATGCCGATGGGAAACAAATTGCCTAATTCTTGGAATTTTGCAACTATCTGTGCAAACATACTATCAAGTCAGTAAGATAGACTTGATAAGTAAGATCATCAATCACATTCCCTTGGTTACACCAGTGGAGTTGCCTCTCTATGCTAGTTCATGTTCATTACATCCAGATTTATTTGTATTAAGCAATTCAACAACCTCATAATATAACAACATACTTAACTCAGAGCATACACAAATTTTGCACCCCACGTTCACTTTCTATCTTCTACCATCTGAGTAGTGATAAAATATCACTTTATAATTTAAGGACTTCTTTTTCTGTTCTACATTTATTAAAAACTTTGGAAGGTCTTGACAGGGCTTTAAGGCAATGTTAGTATTGCAATGCTGTGGACTTCCAAAAAAAAAAGTGAATAAAAACTGATAGCACATAACAGGAGAGAGTATTATCAGAAAAAACTGAGTTTGGAAAAACTTCCAGTCTTTCTTGGCTGGAAAAGTGGCACCACATAATAAATAAAAAGAGTGTCCTCCTTTAAAGCAACACCACATACAATGCTTCTGATGTGTCTGTATTGTTTCAATTCTGTTGGCTGCAATTCCAACAGACAACTGAAAATCAAGATTACCTAATCTCTGAAAAAGGATAACTTATTGTATCACCTTAGTGTTAAATACTACTGTTCTGAAAACAGAGGGTGACCCATACTAGTCAGAAACGAGATCAGACCTTGGGCTTACATACCTGCTAGAAGATGAGACATTCCAGAGGGAAAAACCTAAGGCAAGGCTGTAACTCATGAGCTGCACTCTCATGAAGCAGAGTTCATGAGGCACAGTGTGACTGCAAGAACTACAGGAAGGCTAAATTGCAATCTCAGGTAAAAGCATGCTCTGGTGAGGGCATCCTTTAGGAAAAGAAAAGGAACAGCTCAAATTGTCCATGGCTGTCAGTGCCATAACTAACATGGCTTTGCAAAAACCTGGTCAAAAGTCAGGCTGACTTTTCAGAAAAGGTGGGGTTTCTTTTAAATATGGCAACAGTGCCAGCTTAACCTAAATTTTCATCTCCTCATTGCCTTTTTGGGCCCTCTTCTTTACAGCCAGCTGGATGGATAGCAGCCACTTCCAGGGCAATACCACAGCTTGCCTTCCATCAGCCATTTCCTAAAGTAAGGATTATGTTTTGGGTGCCTAAAACAATCACTGCACCTACTGCTTTATTATTGGGCCTATGGCTTATACAATGGTCTTTTTAAGTCCTAAGAATTCTGTATCATTTACTACCAGTAAATTTACACACTCTTTATATAATAAAAAGCAAGAGAAACTGGTTGCACTTCTCAACCTAACAACTTCAAACAGATGTCACACAATAGAAGTATTTTAACTACTACAGAAGTGATAGGTGACACAGTCCCCCCCCAGTTTTTTGTGGTGGTTTTTTTTTTGTTTGTTTGGGTTTTTTTAACCTGTAGTCACACACAGTGTCTTTCAAAGTCATTACTAGCACGGGAGAGATATCCTTTTCACCCAGGGATCAGGACAGTATGCAATGCAAACCTAGGTAAATGATCATGCTTCTTGTTGGTAAAATGTACCCGAACAGAGAAGTTACATACAGAATGGTAGGAACACTGATAATTTCAATTTCTTTGCTTTAAACTGCAAGTGGCAAATTACTGTAAAATATGCCAACCCTGCTAAAAGGAGCTGCCTCAAATTAGTAGGAAGACATTATGTATCTTGGAAGTCAGAGACTTCTACAATGTTTCTAGATCACGGTTACTCTCTGTCAAATCCATAACAGTGTTTTATGTCTTAACTAGACCTGGTAAAACTCATGTGCCTCACAATAGTACTTGGCAAAGTTGTAACACTTTGTTTATTACACAGATTCTAAAACTAGAGGGAAGCAAGCAACCTGATGCCACGCATATGATCCTGTCACTGTAGTCACCAAACGAATCTGGAGATGACAAATGAGTTAAACTCCCCTCACTACTGCATGAGAACACTCAGTCAGCTACGGGAAAGCAAACAGTAAAATGGAGCAGGACAGCCTTACATTCTGAGCTAGAGAAGGAGCAGACGACTAAGTATTCTAAGAATTCAGAACCAGCTTTCTAAGAACACTGGTTGGCATAAAGCTGGCATCAAACAAACTGTTAAGGCTTCTGAGATTAAAATCACATTATAGAAGCTCTCTACTTCAGACACTGTGTTTATTAACACAACTGACCACAAAATCTACCAGGCAACTTTTGTCAAAATAAAACCAGAACATTATATGCAGCAAAGCTTTCTGAAGTTTCCACTACACTACTTCTAATCACATCCTGTAGTGTGCAGGCAAGCTTCTCTCACACAAGCATTGTCCCCTATTTTCAGTTACGTTTGCAACAAAATAAAGGAAATCATATGATTGCTGCTTGTTCATCTTCAATATTTAGAGTTGCCCCTGAAAAAACCAACCATAAAACCATGAAAACCATTAAGAAAATTCACCTCCAAATACATCTTGCAGATTTTCTTTCCCTTGACATAAATGTGCTTCGTAAATCAGCTGTATAGTAGGTCAGTCCTTTGGATGGCTGAGTTAATCACAGTTAATTGGCTTCCTTGTGGTAAAAGGGACAACCGAACTGGGATTGCAAGAAAGGCAGGCATACTCAACAGAAAATTTATTTCCTGAAGTTTACAATGGAAACCAAGTTCTATATTAATAGCACTTCAGGAAACATTGGAAAATAAGGGCTAGAAATGGGAGTAATCCTAAAACACACTTAACTGCTCATGTTTAGACCCTTACCAGTGTTTGTGATAAAACAGTTTTGCATAGTTTCTCATGCTTTTGCAAAAAAGTCACCCAACCTCTCTCCCCCTCACTATTACTTTCTACTTGTTTCTATTAAACAATTTTAGAGCAATAACAGAGAACTACTTAAAAAACCAAACCAGAATGCTTTGCAGCTGTGCTAAACAATACACTGTACACATAAATCAGTAACAGTGTTTATACACTGTTATGCAGATAAAGCTGTTAGGGCTCTGCAAGCATTAAAATCCAAAAGTGAAAGTACCCTAACTTTCAGAGGTGATAATCACCCAAAGGACATATCAAATTCCAGCAGAGTTCAGGGTGTTAACCATTTTTTGCTTACCAGGCCTCCAACACTGAAAATTTCGTTCTGTGCTGTTGGGTGCAATCCTGATACAGAAAACTTGCCTCGAGGGCAGCATCAAACCCTGTAAAGGATCCCTAACAGAAAACTAAGAACTGAAGCAAAAGAAGGACTCATAGACACCCTCCTCTCCTGGCCTGGTGAATAAGAGCTATTGCTCCCTAGCACCTTTCCAAGTGTAGGAAGGTGGAGCAGTAATTCCAAAGGACAGAGACACATTTTAGATAAAACATCTCACCACAAACACACAAATGAATAGAAGGCAGCAGTACTGCACTGAACACCTACACAAACACAGACACCACAGACAGATCCATCCTGTTCCTAAAGATCAATACTAAGAGATAAAAAGAGACTAAAACACTTCACCATTGCCTCTATTAGCTTTTGTCCCTCTACTAGTCTCTCACTCATTCTACTCTCCAGCCTGAAGCCTGGTAGAAGATCATGCACACATCCCACAAAGACATTCACAAGGTAGGGGGATGGGAAGAGAAAAAAAATTTTTAAATAGTTTCATATGTTAAGCCGTGGTAATAGGGCTTCACCAGGCAAATGTACTGGCCTGCTTTAAAATGTAACTGTCCCCTTTTATCCCTTCTTTCTCTCATTTTCACACACTCCTTCCTCCCCACTTCACTTTCATCCTTTTCTACTTCTGATCCTTGCCCTAAATATCCCATATCAGACATGTACAATTTCAAAATTCTTTTACTCATTCCCCAATGCTACTCTAATATATCTTACGCACCTTTTCCAACAGCTACCCCTCCCCAGTTTGCCTGGCATTCCAAAGAGTTTCTTCCATTGAATCACCTCAGCAGGTTTTGCAACATGGATAATGGCTTCACTGGTCACCTTTGCTGGTTTTAGAAGCATCTTAACAGATTACGTGGCTCAGTTTTCCACCTTATCACTATTCCTCTGGTCACTATCTGACTATGTGAATAGCCAGTAATCAGACATCATTCCACATATTTCATAAAGCAACAAGCTTTTGAGACAACACAGTTATTATTCCATCAACATTTTAGCATTTTTTCAATAATGCTCTATTTTTATTTAAAAGCATTTAAACATGATTCAACAAATAAGCATGATTAAACACACATATTTTCAGTATACTGTAGTCATTGACAATTAGGAAGCCAGAAGAAAAACTTCATGACAGTTTAATGTAGCTGCAAATTATACCAAACTGTTAAAACAGCTGTAGGTGATGGGTAAGGCTACTCTTTTCTACTATAGTAGAACTCATATTTCCCCATTCATAGTTCCAAACTTTTGTTCATCTTTCCCTATTCATTCCAGCATTTGTTCTTGCATCTTGCTGACACATTTTAACGAGTCCTGAGATATCGGTGCATCCCCCTTTACTACACTTGCTCTCATACTTCTAGTACACAAAAATTGCTGCTGTGTCTATTTTACAAGGGATTGGAGACACAGTGACTTCTTTGAAATGAGCTTTTCAAAGACACCGCACATCACTTCCTTCAGGTGCAGTGGGAGTTGTATTATCCATATTTAATAAGTAACACAAACCAGCAAAGCCAGACTAATAGAGAAAAGCCAGATTTGTCTGTCTTACCCTAGATGTATGTTCTAAATTACATCTTATTTTGCTAAGGGAAAATTATCAGGCATAGAGGCTGTAAAAGGATTTAGAACTGCACAGTAATACTGGTGAAAGCAGCAGGTAAGGAGTGAAAAAGAGAGGGACTCTCCATCTTTACCACACACCGTTCTAAAAACCAGGAGAGGAAGCCAGCTTTTGCCTGAAGAATCCCAGACACTTTCAGTTTATTTTTGTTTTTGCTGAAGACTGAAGAGTTCCATTGCCCAGCATTCACTAAATGTAAATGTTAAGATTCAGCAAATATGCCTACATTGGCGAAGTTCAGATCCCTGGTTGGTGCTGGGGCTGGTGCATTAACGACAGTAAGAGTGCAGACCGTAAGATAGTACCAGGACAGAAGATACTTCTGCCATGTCGAATGATACATGGCCTTAGAGATGTTTTTACTTATGATCCTATAAAAGGATAGAATAAAATCCTATGATTTTAAGAGTGGTTCCAACAGAGAATTTTCACACCATTTTTAAATAAGGCACTATTTCTTTCAGAATTAAAAAGTGATTTGCAGTGCTTTATTTAGAATCAAAGGCTAGGCAGTTATTTAAATAGCCTGGCTGTTACAGTGGTCCCCATTCCTGCAGCTCCAAAGCATCAGGGCTGCCTAAAGAGACTTTAAGCATTTACTGCCACCATAGTCAGGGACATGGCTGCACCAGCACCAGCATTGTATCACCCTTCTCAGACCCTTACCAACCTTGGAAATAACAATTAAAACTTATATGGACATACCCACAGAAGTCATACAATCATGAGTGAAGACAAGGGTAAAATATTTTTTTTCTTGCTAAACTGTGGCCAGACATACTTAGAAAAACAACTGCACAAGGACACAAACAAAATTAAGAAGAGTAGGCTAGAATTATGAGGTGCTAACACTCTTCTACTACTTACTTTACCGGTAAAAACAGAAAAGTGATTTTAAACCAGTAATCAGCTGCATCCTTTACATAAGATTACTATACAACATCATACAGTTACATAACAAATACCTAATGCTACATTATTACCTAAACACATTAAAGGGTTCAGATATGAAGAAATTAGTGCAAAAATAAGTGTGTATTCTGAGTAGCAACCAAAACCAGAAGGAAATATACACAATTTCTTTGAATACATTTTGCATAAATCACAAAAACCTAAAACTGATGCCGAAAAGCTCAAATGATTACACTAATAACCTCTAATTTTTAAATTACGGACATAAAAACATGCCTTTTTTTCCTCCCAGCTACAAGAAAACGAAAGCCCAAATTTTCAGTCCATATGCCTGAAGTGTGTATGTATGTTTACATCATGTCCCACATGTCTATGAAGATGTGCTTGCCCACACCTGCAAATGAGAGAATACAATGCACAAAGACTGAGGCAGTTCTTTATTCAAATACATCTTTGCCTGACAAACTGCATTATACAAAACTCCGGCTAGCAGTCATTTCAATAGCCAGTATGATTTGAAATACTTTGCCTGCATATACTTATGAAACTCTAAACAGATGCGTCTTTATGTGAAGAGTTACCCTAGGGAACAGTCTTTAAGGAAATACGTTCTCCTGGCTTAATTCTGGCTTTATCTGGCAAAAAAGATACCAACCAAGGGATCTTACCTACCCTACCAAGGCTTAGAGGGGCCTATACCTGATTAAGCACATATTCACACTCACAGAAATCAAAGAAGGACAGAAAGTATCAGTGGTCGATAAATCAACTTTTCCTCAAAGTCTTACAAGCAGATATGAAGTACATACAATGGTCTCACCAAACGGGACATCTGGTAACCTTCATAAATTTTGACTCAACTAGCCGTTGCAAAGTAAGGTTTCACTATAATAAAACATTTTTATTGGTTTATGAGGCATAAATCAATTTATTTATTATGAAATTAAAAATAACATTTAGGTAAATATGGTTACAGAATGACTCCTGCTATATGCTAGAAGTATGTAATACTGTAAATTATTGGTCAGAGAGATACTGGGACCATGGTTTCCCACAAAAGACTATTTGTATTTCCCTCTTTAACTTGAATTAGTTCATGTTTATCTTATACACTTGAAGCAAGATGCTAGGTAGGAAATTACAGATCACTGTCCACACAAATAAGGTACATAAAACCAGCAAAATATTTTCCCATACAGTCATAAATTAATAGATTCAATCAAAATTTAGAAACTTAAGTGTGCAATGCAACGTCCTTCTGTTAGGAGCTGATATTTAAAACTGTTTTTCAAGTTTCCCTTGCAAGTAACATAGGCCACTGAAAACAAATGATGAAAATTATGAAACTGATGAAAATAAGGAAATTAATCACACATTCATTTTCATAAACTTTACTAAAAAAACATTCTGAATTACAGATCCACTTTCTTGCACTACTGAAAAGAAAAGCAGTGTTCTTAGAGGATGCCCTTTTCAAGCTGTTACACTTCAGATTTCATTTTTCTTTGAAAAGAGAAGGTGGGCTCAATCTTCTGTTCCCCTCATTCTCCCTTGACATCAGAGGGAGGCCAGACAGCATCTGCACCAAGACTCAACTGTTCTTTGAACAAACTGGTTTCATCACTGTAAAATGAAGTTCAAGAAAAAGAGGGGAGAAAAAAATTTCTAACAAGTCTCCTAAGATTCTGTATTACCATCTCACTCTCACATACAGTACAGCTCTATTCATTCTGCCATTCCAAGTTAGCTACTAAAACATTGTGCAAAACAATAGATCCATGCTACATAACTTACAAATTTTGCTCCAAACTAGCAAACTGCATGAAAATGGCTAAAGGTATAAAGGTAGCTCAGTGTTTACCTAGTAGTTTTATGAGACCAAAAGTCAAAGCTTCTTTAACAACAACACAAAAAAGCTGCAGTCGAAAAAAATTACCTTTTACCACAATAGAAATCCAGTGGAAAGTCCCTAAAAAATTATTAGATTAAACAGTCAAAACAATATTATATTTAAACACTGACTTCCTCCAGTTAATTTATTGCCAGGTACACTGACTGACAAACATTTTAAATGAAAATTGAGGAACATAGAGCAATCCCCCAAAGAAAATATGTACATGCTATTGAACTGTAAAAATACAGCACAGTGAGATATAAGCTCAGTTATTATACTCACTGTACTTCCTTTTTCTTTAAAACTTACAGCTTACTACATTTATGAGAACAATACAAGAGACTGTTACAGATTTAATCATACTCAAGTTCAAAACCATTCAACGCACCTAAGACAACGCACCTATTTGCTACTGTTTTGCCTAATAGTTACTCCTTGTTTCTTTACCTTCAACTATAAAGACTAACAGAAAGCACAAAAACCCAAACAACAATCAACCGAACAAAAAAAAAGGCATTCAGAGGGCTTAATACTATTTAAACCTTATTTAGAAATTTGCCACTTCCCAATATACCTGCTGCCTTCTCCATTCCTCACCAACTTCTCCAGTTATAACAGGAAAATTCTCACTAGTTGAAATCTACTGTTCTGAAGGTTTATAGCCCTTGATGGTTGTTATGCGAATAAATAAAAAAACCTCATAAATACTGTTAAATGCTGCATTAATGTTTTATGAGGAAGAAACATACTGGTAATCATGTTACAAAATAGAAAGCTTAATTAATGGAAGAGAGTTTTGTGAGAATAACATTTTAGGACATCATTTGATTACATGTTACTGTTCTTCAAGAAAACATTGTACAAAAAAAAAACCCCAAAAAACCAAACAACAAAACCCAGTGTAACGATAGTGACACTCAATAACACAGTCCTCAGTGTATTTCATTACACACTAATACACGGCTGAATCATGAAAGTAATCTGGTATCATCTTGCCACAAATTACTTCTCTTGCAGATTTTCATCTGATTAAATACAGAAAACAGGTTCCTTTTAACACCTACAGTTTCTGGTGATTTGTTAAAGAAACTAAAGAGAAGAAACTAAAGAGAAGAGACCTAAGAAAAACAGGTATTTGTGATGTATCACAAATTCTGTTCCTCCATCTGAGTGGCAGGAGAGAACTTTCACATCCTGAAACCATGTTTAATGAAGTCATATAGTAGACACACCGCATACAATGAAAATATATTGGCAGTTAACATAAATATCAGAAATAATTTTCTAACGTTCAGACACTGGAATATAAGAACAAATTTCCCTAATATTCTATTGTTTACATTCCTGCTGTTGCAGATTCCCCAAGACAGCTGGAAAGAACGAAAACCAAGGCAGAACATGCAAGACCATACACACTATCTAGTGAGCAAGAATAACCATCTTCCAAGAGCCAGAACTGCATTACAGTCACATTATCTACAGACTATTACAGTCACGGTGACACAGACGTACTCAAACTCCTTCTGAACTAACTAAACTCAGATGCTGAGAGCAGGCTAAGTACAGCAAGCACGACAGGAGACCTTCCCCAGAAAGTTGGTTGAATAAGCCTGTGCTGAGGTTATGCCAATAAGACTGGTAAGCTTTCTTATACTGCTATAATCCAGTCCGAAGTATCATTTGTTTTAGAACATTAGAACAGGGAAATTCCCACATACATCAGTCAGAAGGGAATTTGCCAATAACTTCACTCATGCCTACGTTTTGTGCTACCTGAATTTGCATACCAAATTTTCAAAACAAACAAACCCACCCACAACTTATTTTGCTTTGCTTGCATGTGCAGCTTTTTCTTTACCTACTAAATTCACTATCTCGACCCACACTTTTAACCCTTCTGATCCATTTCTCCACTCCACTGCGGGGGAGTGAGTGAGCAGCTGTGTGGGGCTTGGCTGCCTACTGGGCTTAACCCAGCACAAATAAGTAAAATTTACTGCCATACAACTTCAAACAGTTTAGTAATTTTAAACACAGGCATTCCACAGCTGCCATCAGAACCTAAAGGAAAAAAACCACCACACACTATCTCAACATAAGCAAGCCTGTGTCTCTCAGTATTTTTACTGAGAACTCCAGTCTTGAGTGCTACAAGCTCCTCACGAACACCTTTTTGATGAAGAAACCCCAACGTACACAGAACAGGATTTAAAACTAAGACCACATCACATTCTCTTTAAAGTAGTGTAAAAGCAAATCCCAAAATGCATTAACCTAGGTCCTCTCTTCAGTATTTCCTTAACAAACTAACAATGAGAGTCTGCACTTCGGACTATAGATGCAAAATATGTCAGAATTTATGTCAATACACAACTGGAGCAAAACTCTACAAGTAGGTCTATGGATAAATATGTTGGCAAGCAAAAGGTGTCTGAAAAGTGTATTTTGCATAGCTGCAAAGCAAGGTTGTAAATCAAATCTAATCACCTTGGGTATTCTCTCACCACAAAAATCCTGGGAATTCATAACAGAAGGAATACCTGGGACTTCGAGATACTTGGGAATGCCTCAGCTAAATGAAACATGCTTAAGCTGACAAGAACAGACTGAACAGATTTAGACTTGACCCAGCTTTGCAGTGGTGGTTAGACTAGATGACCTACAGGGGTCTCTTCATTAGCATCTTATGTCCCTTCATAGTTATCCTGTGATCTTATAAAATTTAGATACAACATTAGAATAAAGTTTTTATTAAATTAACTGCATATTTTAACTGATACCTACTGTTTTGTTAACAAAAAACTATTCTCCTAAAGAAGCTGTTCTTGTGAAGTTGTAATTAGATCCTAAGCAAAAGTTTTTAAAGAGACAACTCAAATGCCAGTGGAACCAAAATTATCACAAGTGAGAGAAAAAGACATACAAGAGATCCAAAACAAGTGAACAACACAGCTTTGCCATACAAGGAAGGCAGTTGAAGGGTTATGTTTTAGATCACAAAATTACCTGGAACCTACACTGCAATTATTTATAGTATTTAAAACAGTATTGGTAAAAATCCAAACTACCTACTACTCTATCTCTATGGCCTTAGATTTGATCACTTGGATATCTGTACTACCCATTCACCTTAATTAGTAAGATTGCTTAGAATGTAATTCCTTTTATGTCACTGACACTTCTAAAGCTGGTCTTTCTGTATCCATAGCACTAGTACATAAAAAATTCTGATGTCATCTGCATTCCACCAAGGGTGGAGGCAGAGAAAGACTTTCTCAAAATGAGTTCCCAAGAAATCCACATTCATAAAACCAAAACATCCTGTTTCTAAAAATGGAATTGTCAAGCAATCCATTCTACTACTATATACTCAGGGAGGGATTCTTCATTATAAAGCAATTTTACCTGTATTTGATTTAAAACCTTCTTCAGCATTACACATAACCTTCATTTTTATGTTCCTAATTCATACAGCAAAACATGCAAGGAGATGCAAGTGAAAAATCATCATAAGGAGAAAAGTTCACTTCGGTATTTTTAAAAAGACATGGTCATAAGCTAGGATTTGTACACTACTGAAACAAATCATATTCTACAACCTCATATGAATATACCATCTACTAGAAGAGCTTTTTTTTATTTGCTCACACCAGAACATCAGTCATTCTAATGTGGTCGTAGAGTGTTAATCCAACACCTACTCAAAGAAACTGAACAATACCCTCAAGGAAGTCATTAAGTGTCTCATAGATGAAATTACTTTTATTTCTCCACAACCCAACATCAGTCAGGATTTTCAAGACTTTCCTCTCTAGAAGACAAAGCCATTGCTGATAAAATCTGCAAGTGATTGATGGTAATGGTGTTATAAGCAACAGCAAGGCCAAGTTACAAATACCTGGGGACCTGGACCACGTAGATAGACACTATCAAGGCCATATTTAACTCTGTCTCATGAAAACTTAAAAATACAACATGGAAGAATGCAATCATAGATAGCATAAGCTTGGAACAATGACAATCATGAGCTCCCACCAAGTCCAAGGTGCAAATTACTAAAACGGAAGTTGGGTGCATTAACAGTGACTATTGATAAAAAAGCTGAACACACACTACCCCACGGAAGGTATTTACAAAGCAACTCACAAATTGCTATGTCCAGTTGTTAATAATGAAGTAAAAGACAATAAAGCTGTTAAAGCATCCAAAAACCTGTGAAGTTTCATGAAACTGCAAGATTTGGGATCTGAAATCATATTTCAAAGCAGAACACCAAAGGTTCATCTGTTTAGGACTGTCTCACAAGCCCTTGCAACATTCAGTACAGCAATGTAAGATAGGAGCAGCTTCAACTCTGTCTCCCTCTCCTCTGATGGTGGTTTCCTCCCCAAGAACAGGCACAGCAGGCGAAATCACATCCCAGCTCCTCAACACCACAATTCCAAGCCTGTCCTAGTAGTTTAAATCCACCACCATCACCATATGGGTTTGTCACCCTATTTACACGGGCACTAGCTTTCAGCAGGAAGCTAGATGGACAACTGCAGTGGCATCCTAAATTACCGGAACTGGAATCATCCCTCATTAATCAAATACCTTCGTTTATTAAAAATAAAGGCAAAAAAAAAAAGTATAAATGGCTGCAGATGAGTAAATGTCTGCTACAGCGGATAAGCTGATCTAGTGAAGAAAAAAGAATAAATGACCAGAAGTTGAAGCTAAAATACAAAATAGCTGTGTAATCGCTTTTATTTGTTTCCAAAGGAAATATATAATCAATCATACTATTATCACTGGCATACTTTAAAATTGAGACAGTACACGTGAGCCATAAATTTCTGATCTAGATACACAGACTCAGCCAGGGAAATTGATGGCCAGCATTAGGCAGAGGGACAAACTGTATCAACATAAAAGTCTCTTTTATTAAGACAAATCAATTGCTTTAACACGTTTCAACAAGTATAGTCCACTAGCATCAGAATGTAAACAGCAGCACAAAATAAGGTGAGACATCTGGTAAAGAACAACAGGACTGACTAAACATTCTTCGAGAATTACAGAAATTCCTCTAAAAGCAAGCAGTTTCTGTTAATAAAACAAAAAACCCTGGCAGCTTACTACCCTCTACCATTTTCTTTTTTGCAAGACTGCTTCTCAATGATTTATTTACACTGTTCCACAGGAAAAACAAAGCTGTTATGCTCACATAACCTTAATTTAATAACTTAATCATAATAATTACCAATAAAGTAATATATTTATCCCTCCATCATGTTTTTTCATGCATATTGATAGGGTTATCCTCAGGCTATCACTATCTCATGCACCAGTATCAAAAAGTAGAACTGTATCATGCATAAAGTGGAGCAGGTGAAATATTTTTTATATATCTAGTACACGCAATATATTTAACACACACAATGACATAATGTAAATGCACTATGACTGAGCACAAGCAATACCTGCTTTTTTCCAAGCTAAATCAATTACAAGAAGAAGAATACCTCCTGACTGCAAATATTTTTATTTCTACGATGAGAACATCGAAAAAAAATGGTTTTTTGAGACAAGGAAGAAAAATTTTTAGACACAGACCCTTCAAATACTGTTAACCAAGAATGTGATTTTTCTTTCGTAACTACCTTATCAAAAATAATTTATAAAAATAGCAAACATTCTATAAAACTATTTGGCTGGACTCTACAAGCAAGAAATTTAACCAGCCATCAAACTACATAGCCATCAAGACACAAAACAAAATATTCTGTTTTACAGGGACACCTTTATTTAGGAAAACTGGCCAGGTTTCTGCTTAGTCCAGTAAGCAAAATTCAAGCTATCTGCAGACTGAGCACAGGCATTCTACAGAAGCTGATCTGGAATTATACTTTTCCATAAATTGTTTAGAACAAGAGGATTTGTATCTTAGAAAATGTAATTTTGGAGGTAGATAGCTCTCTGAGATGCTCATGCTTCACTACCCCCATACCAAACCATGATTTATTTCTTCATTTTAGAGCCTTAGCGCCAATAAAAAAGTCTGATAACTGTCTTTGAAAAGGCATTCACTAGACTGGTCATCTCAAATTTGTGTGATCACTACTTCGATCAGAACTCATTTTATTTGGCCATATTTCCAGATTACTATGTTAACAAAGCCTCACTGCAAAGTTAGAACACAAAAAACCCAATACTGATTTCTTTGATGATTTTAAAATGAGGGTTCTATGGATGTTTACGAGCTATGTCTAGAACAACTCTGATTCTCATACAGAATTTGTCCATGTTGACTTCATCTGAAAAAAAAAAAAAAAAAAAAAAAAAAAAAAGTTTTTTTAATAAATTCTCTTCCAGAAAACTTTACTTTCTTGCAGCACCATGCATTAGTCCTATTTAGTCCAATACAAAAAATTAGGGAAAAAATTAACAGATTTATGCTTCCCTCTATGTGCCTCAATCTCCACGCTTTTTTGCAAGTTTTCAGACCTTTTATTGGTGTAAGATTTTTCAGACTTAACTAGCCTGTTCACTATTCTCCTGACTACTTCTAACTCCTGGTTTGAAACTCCACCCGAACTATCTAGAAATCATTCAGAAACCTACATTTATAATAAGCACACATTCACATCTAGCAATTGGTACATTTGTTTCTTGTGGGAGGGCAGTGTTAGGGTTGGGGTGGCTTTTTTTCCTTTTAAAGGTAAACCCTGCAACACCGGATATAAAAATGAGGAAACTTCACAGACTCATTCTACTGCCTACATGTTCAGTCTCAACTGCGATGCTTGTGTTTCACTGTTCCCACAGCAATACCATGATTTATTTCTACATTTTAGAGCCTTTCCCTGCAGAGGCTAAACCTTACACTGCCTCTTACTTCCCTTTAACAAGCACTTGTAGAAAAAGCCTCTTTTTCTTCAGGCTACCACTGCTTCATAGATAAACATGGCTTAAATTTTTCTGATAAACGGGATGCTAGAGGGATCCCAGAGCCACATCTCCCACAGCTTAACATTTAAGTGCATAACTAAAATGCTTCAGTGAGACTAACAATCACTGCAGTTATGTTACTACCGCACAGAACTGCTCAACACCAGACGGAGCTATGAGATTCCAGAAGCCATTTTTAGCCCAGGGCACTAGGCCAAAAATAACCTTTTCAGTTCTCTAGGAAGCCAAATGTACAAAGATATGAAAACTGGCAGAAGAAGTATAGAACTTCTTGCCAAAATACTGATTTTTTTTTTTATTGTGTAAAGTTACTACTCTTTCATATTACCTGATTCTTAACTGATTGCAAATCTATAGTGATATGCCTTTAGAGACTATTTCTGAGTTGTACCTGCGTGCCTGTGCCACATGCTACTACAAAGTGAGTTTCTGCATTGTGTTAATACATTTAAAACCACTCCCAGGACTTAAGACCTTAATGGACGCTTTAAGTCTTTACTGCCATCCCAACATCTTCCAGAACAAAACTAACTCAAATGCCTCAACATCCATTCTTCAAGATACCATACACTGACATTAAAAAAAAAAAAAACAAACTGAAAAAAATACCCTAAAAAATACCAAAGAACCAAAGTTGGATTCCTTTCACAGTTTTGTCTTTGATCTGTTCTGAGATCTTGATTAAGCCATTCAAAATTCCTGCTGCTCAGTTTTTCCAATCTATACAAACAGGCATAACCTGCACCATTATAGAACAATGAAATAACTCACTGAGCAAAGTTCGCACAGTAATTTTTTAATGGAAACATAGAACAAGATCAATGCTAATAACAACTAAAGTGGAAATCTTAAAGTCATTATATTAATGACTTAAAGACTTAAGCTCTTAAACACATTGCATTAACAATCAATATAATTATATAAAAGGCTTTCAAATTACAAGAAATTCAAAAGATTACTTTCTCTACCCTTAGAAGTTCCTGACTGGTTGGCTGAACGTCAAAGTCACACACAGCAGACTTCAACAGCGCAGTACTAGCTGCAATACCATGATACAAAAGTGTCTCATGGTCTACACCATGACAGTGTCTGTCTTATCCCTAAATTCTCTGTCAAGAATGTTAGCAAATTGAAGTTACTGGTTATTTTAAATTAGTTCATATTTTCTTTCAAATCATAAGATCCACACCACTCGCATGAAAAATTTTTTGTTGAGAGTCTGCCAGATTATCTTCATTTTTATGGTGAATTTGAGACAGCACATAGAAGAAAAAAAAAAAGAGAGCAGTTTTAAAGATGGAGAAGAAACTTGCCACATTTTTTTTAATGAAAAACAATTTTAGACTCTGCAACCTCTTTTGTCCTCTCCAAATAAAATCTGAGAAAAATAACATACAAAACTACACATTACCAAATTAACATAATAGTTTTCCATCCAATTTGAAAGTTCAGATAGTGAACGGAAATATCCATTATAACACAGCTACAATTCAGTAAATCAGTCTTAATTTCTGCACATTGTGACTAAGAAACTACATCAACATGCTGATATTGTGTAGAAACTAGAAGGAACTGGTACTGATGGGTCTCAAAACAAGACAAAGTATGGAAACATTTCATATGGATGGCAAAAAGATATTCTTGGTCATACATCTTCCTTCAAACCCTCTAGTAAGCAGTGGAAATAAAATACCATGTCTAGTAAACCTTGCAAGTGACTGGACACGTGTGAGCGGGGAAAAAACAAGCCAGTAACACAAGGCAATCTGAATGGCTGCTAAGTGCAACACAAGCAAGGAGTAGGCATTCAGCCAGACTGGAATTCAGACCTTGGAAAGGGGATCACAGGCAAAACTTATCAGGCAGGGAAACGACACTGTACAAAGTGGAAGGCAAAAGGACAGTTTTCCTGAACTGGGATGAACTCAAAAAACAACAAAACAAGCAAACAAGAAGCCCTAGCAACACAACATAAAATGAGCATGGGAAACCCCGGGTTAAGTTGTTCCCCTTGATCAATCACAGCTGTATTTAGTAACCAGGGCATCTTTGTCCAGCCCCAACTGCTGAGAAAGCTCCTTTCAGCTCTGACCAGACACTCATTCCAGAAATCTTCGTAACTGTCTGCATTTTTTAATTATATAACATGTGAATGACACTATGTTCTTCTTCCCTCCCCACTGAACAGACAGACAGCTTTGTTGTTGGTACACTTGCCCTGCCTTAAAAAGACTGAATTGAATGAATTTAGCTAACCCTCACTATTCTCAAAATACAGTAACATAACAGCAGCAATGGTACAACTTGGCCATAATTCAATAATCTCTATTTCTCCTGTCATGAAACTTCTAAATAGTTAGAAGTTCAAACAGTAAAAGAAGTCATTTTAATAATAAAAGCTTCACTTACCATGATAACGATTTTACTATCTTTAAAATCTGACAGAAGGTTCTTACATAAACTATTGCACTTGCATTTTTGATATCTTGCCTTACTCCCATAAAGGTTATCCAAGGGTGTATTCTCCTCCACTTCTTTCCTTGGCTTAACCTCTGACTCCATTCTCTTTTCCTACCCAATTTCTTGCCCATTTTACAAAACTTCTCCATCAGTTTCAGTGGCTTATCTTTGCACACGTTTTATGAACCTGTTTCTTTCTGTTCACCAAATGACAGATCCAGCTTCTTACCCATGCTTTTCTCTTCATAGTTAAATGTGGAGGGTTTTCCCCCCATCTTATTTATTTTTCATTTTTACTTTTTGCCTAACATAATGCTACAAAGGAGAGGTGTCACTAAAAATAGCCCAAAGAAAGATGCAGACTTTAGATGCTAAAAAACCTCACACTGGTATACACACAATAAATTGAAGTGAAAGTGTCATTTTCAGTCACTTTGCTACTTTTGAGACATACTACTTTAGAATATAAACTAGTATTATTGTAGCATTCTAACATTCTTTACAGTATAAAGAAATCAAGTCACAGACTATGTTTAAATATACTTCCAAAACATACTTTGCTGAATTTTATTTCTTTAATTCAAAAAATTATTTCCCTTAAATCCTCCACACACATATTAATTCCAGCTGCTCCAGCAATGTCACCTCCTACCAGAAAGAAGTATTTATCTGGCAACAATAGTAGAAAACACCATGTTTATATAGTTAAAACCAAAACCTAGAAATTAAATCTTTTACTAATCTAAAATTTTAAAGCACCACGGTCCTGAAAGAAAATAAAAGTATTACAATTACTGCACTTTGCACCGAGGAATAAAATTACCCAGCTACAGAAAACCAACATAAAAACCTTATCCATTCAGCAGCATGGGTCACTGCTAATATCGTGCTCAGCTGTTTTGCCCTTGTTCTGCTTCTCATAAAGACCAAGAATTCTATTCTGATATTCAAAACCTCCAGCTACTTCCGGTAATTTCTCTAACCATTCCTGGAAGAACTATCTCACATAATCATCATTAAATTATCAGTTAGCTTTTAACTAAATCCACACAAGCTCAGCTGACATGAAACACTTCATGCAGCTTCAAAAGCAAGTGCAAACCTCAGGCTCCAAATTTTTAAGTGCAAAACTAACCCCCATTTGGCTCTGCCAAGATCATCGTCTCACAAGTTTTGACTTTTTGTTTTTTCCTTTAAGAATATTTCTCCTACAGACTGGGATAGGAGGACAAAAGACTGTTATTGTTATTTCTATTTTTAAATGGTTAGGAGGTTTACAGGCATTAGGGTGTTCTGCACCATACAAGGAAAAAAAGAATAAAAAGCTGGCCAGCAAGACACGCTTAGAGAAAGACGCTGGGGAGAAAGCGTCAGAATTTCATAAATGAACTCCTCCCACAGAGACACATCTACGCACAAATTTAACAGAAAGGAATTATTCCTCCAGAAGCTTAACTCCTCAGTACCGTTACAAAGAACTACTCTGATGTGTGTATAATACCTTGAACAACATGGTCAGCAGAGAACAGTCAGAAGTCAGGAGACATAATACCCATTTCCAATTTTGACAGTGATCTGCTTGCTGAACACAGGGATAACATTTCTGGCTCTTTCAGTTTTACACATTGGAGAACAATAAATGGGTACACTTCCCATAATTCTAGTCTCAACAGAACAAGTTTAAGATATCTCTAGTTTAAGAAGTGCCATTTCAATTATTTAAATCATACTGATTTTACCTGTGACTTAGCAATCTAACCAGCTTGGGAATGTTCACAAACCTAGTAAATGCTTACTAACAGTCAGCAAGGACACAGCAGGCAGAATGATGAGCAGTCAGCCTACGGCCTGGAGAAGTTACTCATCCTTCCTAGAACGGTCATTCTGATACACAAAACACCAGTCTCTCCATATTGGTTGATCTCATAACTCTGCAAGCAGCAAAATCACTGGGTTTTCCATCTGCAGGCAAATGGATGCTAAGCTTCCCAGACTTAAATTCAACATTTAATTTTAAAGTATGAATTTGAAACTATTATTTGTAGCATAAAGTCTGTAAATGTCAAGTATCTTGCAGCCAAACAACTTTCTCCATGTTTAATTCTCTATTCACAAAATTCTAGTCATTATTAACATAGCTGGCATTTTTCCTCAGTTTTACAGATTTCAGAGAATTTTCCCAAGCCATTACACTCATCTCCCTTCTTTGACTTCATATATTTTCATTCAATAGTTCCTAAGTGTTCATTCTCTATGACACTTCTGCCTTTAATACTATCTTCTTACCTGTTTTCCTGTTCAAACCTATATTGCATTGGCACTTGCCCCCTTCCTCTTCCAAGTCACAGCTCTACTGGGCAAATATTCATTCTACTTTGTCATAGCTGATTCCGCCCCAGCCTCTTCCCCTAACCAAAGTATTTAGTGTTTTCAAAACTCTGTGTATACCTACTGTGTTAAGATTCATACAGTCTCTCCTGTTTAAGACATGTCTAAACCAAGATGTGTCTTTTTTGCTGAAGACAAAAAAGGGAAGGACCAAAAGGAGGCTCAAAAATAATGCATGGATATTTGGCTTCTACCTCCCACCAGGCCGGTGATCACAGGTGAGTGGATCTTCTAAACCGCTCGTCTAAAAGCATTTGAAAGGGAACCTGTAGCATCTTGACTACCATAACAGCACTTCTGGAGCTCTGGGTCAGTCTTTTCCAAGCAGATTGGCCAAAGATGGACAAAGTGACAATATCTCTACAAAAGCTTTCAGCTTTTATTCATTTACACGAATGTACAGCATGTCCAAACACGGCAATTCTAGGCAGAAATGTTTAAAAAACTGCCATCCTAAACAGGAGGTTTGCTTTGGGGGTAAAGGTCCAATCCACAGAAGAGCCTACTCCTGCTGAAATTGAGGGGTTTCACCCTTCCTCCCATGGGATAATTCGTAGGCTGTCATCTCTCCTACCTCTTAGCCCTTGCAGTAGTTTTGAACCCTCTCTACAAAGCAAGCAACTCAAAAAGAAAAAACAAATACAAGGGAAAGACACAGACACAGTCAGCAGTAGAAAGACATTAATCTGCTCAAGCCACATTCTGAAACAGTAACCAAGCAATTGTGTCCTCACAACAATTTGTCCCACACAACAAAGACACTCTGAGCTAATTCACTTTATTTTGTGCTGATGAGAGTCTAACAGCACCTGCAAAGTCACTGACTACATTTCAGCTATGGGGGCATAAATCTCCAGACAAAAGAGGTAACTTTCAAAAGCACCACTGACTAGACTCTACAGCAAGAGAACTAATAGACTCTTTTCAATAGAAGTCAATAGTGTTGACATTTTTAAGACCACAAGCAAGGATATAGTCAGGCTTCAGGAAGAAGAAAAGGGCCAAGAGGGTTTAAATCGTATTCTGTAGTTGTAAGTTGCTATGAACATCAATGTTTCTAAAAGAACTCCTTTAGTTTGATAAAGCTCTTTCCCAAAGCATTGCTTATGAGTAAAAAACAGAAGCGAGAGTATGCTGGCACAGCGACATCCAGACAGACCACATAATCAGGTGGTGTCAGAAACTGTTAAATGAATAATAATGTTACATATACTGCTGGATACATAATAAAGAATACAAAATTGATTTATCTTCATTTTTTAGCCTTAAGAACTACATCTTCTAAGTTTTGGGTGGAGGGTAATATTCAATTCATTTGTGAAAATAAGCAAACATATTTATTCTCTCTCCCTGTCCTAATATATACTTAATATATTATTTGTGTAAAAAACCAGTAAGTACAGTAAAAAATCTTCAAATAAATACAGGAATGCTGTAGGAAGGGACTGACTTTTGAACATGAAAAAGGAACAGAGTTCTATTCTTTTTCTCAGCCTTACAAAGATATTATTTACTGATACGAGCTTAGATTAAATGAGCAAAATGAAAGGTTCTCAGCCTCATCTAAAAAAACCCACAATTTAACCAAAATATGAATTTAAAATGACGAATTATTCAAAGAAATTATCAGACAGAATTCTTAGAAGGAGAGGGGTGTATCAAGTATCTTTTTCTCTAGTGGCCAAATAAAAATCACATTCTTAACAAGAGTGCATTTGGTGGTCATATTTGATACATGAAAGTGTGCAGCAGTGCAAACAAACCAGTCCATATGTGCGACATCCTGCCCAGTACAACCTGCGCTTAGAACAGATGGAACCAACTGCACATCTACTGCTGTAATCAGGAGAATTCTCAGAAGTGAAGGAAGAATTACATTAATAAAGCAGGTGGAGAAAATAAGTGAGAATAAATTATGGCAATCTAATGCACATAGAATCATAGAACGGTCTAGGTTGGATGGAACGTTTAAATGCCATCTAGTTCAACCCCCCTGCAAGAAGCAGCAACATCTTTGACTAGATAAGGTTGCTCTGAGCCCCATCTACACCATACTTAATGAAAAAAAAAGAGGGGGAAACAAGAAATATTACTGTTGTTGTTCTTAGCAAAGAGGAATGAAAGGAACACATTTCACCTGAACCAGAATCAATGCTCACAGTGATACTGTGATTTTTCAACTATCTTGAAAACAAATCCCTAGTTATACAGTCAAAAAAACTATTTCAAAGATGCTGCCAGGTAAAGGTGTCTTCAATACAGCATTGTCTGGCAGAGTCCACTTAGAAGGACTTTTAAAAACAGCAGGTAGAAGCTCTTTCGTCAAGAGCACATTCTATTGCACAAAAAATAAATACATACTCCTTCCAAAATTTCATACCGTCCAAATTAGCAATAAAATACTTCAATTTGTAATTATTTCCTAATAATCTAGCATGCAATTTAAAGAATTTATTTTCTTCTCTGCCAGGTCACTACCAGCAGCAGCAAGCAATCCCTCCACATGTGCCTAACTCACCCAACAGAAATGGATGAAGCAGGTATTCAGAACCAGAAAAGGTTCAGAGGATCTGTCTTCAGAAATACAATCAAAATCTACAGAAAGAGGTTGAATTAATACAGTAGGCAGCCATGGTACATCTTTGGGGCCTTTTCTTCCTCTTTTATAAAGTAACATGCTTCCAGCATTCCCAGTGGTTTGGAGGAATATAATTGCATGCTATTACTTAAGAACTATGTGATTACTGTGCCACTGCCTTCTGCATAACCCAGCCTGTAATAAAAGCGATAAGAATAGCATTTATTATTTTTAAAATGGTTTTTGCATTGCACACTGATGTGGTTTAAAACGTCTGACTAAACTCAAGACACTTTACATAGAGGTTTTATTTTCTTCTAACAGTACTGAACACCATGAAAACTCCATTCTGTGTGCAGAGATACTGCCTGAAAGTTCCATCTGATCAGGTCAGCACTTGAGCTGAACTCTAAAAGATGGAGTAAGAAATGTTCTATCACGTTTCTATAACCAAGATGTATTTAATGCAAAGAAAAGTCACAGAAGAAAAAGCGTAACAAAAAGCCCCAGGAACAGAAACTGACAAAGTACAATTCAGCCTCTGTAGTTATTGTAACTGCAGTAAGAACTAGAAAAATCAAATTATCCCATCCCAGCTGCTAAAGGCAAACAAGCCATGTCCCTTTCGTAAGTGCATCAATTGCTACATAAAATCTGACTTCTAACTTCAGGAAAAAAATAAATGCATGAACAGAGAACCTAAAGTTGAACACTTTTTTCTTCCTAGACCTACAAAAAGCACTCAGAACCTTTCTAGAAAACAAGCTTGATAATATTTTGTGAGTTATCACTTTCTGAATCAAAAAACGTTTTCAGTCTCTAATACTAAAACACTGTTAAGATGCAGACACGGTTTCAGTTTTCTGGAAATTCCCTGCTCCTGAGACCTCTAAACTCAACTCCCCTCACAAGTCTCCTCTACTCCAAATAGCATTTCTATTTTTCAGCGAGACTGGCAAACCTCTCCCCACCTCCCCCCCCCAAAAAACAGTGAAAGACTACCCTTACCCCAAAACCCAAAGTTTCAGGGCTTCAGAGACATCATGTACATGTCAGCATGTCAGATCCAAAACTATAAGTCACTCATTTCAAGGATATATTCCAAGTAGTACAAGAAAGTTTTATACTACACACATTTATGGAGAGGAAGCAGGAAAAGAAAATTCCCATCAAGAGTTTGCCCTAAGAGCTTCAGAAATCTGGCCTTAAGCATCTCTTCTGTTTATATATTTTAGTTATGTAATGTAACAAGTGAAAAGAAACACGGAATTTTTGGAAATACATCAACACACGACTTAACTCTCAAGGCAGTTCCCATCAAACAGTTACAACAAGATGTTACAAACAAAACCATAAAGCAACCATAGATCAACACAGTATTCTTCTTAAAAAGAGACAGTGATAAAAGGGCTGCTGTTGTCACAAGATTAAGACATGGGCTGATCTCCATGATGCTTATATCACACAAAAAGAGAATGAAAACACAATTCTACATTTAATTTCATATTAAATGTTTTCCATGTAAAGTCTAACAAAAGCACCATAACGCGTGAAGAGAAAGACTACTTTTTTCCTAGAAAAATCAGTAGAACAAGAAAGCATGTAAGAAGCAGGTGCTACCTATATGTACTACACACAGCTCATGCCTGTACAGCACATGCTTACACAATACACAAATACTAACATGCAATCACTACCAATCAAACCAACTTCTTCCCAGTATACAATCTCCTCAGTATATAATTCGGTTTTCCAATAGTTTGGTTCAATATTAGGTCAAACTAAACAAGCTAAATTTCTGGATTTCCAAACTATTTATCTTGTATTGCGGCATGTCTGCTAGATTTCAACTTTTAAAAAGAAATAAGATAAAAAATGCCTTGCTTGGGATGACAAGCTGAAAGTCATTCTTCTAACCACATAGAGTTCCCCTACCATGCCTATCCCTTTCACATCTGCTACTGAGTCAGCTAATGGTTAGCATGGTAATTCATGCTACCCATTCACGGTAGTTTCATTCATCAAGCTTCCTTCTTTTTTTTTTTTTTTTAATTGATATGATGATATAGGTGCTCACACAGACCAATGTGAAATCCACTCAGCAACACCATCAAGTAACAAAGCTAAACAACAATAACACACGACACCTACCACACATCTGAGGCATTAACTCTGGGATAGAGACAATAAGCAGTCAGCATATGTGTCTCCACATACAGGAAGGCATAAATGCTCTCATGTGCAGCAGTAGCTGAGGATTTAAATTCATGTTATCGCATGTCTGCATGCAAGTATTGCACCTGCTGTTTTGTGGGACAAGAACAAGTGACTACACGTCTCCTGCTCTGCTGCTACAACACAACTATCTCCAGCAGGCAAATGGGGACACAAGGGCATGCCGAGGCCGTACACTGACGACCTTAGAAATACACTAATACAGTCTTCCAATGCAGGTTTGCACTGTTCTACCTAGTGACACCATGTAAAGAAGAGATTAGGTTCCACCACTTGGGATAAATAGGGGCAGGAAAACAGGTATGACCCTTTGAGGTGAGTCTGCCTCCCTAGGTGAGAAATAAGTGTGCCTTTTTCACGTTGGAAGAAAGGTGTGAGGGCAAGTTAACACAGACTGAATACATCTCCCATCAGACTGAATACATCTCCCATCACCACTCCTGCCTGCAGGGTTGTCAGGCCTGTCCCCTCTGCAGATTTATGTAATGATGGTGTCCCCCATGGTACAGTACATACAGTGCCTGTGAAGACAGGGATTTCTCTCCACATTTTCCCTGGAAGACAGCACTGCACAGAGCTGGCACTTGTGCCTACATGACTGTAAGAACACTAGGGGGGATGTCAAGCCCAGCGCTGAACAAGTGACATTTGTGAGAGGTAGCATGCTCCCTGGGGCAGCTGCACAGCAAACGTCTTCCTACGGACATGCCTCCACCTATGGCGTGCAAATATGTGGCATGTTCAGAGGCACACAAGTATCTCAGTGTGGTTACATATGAACATGCATCCCCTCCATGCCAGGTGGGTTCACCCACGAGCTGCAGGTATCCACCCTGGCACTGTGCGTGCATTCCTCTCGCGGCTGAATCAAAGGTGGGCTGGCTGCCACCGCAAACCTCAGCAGCCAGGGAAGGGTGGCACAGAGACGCACATTCCCCAGAGGGAGAAGAGAACAGGTGCGAGCAAGAATTCCCCACACATTCCCGCAGTGTGCCACAGAAGAGGCAGCTCTGCCTCGCCAAACGCCGAGCGGGGGGATGGAGGGGAGCGTACACAGATCCAGCCATATGGAAGCAAACACCTACCTCATACACCAAGGCGGGGGGAATAAAGAAAGCACAGGGTCCACGGAGAGATGGGGGTGGGCTCGGTTTCCGTGCGGGGACGGGCCCGGGGGAGAGCGAACGAAAGGGTGGGGAGCGGGTGTTCACCTCACAGGGAGGCTGGGGGGCACCAATGTGCCTGAGGGGGCGGGGAGGGGGTCCCGGGCGATTCAACAAACCCACGTTCCCCGCTCCCCGGCCACCCCCTCCCTGCGCACCCCCGGCAGATCGCCCGGGCTCACCTGCCCGCACCGTGTCCGAGAGGTCGTGGCTGAGGGCGGCGGCGCTGCGCGGGAACTCCTTCAGCTTCCTGCCGCTCAGGTTGAGCCCCCCGGAGTGCGCCGCCTCCTCCAGCGCCCGCTCCAGCCCGCGGTTCAGCGG